>CAMZMU010000069.1:47567113-48122154 GCA_947311845.1 Poa pratensis
AGGAGAAAAGCTCGGACCTGACGAAGCTTAAGTTCTTTCTCAGTCACTAAGGCACTGATTTGAAAAACAAATCCAAACATTGCAATGCAAGGAAGAAAGTTGGCCCTGCTTGGGCTATAGTCGAGAAGGTTTCAGTTGCTGGGTGAGCAAATTCCTTGAAACCCACGGTCCAGCTAAAGTTTGGATCTGTCAGCCATGAAATTTACTGTTATTCCCAAGTACTACTAAATCAGAAGCAAACAATATACATGTAACATTAATCTATGCAGCATACATTTAAATAATCTGAAAGATATCTGGTAAAAAAACATACATAAGTACTGACCAGAAGGAAATGTTGTCAAAGGGTATGAAAACTGTGGTGCTACATACTATTTAAGTATTTATACACATGGAATAAAGCGTTCCCTAAAGTACCATGGAACCAGCAATACCTCCAATAATCAGCCTTGCCATTTCCCTCTCAGCTGCAACTTGAAGCGGTATCTGGAATTTGAAGGTGGGGTCCTCATATGTTCCTCTTCGAGCTACTGGAGTGGAGTTTGTCTGAATACCATACGTTATCTGAGTGGTATTTATATCTTGAAAATGCAAAGCACCAGGGCAGCGCATCGGGTTTTGAAAAAGCCAAGCATCAACTTCATCCGGAGTCCTAAAACCCAATACCTGAGAAACCCACCATAGAACATATTAGGTAAAGTGTATTGTTGCATGTCAAACAATAATCCATTGAAGAGTGAACCTGCGAAGTTGTGTCGAGTAACATAACATAGAAGAAACTAAACTACTGTAACTAATCCACTTGACATATATTGCAGTATACCACATAATCCGAGCAAGTGATAGTTAATTATATGTCAAAATTAAGGAGTGTCTTGAAATTTATATTGTGCCACCATAATTTATTCAAGCTGCGTATGAAATAAAAAAGGTTCAGTGGCTGAAATGAGGTACCCTATTTCAGGCAACAGTGGACAACAGGGGCGGGCACTTTTATACATCTGTTCATTCAACCTGTACATTCAATTGAGGTTGTGCTGGCAATAAGAAAAAAACTGCATAGTTGTTTGCAAAAGTCCAACACGGCTTCTTTGATATCATCGTCTATTCTATGCAGAACTTATTATCACGTATATTTTGAGTTACATTCCAAAGTACTTCCTCACTCTCTGTCTTCATTTCCAAGAAAGGCGTTGTGTACTCGGATCAAGAAATCAATGAGTGGCATGAAAATGACATCAACATCACTTACGACAAGCGAATTAGCTTTTCCAAGTGGACCCGTAATGCACCCAAATCTAAACAAAATAGGGTTCTCTTTTCAACATTTTCTTAGGAAAACTCTGCAAGTTTCTCCATCTAAAGGTGGGTGCGCACGGTTTCATTCGAGTGCGGTAAGCCAAATGGAAGCAAATCACATACCGAAATTGTCAACATCAAACCTAAATGATGATCTAAGATCAATGTAAAATCAGCCCAACCTGTTCCGATAGACTTAAAGGATAACACAAAACGTGACTTCGCACATGAACGTTCAGCACCTGGGACCAAATCACAATGCTATAGTTCCAAACAAAATATTCCTGACCCCATCGAGGTCTTAAAAAGTTTAAATCAAACCACTTCCTTAAAAGGATCGGAAAAATCATTCAAAAAATAGGGGTCGGAATATTTCACGCAGTTTTTTGACTTGACAAAAAACGCATGGAAGATTCTGATCTTATACTCACCTACCACCCAAAATATTTTCAGTTAAAAAAAATACCCAAAATCTTCACGCCGCCAAACGTGCGAGCAACTAACTCGACGTCATCATCCCAAACTGGCTAATACCCACGCCGCACAAACTAATAAACTCGAAAAAAAAGAGGAATCAAATCAAGGTGCTCACTTTGTCAGACGGGATCGGGCGGCCGGGATTATTCGTCCGGATGGCATCGACGAGGTCGGCAACGCGGGCGCTGCCGCCGCCGCTCCAGAGGAAGTCGTAGCATGGCGACTTGACGAAGAACTTGTCCTCGCAGGGCGGGATGGGCGGCGCGACGAGCGCCTCGGGGTCGGGCACGTTCTGGTAGGCGGTGGTGTAGGAGAAGCGGGAGCGGACGGCGCGGTCGATGCAGAAGATGAGGAAGATGAAGACGAGGGAGGAGAGCAGCTGCAGCGCGGAGGACCGCCGGTGGCGCCACGCGAGCGTCGCGTTCTTGCGGAGCAGCGAGCGGTACTGCTGCCACGCCAGCGCCGGGCCGCTCAGGAGCTCCATCGGAGCGAGAGGAGGCGGAGGATTTTTTTTTTTGAACAGAAGAGTTCTTGTTGGTCTCCGGTCTCCCGGGGTCGGAAGGTGGTTTAGGTCATATATAAGGAGGCACTTGAAAACGGCAGCCTGAAATAAGGAAGACGGGAATTGGAAACTGAGCAGTGGGCCCCACTTTGTCCTGCTGTGTTTGTCGATTTTCTATGCATGAGTGTATTGCTTGCCGCAGGTACAGCTGGGATCCTGCCTGAATACAGAAATGTCCTGTAGTGAATACATGGTATCTTAATTTTTTGACCTCGCCTAGCAACGGCGAGTCCAGGAATTTGTTGCAGGGCGAGCTCAAACTTGACGATGACTAACTAAACGACTATTAAACGACGAAAATAAGCCAATATACAAGACATAAAATTATGTAAGATAAAATACTACAAATTTTCAAGTTAAAAGCATACAATACCACAAAATAGGCCAATATGTGTAAGATAATTCTAGCATACAAATTTTCAAGTTAAAAGCATAGAATCTAATAAAACTAGTAAATAGACATGTACCTCTAAGAAATCACATCATACTCGCGTGGCAGATGTCCTCTAGGATCTCTCAATTTCTGGAACTGTATAATGATCTGATCATCATGAATGCTTCTGAATATCTCTTTCTCACAATAGCACACCATTAGATCATTTAGCCATTCATCGAACACCTTATTGCGCCAACTTAATGAGACGATACACCAATGGGAAAGATGTGTGTTTTGCTGTTTGAACCATCAACTCAGCAAGTTTGGACAGATTTTGACATCCATTAAATTCTTCACTTCTCCTAATGTTCATAAGAAATCATGGGAGGTCAGTTCTTAGCAACAACCTGTCAGCTTCTGTGAAGTCCTCAGCATAAATTTCAACAACCCGAATAAGTTTGTCAACATTGAGCAACAACCTGTCAGCCTTCTCTTCATTTTTACAAATCTGGAAATATATTACACATAGATAAATTAACTGCATCTAGTACAAAATTACAAATTTGCAGCAGAAAGATAGCAAAATAATATGAGGATTGGACTATTGGAGGACAAATACCACCGAAGACGAACGCTGACGATTCCGACGATGCGGCCACCAGGCGGGCGCTCCTCTCTCCGGTCCGGTGCAGAGAGACTAGGCCTTAGGCCGGCGCGCTCCTCAGCTCCTCCGCAGGCTGGCTAGGGTTTGGTGGCTCGCGGCTGGGCGCGTCCGCCGTCCGCGTGCCGGTGCGGTCGTGCCTCGTGCGGGCGTGCGGCGGTGCGACGCTCCGCCGGACCCCAGCCCCTCCTCGGTCGCCGGCTCACGCCCTCGCCGGTCGGCCGGTCGTTAGGTCGTGGCCGCCTGCTGACTGCTCCGTCTCTTGCTCTGTCTAGCGTTTGGTTGTGCCGTGCGTTGCGTTTGGATGGAGGAGCTACGTGTGTAAGTTGGGCTGGAGTTAATGGGCCTCTTTCGAATTGGAAGATTACTAGTAGTAAAAAAAATTACAATTTCGCAAGGCAGGCTCAAGCCTGTTAAAGCCCACCTGCTGGCCTCGCCTTTGTCGCCTAGGGCTCGTTCAACCGAGAAATAGCCTAGGGCTCGGTCGACCGAGAAATAGCCTAGCGCTCGTTTGAGCCCTTTCTTCCTCTCCTCCGGTCACCCCGCAGGCAGTGGCGGAGCTAGAGTATTGAACACCAGGATGCCTACGGTTGTCAAAAAAGAGAGAAAAACTTATCTTTTCTGGGTGAATACATGGTGAAAATTTGTTGCTTTACAAAGGAAAAAATTCACCCGGTGTCCTGTGCACACCCTAGCTAACATGTGGATCCGCCACTGCCCACAGGCACCGCCGGCCAAATCGCCGCCTTCCCGTCCACTGGATTGTGAGGATTCGACGACTACCCTGTCCCGACACACTTATCGGTATCTCGCGTCGAGTGATAAATTCCGTGTATAACTGCATCATTTTCTTCATTTACGCGGTATAGAATTTTATTTGAGCTATAATCTATCCATATCCCTACAAGATTGGTTTCAACCTGGGCCGATTCATGATTTCAAACTGATTATTATCCTCTCTGATCCCCAAAGCCTTCTGCCAAAAGAGGCCTACAAGAAAGGAGATAACGGGGGGGGGGGGGGGATCGGTTGAGAAAGCTTAGCGGGGCAAAGGATAAAATATAAATAAATGATGGTTTTCATATATCTAAGAAAACATGCATACACTTTGGCAAAAAAAAAAAAAACTCGTGCATGCATAGACACGCGGATGACAAGCGTTGGCTATGCCGTGGACGTATATGACAGAGATTGCAAACGTTAAATTTAGGTGCACTTTGTCGAGAAAAAACTCATGAATGAATGGTCATGCGGCGCTAGTTGATGATGTGAAACATAAGGCGTTGAAAACATTAAATGAATTCCCCGCCGCCGCGTACAGATCCGGCACCGCCGCTCCACAATGAGGCGTAGCGGAGGCTCAATCGGACGCGGGGGGCAGCCAGGTTGGCCGTTCACCGACATCGCGCGGCGTCGGCAATAGCTCCGACATCGTTGCACCCTCCTCCGCCGCGAGGTCGAGGAGTACGACCACCGCCACACCGTTGTTGCCGCCGAAGCGGGAGAGGAGGAGCATCTCCCGCTCGAGGAATACGACCCGGCGGTGTTCGCCTTCGCCGTTGGGTCGGAGGATTTCGTCGACAATTACTCCATGGACACCGTCACCGCCATGTTATTGGCGCGCACCAAGCAGGAAGAGTAAGACGAGACGAAGCGCCGCTGCCGGAACGAGGAGACCGTCGGCCTCCTCTTAAAACAGGGGGTCGCCGGTGAGCGCGAAGCGTAGCAGAAGCAGGACGAGTGGCGCCGCGAGTTAGAGGCACAACAGAAGGTCTTCATAGACCTTGACACCGAAGAGGAGTGAGCGCCGCCGCCGCGTCGCTGCACACCCGACGGGTTCCGGTGAGCCAATGTTGGATGTTAGTTAGGGTTAGGGCGACAACGCAACATTTCCCTATGTAAAATTGTAGAAAAAGACCATGTGTGTGGCTTCTGATCCGAGATGATCTTGAACTAGTGTGCGTGTTCATCTCCCGCGAATGATTTTTTTTTTAAATTTGTAGTTTTGATCTGATAGAAACAATTCCACACCCTTTAAAACACGTTTTCATGCTCTTAATTCGTATCGAGCAGCTAGCAGCTCAAGACCTGATGGTGAGAGACCTTGCTGGAAGCTTATTTGGCAATGCCCCGTTCCCCCAAAAGTTCGAGTTTTAGCGTGGAAAATTGCACGAAATGCCCTGGCTACTCAACCTAATATGAAGCACCGTCGGATGGATCTCACAGGACTGTGCCCAATATGCAGAATGGAAGATGAAGATACCTTTCATACCTTTTGTCGGTGCTCTCACGCGAGGGACCTGTGGTGTGCGATGAGTGAGGCTTGGAATATTCCTGATCTTGAGTCCACTGTTAACACGGGCCCCGAATGGTTGCTGCATTTGTTATCTGACCTCACGGAACAACAACGTCCTATGACACTAATGGTTTTCTGGCACATCTGGTATACGCATAATGAGATTACGCATGAGAAACCATGTCCATCAATTGAAGGTTCACGCCGTTTCCTGGTGAGCTACCTTAATTCGCTGCTGTTGATTAAATAGTATCCGGAGGCCGATGTGTGTAAAGGTAAAATGGTTGTATCTCATGACCAAGGATTCCGCCAAGGCACTAAAGATGATAATGGAAGACAGAATGTGAAAAAGAGTTGGACTCCACCTGCTCCGGGTGAGGCCAAACTCACAGTTGATGGTGTGTTCACTAATGATGGGGCAGGTTCAGGCATGGTGTTGCGAGCCAACAAGGGTGAGGTCATTTTTGCAGCATGCCGTCAGCTTCATCGATGTAGTGATGCCACGGATGCGGAACTGATGGCGATCGAGGAAGGCCTGCAGTTGGCCTTGCACTGAATACCTCTGAAATTCATTCTAGAAACTGACTGTGCGGATGCTCTTGAACTCAGGGACTCCGAACACGTCAGTATATGCATTCAGAATCTCATCTATTCGGGAATTACTTATGGAAAGAGAAATTGATGCTGTCAAGATCAGTCGTGACATCAACGGTATCAGTCACGAACTTGTACGCATGGGTAGAGTTCAAGGACGAACTGAAGTCTGGCTGAGGAATTCCCCCCGGAGACTGAAGCAGCCGTGGCTCTAGATAGCAATTCTACCTGTATCTAGTTTTATTCTCTTTTCATCGCAAAAAAAATAAAAAAAATCGTATCGAGCCAGTGGAGAGGCAGAGCCAATGCCAACTGGAACGAAGGACCACAGAATGAATCGTCAGCAGAGACGTATAGTACATCAACAAGGCTTATTTTTAAATCGAAGCATCGACAGCCTTTGGGTAAACGCAACATATTTTCTTTCCCGTAACGGTGTCTTGTGCCCGCTGCCGTTAGGGCGACGAACGGGAGCTCAGACGCGAGAATCCACGTGAGCCCGTCACGCGGAGAGCGAAGCTGGGATACCTTTGCATATGAGCCCTCGGAGTTTACGAACGTCTCTTTGCAATGAGATCCTCTCCGGACAAATTTTGTGACGACGCGTATAAAACGTCGTGTGGTCGGGCGCCTCGTGGAAATTTCCATTCAGCTAGCAACTTGACTATTATCAGTTCTGCATTATTTATTTTTTGGAATGTAGCATTTGACTATCAACTGTTTGATCTTTCTTTTGGATCGTTGAGCGGATAATAGTAGAACGTACTGATGATTGATATACATGTGGTAGCTAAACCTGTTTAGACTCTCGACGCATTAGTTGCTTGGAGTCGAAGATTTCCTGCTTCTGTGGCTCAGTTTCATGGGAGTTTCTCAGCCAGTGCAGAGCCGATCTTGGCGGCATGCAGGAAAGACCAGAGCAGACATGCTGCTCCACAGATCAAGGGAACCGGACTGATGTGTTAGGTTTTCATATCTTTTTGGAGCCTGGCATTTCTGGGCTCCTTTTATGTTCGTTTATGTTTGTTTGTACATCTTGTACTCTTCTTCTAAAGCAATGAATAAGCAGTTCCGACTGCGGTTTCGTCTAAAAAAAGAAGGCACCAGGTAGTGGGTATAATATTTTAACAACGGTCAGAAGAATCAGCTCTGCCTGATGATACGCTCTGAGCAAACAAAATCAAGGTGTGCATATACACACGCGCTACAGCTCTGAACGGGAAGATTTCGTTGGAGACGATGCATGTTTTAGTTAGGTGGTTCGTGTATGATTCGCATGTGAAGGAGAAGCCGGTTGAATTTTCCACGGGTCAACTTGATCGAATGATTATAAACAACTCATGTGTCACTATGACGAGCCAAGAGAGGATGCAGAGGAGATGCACTTAGTTTGTACACTTTGATGATTTTTTTTGGCAACACTGACGCGCACTTGCGTCGTGTCCTTGCTTGATGTGGTAGCTCGAATTTCGTCTTTGGAGAAATAATTCCGAGGTCGATTTTTGGTTGGACTCTTGATGTCTCTACATGTGAATTGCCTAATCCTCATATGTTTAGAATTTTAATTGCCTCGTCGAGTCTTGTTTATCCAAAAAAAAAATTTGCTCCCTTTGTCCACGTATAAGTTTATATCTGACTTGCTCCCCTAAGAGTGTTGAGTACTATTGAAGTACGGGTTACTCGAAAGGTTTCTCCACATTCTTACCCAAAACTATCTATGTGTGAACTTATATGAAAGAGAGTAACATCTAAGCAAGCTGGATAGTTTCATGCATATATAATATTAATTTCCTCCCATTGTTCTATAAACCAAGGTAGAGAGGTACCTTGACTTGATGACCGTATCTGCATAAGCATATCCCCTTCCTAAGAGCAAGTACAATAAGCTTATGTAAGCAGATTATAAGAAATAAAATAATATTTCTTCGATGACATGGAAGAGAGAAGAGGAGAGAATGAAAGTGGACTCTCATGATCCAGCTCTAGCACGTGCTCCTATGCACTTAGTTACAGTGAGAGGTAGATCATGTCTTAATAAAGTAACACATTTTCATAACTAACTATTGTACATGTTGGTTATATGGTTAGCTATAGATGACGTTTGTTCTCTCTTAGTCAAATTTGTAACAGCCGCGTCAGAGAACATTGTTTCATACTAATTAGTAACTAATTATTAAGTGCATCCAACCCACATGATTAATCTATGCTCCTACCACACAAATAATGGAGCGACCAAGAACTTGTCTCAAGGACGTTCGTAAGCATCAAGTAATTAACCACGGTTTCTCATATATCCTACTATACTATATATAATAGCGGGAGGATTTGACGCCCTCCCGTCGCTCCGGGCTACTGTACAGATACAGTACTCTAAAATGATCCGGGAACTGTAGCACTTTCTTTTATTTTTCAAAAAAATTCTTCCCACTTTTTTTAATTTTTTCCGAAAAAATAAATACATGATCCTACTATATAATAGCGGGAGGATTTGACGCCCTCCCGTCGCTCCGGGCTACTGTACAGCTACAGTACTCTAAAATGATCCGGGAACTGTAGCACTTTCTTTTATTTTTCAAAAAAATTCTTCCCACTTTTTTTAATTTTTTTTCGAAAAAATAAATACATGAAATATATTCGCTTCAACGAGTAGGTTCCATTCCCATGCACGGTTTTGAGATTTGTCGACTCTAACTTTTCAATTTTGTATCCAGATTCGCACAGACATTCGACGAACTTTGTCAAATTTTTTGTAGAAAAATCCCCGCGTTTTCCAAAAATTACATACACGAAATATATTCGCGTCAACGAGTAGGTTCCACCCACGTTAACGGTGTCAACTCTAACTCCACAATTTTTGGATCCAGATTCGCACAGACATTACACGAATTTTGTCAAATTTTTCGCAGAAAAATCCCCACGTTTTCCAAAAATTATATATACGAAATATACGCGCGTCGACGAGTAGGTTCCACCACCGTTAACGGTTTCGAGTTCGGTCGACTCTAACACCACAATTTTTGGATCAAAATTCGCACAAACATTCCACGAATTTTGTCAAATTTTTTGCAGAAAAAACCCCACGATTTCCAAAAATTATATACACGAAATATATGCGCGTCGACGAGTAGATTTCATTCCCCGTGATCGGTTTGGAGTTCGGTCTACTCTAACTCCTCAATTTTTGATCCAAATTCGCACAAACAATCCACGAATTTTGTCAAAAAAATTGCAGAAAAAACCCCGCGTTTTCCAAAAATTATATATACGAAATATATGCGCGTCGATGAGTAGATTCCATTCCCCGTGATCGGTTTCGAGTTTGGTCGACTCTAACTCCTCAATTTTGAATCCAAATTCACACAACCATTTCACGAATTTCATCAAATTTGAATTTCCTTCGACATTTATTATGTCATTACAACAAAACATTTCATACATAAAATTTCTCTTAAAAAACGCGGCGTGTCGCCGCGCCGAATTCAACTAGTTTAAATTAAGGGATCCGAGTGAACGAATGAGTGCAATGTGTCCACGTCATAGATCATTATTGTAGTTCAACTGACAAATCAAACCAAGAGAAGAATTCACCATATTGTTTGATTTCAGTGTGGCGTTGGACCAACATGTGCGTGAAGTGAGTGGTGCCGGCCGGCTTCCCTAGGAGTTCGTCTTTCCTTTTTTTGGCGATATCTTAGTATTAATTATTGGTCAGTGTAACTGCAGAAATGCTACAAAGTCAAATATTCTGCTCACACTGTGGCTCTGGCCTTAATTTGGCGAGATTGGCACCTACGAATGAAATTAATCACGCATCAAATAATGGCGATTCTCGCATTTTTGCCGCGGTTGTGTTTCTACAGAGACTACGAGACCGTTTATCTGTTGGAATAATCATGTACATTCTAAAAATATCTACCACCTAGTAGAGTTTTCACTACTGTAGTTTAGTAGCTAAGCTAGTAACTAGTAGAAGTCTCTAGAGTAAAAGAGATTGTAATACACTGTATAAGGCAGTAGAATCTAGTAGAAGCCAGTAGATATTTTGTAATAGGTCGGTTTGTAAAGTCTTATAAATAGGACATGTACCCATCATTGTAAAAAAATTAGAACACAAGAAGGAAAGATTGTAAGCCAAGATGTAGCCTCAAACATATATATGAAATATAGAGCATATATGTGTCTGTCATATATGCATATGTGTTAGTGTATGTGAAGCACAACCGTATTAGAAGGGAGCTAAATCTCAACAATTGGTATCAGCGTGGCGACGAGCGAGTTAGGGGGAGGACAAGATCGAGCTGCTCGAGACGGCCGCGTTGCCTGCGTCAGTGCGTGGCATGTGCGTGAGTTGAGGGCGTGCCGATCGTGGCGTAGTGGGTGCGTTGACGCGTGAGTGCGCGTCGTGGTCGCGGCCGTGGCGACGTATGTGCGAGCCACGGCTATATATCCCCACCCCTTGTAACTCCGTTGAAGCACCATGAGGTTGAGCTCGGGTGGAAGAAAGGCGTCAGTGCGCCGAAAAGAGAAGCTGCGGCGTGTGTCGCCAGAGCTTGGCGTTTGTCGCCAAGGAAGAAGATGGAGTCCACGTCAAGCTTGGTGGTGGTCGTGGTGGCGACCGGCGTATATGAGCGCCAGGTTGTGTCTGTGGTGGTGGCGACCGGCGTATGTGAGCGCCAGGTTGTGTCCGTGGCGGTGGCGACCGGCGTATGTGAGCGCCAGGTTGTGTCTGTAGCGGTGGTGACCGGCGTGTGTGCGCCAGGTCGAGTCCGTGGCCGATAGGCTTCACAAGTGAACGCAAGTGAGCGCATCAGAATTAGGGGGTGATTGTTGGAATAATCATGTGCATTCTAGAAATATCTACCACCTAGTAGGGTTTTCACTACTGTAGTTTAGTAGCTAAACTAGTAACTAGTACAAGTCTCTAGAGTAAAAGAGATTGTAATATACTGTAGAAGACAGTAGAAGCTAGTAGAAGCCAGTAGATATTTTCTAGTAGGTCGGTTTGTAAAGTCCTATAAATAGAACATATACCCATCGTCGTAACAAAACTAGAACACAAGAAGGAAAGATTGTAACCCAAGATGTAACCTCAAGCATATATATGAAATATAGAGCATATATGTGTCTGTCATATATGCATATGTGTTAGTGTGTGTGAAGTACAACCTTATTAGAAGGGAGCTAAATGATTTAGCTCCAACATTATCTGTGGTCAAGGCCCTTATCTTTGTGCCCTTGAGTTTGATTCGCAATCTTCCCGATTTTATGTTTGAACGGCTGAGGAAAGACTGCAATAGGGTCCTTGATATGGTAATGCTTGTTTACTAGAGTCTTAAAAGCTTAGGTACTTTCAGTTGAACATTATGAACTCAAAATGCGTTGAACAATTAGGCTTTTCTGGGTAACCCCGGTAACCGTAAATGTGCACGTGCACTATGCCTCCCCGGTTCTCACAGTCCTTTCTTTTTTATAGCCTCTAGGTTTCTTGTAAATCATCTCATCGTAAGCGTTACTCTAGCATGTTGACCACAGCTTCTCGTTCTATGAGCCATACGCCAACATTTGCTTCCGATAGTGGCAAGTAGCTATAGTAGTCGGCTAATTAAGCTAGAGTTTCGAAAAGTTCCTTAACCGGGACGTGCGCTACAGAGTTGCCAGAGACAACAATGCAGTGTTTGTCAACTGTCTGGTGTAAATAAAAGGAGGAGTATTTTTTTAGATAAAAAGTATATATTAATATCATGAAAATACCAATTACACTCAGTCTCTACAACAACGCAAAGCCTAAAAGGCCTGACGGATGCACACAGCCAAAAAAGAAAATAAAAAAAGAAAAGTCCCGCTCCAAAATTCCAGTCTTTACAGCAACAGCACAATCACCACCAATACAACACCTGAAGTCAAGTACTCCAAAAGCGATGCCTTCAAGAAGGAAACAGTGCACCAACACCGTTGTCGCCTGATCATAGATCTTGGGTCTTCACCCTGGAGATAATCCCCTCTCTCAAAACAATGCCTTCAACAAGGTCATTGCCAGACACAGCCAATTAAGTCCAGACCTTGGATTTTCATCTGAAAGGTAAGACTTTTAACTTCACTTGTGTTGTCGCCCCCACCTCCATACTGCTGCTACGAATCCCGAAACTCCAAGCAAGTTCCTCATCATCACCAAGAGTCAAATCACCGTTCCTAGTCCTCCAATCTCGACTTTCATGACATTCTCCACCTCTGACTTCATCCAAATTAGCAACAGATAGCAGAGCTTCATACCGCTTGCTCCTTAACGGAGAATCGTGGACATGACCGAATCCCATCCGATCCAGCAATCTCCAGGCATAAACGCTCATGGAAGTTCGCCGGCAGAGCCTTCCAGAACTCGCCACACCGGCCAGATCAAGGAGGACAGGAGTCTGACAAATCGTCGTCTTGTCGCAAGATGAACCCTACGACCGCCCCCTTATTGGAGCACACCAGCAGGCCCCCACGCCGTTGGACAGAGCAGCAAAGTAGGAGGCGGCCGCCGAAGTCTCCATAAAATCCATCCATGGCCGGAGGCCAGCCCAGATTGGAACGAGCCTAGATCCATGGCCACCGCCTCGCCGCCGGAGGATCCTGGAACGAATGGACCATACATATAGATTAAAAAAAATGATCCACAACCAATAAGCTCTTAATGATTTCTAACATGAGAACTAGGCAGTGGCCTAGTGGCAAAAAAATGTGTACTTGGAACGAATGTACCATACATATAGATTTTTTAAAAACTATGATCCACAACCAATGAGCTCTTAATGATTTCTAACATGAGAACTAGGCAGTGGCCTAGTGGCAAGGTGTGTAGTGGCGTGTCTTAGCCTCCTTGGTTCGAATCCTATCGGGAGCGAATTTGGGGAGTTTCTCACCCGGGTAGGCTCTATCTTAATTAAAAAGTCCTGGGTGCTATTACCCTTAGATCTTGGTTTTTTTATGAGTTCTAAGATAAAAGGTAATGGATCTCAAAATGATACTACTCCCTCTACCCCGGTTTATAGGATGCAACTCCAAAATCAGGTTTTTCCAAGAATAAGCAACAATTAGCATTAATTAAGAGTAGTTAATGTTGGATTTTGGCCTTTCCCAAGAACAATAAGAAAACCGATTGGGTTTAAATTTTACTTAATTAATACTGCCATTAAATATGAGAGTGCTAATTGGGTGAAATATTGGATAGATGAATTTTGCATGTCCAATCCCCATTCACCTAGGTCTCAGAAATTTGCCAAATACATCCTATAAACCGGAATGGAGAGAGTACCTCTTATCCAAATGCCCTCGTGTACGATCCATGTATACTCTCTGTTTCCTTTCCATAACAAACAATTTTGTTTCATATTTTACTTCTTCTCCTTGCAGCAGTTGACACAATGGATGTTGGACCGACCAAGTAATTGTCAACCTTCCGTTTTGCGAAAATTTATACTACAAGTTATAATATATCTCCACTCATCGTGGACCATCCTTGCCTCCACAGAAAAATTAATTTCAAATCCATCGTTCAAAGCTGTAAACCGCGTTTGCACATGCACCCGATATTCCCTTGATATGCGCGTATCATGGAGCTGACTTTTCTGAAGCGCCTGCATTAGCACCATTAGCATAAGGATCAAACCGGTCTCCGAAAATGGTCATGGTCAGCTAGTTGTCAGGTCAGTTCTCCACTGCCAATAAACTTCCACACGGAAGTACCGCTAATCACAAATATTGTACGGTTGTCTAACCGGTCTCCGAAAATTCGTGACCACACGACATGACTGACTAAGGATATTTCTTTGGAACTTTCTACAAATAGCTATAACACCGAGGGTTTAGATGCATCTTGTTGTTACCCAACTCTAGTCTCTATAGCTGACGCAGCTCATCTTGTCAGCAACACGGTGAAAAAACTGGGATTAACAAAGGGTATTTTCTCCATTCCAAAATATAAGACCCATATTTAGTTTTTAGGACAATTATTTGGTTGAACTTTAGTCATTTAAGTAACGAAGTGGCTAGGTTTTATCGGATCCGAATGCCATATATTGTTGATTTTTGTACTTGTCTTCCCGCAAAAAAAATGTGATCAATACCGGATTCGGCAATTCTGCACTCGGCAACAATTTGCTCGATATCCACGTGTTTGTCGAGTGTCGGCCACGTGGCACTCGACAACATTGTTTAGAACCGGTGTCAGGGTACTCAGCACCAATTGCGCTCAACGAAAAAAGGAGCAAAGATAATTGTTTGACAGCTTCGACTTGTTTGTCGACTTTTTTTAAGCTCTCGGCCTACACCAGCATTTGCCGAGTGCCCGATAAATTACACTCAGCAACGAGGGCGATTCCGATATTGGATTATCGACTTTCTCGTACGCAAATAAATAATTTTTGGGTGCAACTCAGGGTGTTGCTCCCAACGAGTGTGCATGAGCATCGCGCGCTCCCCTCACCGGTATATAACATTATACGTTTTGTGCCCGTTTTGTAAGATGCCATATATTTATTCTGATTTTCCATTTTCCTATAGTATGAAGATTTTTAGGTTTTCTAAAAAAACAAAACCAAATAGATAAACCACATGTAAAACATTTGATAAATATTCCAGACAAGATTTGGTGGCGCGTTTTTTAGGATATCATGTGCTTGAGAAAGGGATAATACCTATTACTGGTAAGCTTTGTCAAGACATTTACGTGTTGAACGTTGTGGTTTTCCTAGCAAGTCTGGGTTTCAAAGCTCTACCACTGATGTAGACTTGGGAAGGAAATGATCAGATGACCTTTCACACGTGCAGGCAAGTCATTGTGCTTGGGGGTTTACACAATGGACTCGATGTCATTGGCCTGACGCATGTTGCCGTGATCTGTTAGTTTGTCGCACGTCGCGATCGAGCTGTTCCTTGGAGATCGCCTTCTTCCAAGCTGCACACAGTTGTTTGGTTACAATAGCGTTCAATGGTCAAATTGTACGGAAAATTGGATACTTGGAGATGAAGTTGGAGCCTGTGGGTAGTTAAAGGGAAAGAAAGCCGTTGAACTTTGGGGCGTAAACAAATGGAGCAAATCCATGCACGCATACGTTAGTTAATTGGTTATGCAATTTTTTCGTTATTATATCCTAGAAATTGTTGCCTGAACGGAGCACACGATTCTGAATTGCATTATTTATGTATAGCATTGATAATTGCACATATACCGCTTGAACGAAGAGGTATGACCTCAACCCGGAGGTAGGTGCACCCAAAACATTCATACTTGGGTGTGGTATTTCATATTTTAAGCCTGATTCACGCAAAATTGAGACATGTTTTTTGTGTTTATTTAAGTTAATTTGAAAGGTATTATGAGTTTATTGCAAGTTTAAAATTCAAACAATTACGAACAAGGTCGGTCCAAGCAAATCGTAATGAAGTTTCAAAACACTCAATGTGCATTTCAACTAATTTGAAGAAAGTTCCAAAGCTCAGCTCAAACATTATTCCGACTTCAGAGTCACATTGGCGGCCGGCATTCCCTAGAGGAAACATCCGCCCAGGCCAAAAATAATGCGACGAAGCTTGCCAAGTGCAAAATTGCCCACACCATTCAATCCAGACACAGAGGTACACACGGAAATCCATTTGTGCTCCCGAGCTCCAGTGCTAACTCCGTTTAAAAAAAATTAAAATCACATTTCGAAGTTTCAAAAAAATGTGAAAAAAATCATGGATACTCTGAATGATGTATTCTAAAAACGTGCAAAATTTCAATTAGAAACACTTTGTATATTGGGCTACGCAATAATGACAAAATCTTAAAAAGTTTGAAGATTTGAAACACTATACTCAGATATGTAGATTTGTCTTTTTGTGTAGTTCAAAATACAAAGTATTTATAATTGAAATTTTGCACTTTTTAGAATATATCATTGGAATATCCATGATTTTGTTCACATTTTTTTTGAAACTTCTAAATATGATTTTTTGTTTAAAACGGAGGGAGCACTGTAGCTCAGGATTAAGAAATCTCCACTCACACGGAACAACTTTCCTGATCCTCTTCCTCTAGCTCTTTGGTTTGGTCAATCAATGCTTAGCTATGCGTACCAACGTTAGCGCATCCACTTGTTAACCATACATCATACATGGGGACTAAAACAAATTGTGCTGCATTCGGACTGGTCCGTCAAATCATGTATGACACGCTATTGGCCAAGACTAATCTCGTTGTCGTGATGAACACGAAAGAAAATCCATACAGAGCAACGTAGCTAGTATCTGCCTCATGAAAGTATTACTGTGTGACCGTTCTACGCCATTTGTTTTGGCACCAACGGCAAAGGCATAGGTTAGGTTCGCCTCCAAGCGCGACATAGTTTAACAATTTATAGTGTGTATATGTCTGCCTCCCCACGAGGATAAACTCTGAGTCTCTGACATCATGTAGTAGTCATTATGTACCACTAGCAAATATTTTCATTCGATTGATTCTGGCCATGAAAATTTAAGTACTCGAAATCAGCCTTTTTTGGTGGACCAGACGATGCGTTCTTGACGAGGACACTAGTATCGTCAAGAATTAGGATTGCAATCTTTGTCGGATTTGCTACCCGTCAATAATCCGTGTGTTGCCAATGAGACTCAAACATTTTAACACACTAATTTTTTGAAATACATAGCTTTGAGATCCACACGTAGATTATGCCATAATTAATTTTCTTGTAAAATGTATACTACTTTCTTAGATATAAAATCTCTCTCTTTTTTGGCTATCCGCCTCCCCTCTAGAAGGTTGCATCCATTGCCAGGGCACATCTAGCTCGCCACCCCTCCAGTTTGAGTGGACACATCCAACCCTAATATAACTACTAATCATTCGGACGAGGAAACTGGACACGTCTCAACCCCAAAGCAGTTGGGTTCTCCTTTGCTATCCACCAGTGGTGTCGCAAAGTACATATGTCTTTTAAAGATGCTTAGAGAAACTGCAAAGCCTTGTGTTAAAATGGGATAAAAAACACATAGGGTCAGACGATGCATAGACATTATGTAATATATGAGTTATATTTTTGTATGATTTTTTTTAAATGGCCATACGCATCCGATCGATGCAGACGTCGCTCTTTATAAAAAAAGCTAAACTTGCTCACCTATTTTCCGCAAATTCTAACTATCCACTATTAGTAGCAAGGAGAATTCAATACTTGTTCTTACATTTTGGCCTCTCAAGATATGCTACTACTAGTTTTGATTTATTTTACTCTGTTTTACCATATTAAGTTTTCTTTGGGTTGGCATCATGAAATTAAACTTACCCATATGACTAAGATCTATCTTTAAGTCACGGAGTCTTCTTCATATTAGTTTTTTTCGAAAAGGAGAAACATTCAGCCTATGCATCGATGAATGGACACAATTTATTGTAAAGTTTCTATAAAACTATTACGACGATTGTAACAAAATTATTCACACGCTTATAGACCGCTCATAAAAATCAGTTGAACATAACCAGATGTAAAAATTGTACATTCACTCACGTGTAGTAACAGCTGGGGTCGCTTAGCTCCTGACGAACATGTGAAGTCAAAGCAAAGAGCCGACGACTTTACCTTGTGTATATAATTGCATTTACACCCTGGTAGTCCCGCTAAATTTGCACTCGACTCGCTGCAGTGCAGAGACAAGGCAACCACCCCACCACCACCACACAGTGGCCGTGGCGGCGTGAGGCAGAATTGGCGGGAGGCGACAAAGGAGGCCGAACTGCCGAAGGCTATAAAATTCGGAGACGACGACCTACCAAGCGTTGCGACTTGGCAGTTCGGCTTCCTCTCTCCTCCTCCAAATCCAGCAATGGACTCGCCGCCCGGTCCGAGGGGGCCCGCCGGCTTTGGGACGCAGGCCAACGCGCTCCTCCGCAAGAACCTCATCTTCCAGGTCGCCCACCTTCTTCTTCTTTCGTGAGCATCCGGTTCTCGGATATACGGAGTAGCGGCGCATTGACATTTGACTTGGTTTGTCTTGTTTGTGGTTGCAGAAGAGGAACCTGAAGACGAACGTGTGCATCACCATCTTCCCGATCCTCATCTGCGTGCTGCTGGTCGCGCTGCAGGGCGCCATCGACCACGAGATCGACAAGCCCAAGAACCGCTGCGGCTGCGCCTGCGTCGACACGGCCGCGGACGGCAGCTGCAGGAAGACGGAGTGCGGCATCCAGTACTCCACCTTGGACCAGGTCGCGACCTGCCCGATCCCCACCCCGCCGCGGTGGCCGGCCCTGGTGCAGGTGCCCCCGCCTGAGTTCCGGGCCGTCAGGACAGACTCCCAGCCGTTCGACGGTTTGCCTGAACCCTCATGCCGGGACAACGGGTCTTGCCCCGCCGCTTTCCTCGTCACCGGAAGCAACCGCTCGCTCGCCGAAAGTATGCTATCGGTCATGGTACAGTAGCATATATATATACTCATTTCTCCTTCATTATTCAGGCTTTCTTGTCAATGGCAGGTCTTTCGGCTCAACTGTTCCCCGCTCAGTCTGCATCTTTGAATTTCACCGATTATCTAGATGCACTCTCCAAGATTGTTCCCGTGAGTTTCTTCAAGGCCTAATTGCGCACCTAGATTATACAGTTGTGGTGCCATGTTTTTTTGTTGTTGTTAAATGTCTTCTGCTCTACATGTTTGTCTCAGGGCTCTGACACGCCGACGGAGTCTAATCAGCTTTTAGAGCCAGCGTTTACCCCAGGAAATAATTTGTATATTGTCCAAGCTCAGTGTCGGTCCAATTTATCGCAAACAATATCAGTCAATGCTGGACCGATACCCCTTCAACTCGGTAAGTTGCATTTTCCTTTGTGGATACCCTCATTTCACTGAACACAGATTGCATACAAGCAAAGAAATACATGTATCCTGAACGAGCAGTTAATTAAGATGAAGCAAGTAGACAACCATGAACATTTTGAATTACTATTTCGTGATCTCAACAAAGAAAAGGATTACTACTGATGCTTGTAAGGTTTAACTGAACTCAGAGTAGCACTTGACCATATTTATAACATTGGGCCAGGTAAAGTGGTAATATTAGAGTGTTTTTCGTCTTTGTTGATATTTAGATTTAGCTTTGTTGTTTGACTGTTGTATGTGTCTTCTTACATTTATATAAGAAGGAACAAACCAGCCGACCAGGTCTACTCAAATATCTTAAAGTACTCTAAGCTGATATAGCTGGATGGACAGGCGGCTGGAATTTAATCTATTGTTGTAAAATACCAGATCTAAGTTAAGACATGTTAACAAGTAATTTTCCTTATGTTACTGAAATCTTTGACACTTCCATATTTGGATATCGGATGGTATTCTTTTTTTCTATAACATGCTATTGGAAGAAGTTTTTTAATATGTTTTTGTATTTCTAGCCTGCTAGTAATTCAATTCCAATGCTCTTTTAAAACGTCCAGATGTAGACTGCATTCAAGGTTTGCCGTTATGGCGTGAAAGTGCATCGGTTATCAATGACGAACTATTTAAGGGTTACAGACAACAAAGGGGAATTGGACTAGACAAGTCAAATGAATTTTCTGCAGGTACCTACTGATCTAGCTTAGTGAAGTCTTAGCATTAATTCATTTTATGCTCTGTATGAAATGCTTTTGTTGACAGGTTACGACTTCTTGAACACAAATAAGGATAGTCTTGACATTAGCATTTGGTTCAACTCTACCTATAGCAACAATACTGCAGATTCTGAAATTGGATTATTACGAGTGCCACGCTTGGTTAACATGGTATGTGCTTTGCACTACTGCCAAACTTCATATTAAGTGAGTATTATTTGTATTTGAACTATTATTACAAGGTGTACTGTCTTTCATATAGGCTTCCAATGCGTACATCAAATTTCTCAAAGGAAATGGAGTGGAAATGCTGCTTGAATATGTTAAAGATATGCCCAAAGTTGGAACAAAATTAAAATTTGACCTGTCTTCTCTTCTTGGTGCACTGTTCTTCACATGGATCGTTGAACTACTCTTTCCAGTGAGTATGAGGCACCACATTTCTAAGTAAGTACGCAAAATGGATAAAATGATGAATTGGTACAATACCTTTTGCAGGTTATACTAACGTATCTGGTGTATGAGAAGCAACAGAAGCTGAAAATTATGATGAAGATGCATGGTTTGAAGGATGGCCCATACTGGATGATAACGTATTCTTACTTCCTTGCTCTATCAGCGGTCTATATGATTGTATTCATCATTTTTGGCTCCTTGATAGGTAAATATTTAGAATTATCATGAAGAAGTTCGTGTTTTAACATTAATTACTCTCTTTAAAATGGTTTTATTGTACAGGTTTGCGTTTCTTTACAACAAACGACTACAGCATTCAGATTGTTTTCTACTTTATCTACATAAATCTGCAGATTGCACTCGCTTTTTTTACTGCGTACTTCTTTTCTTCTGTCAAAATAGCCACAGGTTCGTGCTAAAAAAAATTAGTAACTAAAGTTAAAAAGAGTACTTATAATATTCTGTGATTAACTAATCTGAAATTATGCTGCTGCAGTGGTTGGTTACATCTATGTATTTGGTTCTGGTTTACTAGGGCAATTTCTTCTGAGTTTTTTTGTTGAGGATAATCATTTCCCAAGTAAGTTTCTTTCTTATTTATGCTTGACAACTCTCTTTACATCATAAGCATGACAAGCTTTGTTTTCCTATACAAAGAGGGCTGGATAGTAGTCATGGAGATCATCCCTGGATTTTCACTTTACCGAGGGTTATACGAGTTTGGTAATTATGCATTCTCTGGAACTGCAACGGGAACCAATGGTATGAAGTGGGCTAATTTGAGTGACCCGGAGAATGGAATGCGTACTGTATTGATTATCATGGTTGTTGAATGGGCAATACTTCTCCCATTGGCATTTTATTTGGATAAAGTCTCATCATTGGGCAGTGGACTCCGAAAAATATTGTTTACGTTCTTGAAATGCTTTAAAAAACGAGCTGTGTCATTCCGGAGGCATAGCTTTGGGCGAATAGGATCTAAAGTAATACTTGAAATGGAGAACCCTGACGCTACTCAAGAAGTAGGTTAATCCCTTGCATATTTCTTAAAGATACCTATTCATTTTATATGGAGAGGCTCTGCAATATATGCATTTTATTGATAATGCATTTCTTATTATGCTCAGAGAGAGGTAGTTGAGCAGCTTCTGTTGGAACCCAATGCAAGCCATGCTATTATATGTGATAACATAAAGAAGGTTTACCATGGAAAAGATGGAAATCCTGATAAGCTTGCAGTTCGTGGGTTATCTCTTGCCCTCCCAAAAGGCCAATGTTTTGGAATGCTCGGCCCGAATGGGGCTGGGAAAACATCCTTCATTAGTATGGTACAGTGACAAGGCATAGTGTGTTCATATTTTGACAAGGTAGCCAACATATTCAATGTTACTGATATTTTTCCATTTTCCTCCACAGATGATTGGGCTCATTCCACCTACATCTGGCACTGCTTATGTACATGGAATGGATATACGGACTGATATGAATGACATCTACACAACTATGGGTGTTTGCCCACAACACGAGTAAGGCCTTTGTCCAAAATCAATCTAACAGAATACTTTGCATATCTCTCCAGACACAGTACGTTGCAGAAATGCTAATTCGTTTTGAAATATAGCTTACTTTGGGAGACATTGACGGGAAGAGAGCATCTGTTGTTTTATGGGAGACTGAAGAATCTTAAAGGCGCCGAGTTACTGAAGGTACAATTCTGCAATATTTGTTTGTGTGCAGCAATGTATATTACTATTATTCATCTCATTCTGAAATGCGTGCTGTATGTTCATGGTTCTGTCATGCCGTAACAGTTCAGATCATATCATATATGAATGCATCAGTATTTGAACTGTAAACATATGTTGTGCTGTCAGGCAACTGATGACTCTCTGAAGAGTGTTAACCTATTCCGTGGCGGTGTCGGTGATAAGCAAGTGGGGAAGTATAGTGGGGGCATGAAAAGGAGGCTTAGTGTTGCGATCTCCTTAATTGGGGACCCCAAAGTACTAATCTTATTCCTGTTATGTTATCAGTTGCAAAACATATAATGTAGCCTGCAACTGAAAATTGTATATATATTTTTTAGGTTGTTTTCATGGACGAGCCAAGCACTGGACTAGATCCAGCTTCAAGAAATAACCTGTGGAGTGTTGTGAAAGAAGCAAAGAAGAACCGTGCCATTATTCTTACAAGTATTTCACTTTCCTAATAATCTCTGCATTATTGCTTAGATAGATACATTTTGACTCATCGTGTATGTTTTTTTACAGCACATTCAATGGAAGAGGCAGAGGTACTATGTGATAGGCTTGGTATTTTTGTTGATGGTGGTTTCCAATGCATTGGGAATCCAAAAGAGGTAAATTCACCTGTGTGAAGCTCATAACTACATTTTGTGTAGTTATTCCACTTTATTCAACACACAATATTTTGAACTGCAATGTTTTCAGCTGAAAGCAAGATACGGCGGAACCTACGTGTTCACAATGACAACATCTTCGGAACATGAACAGGAGGTTGAACAGATGGTTCGCCGTTTGTCACCAAGTGCAAACCGGATATATCACATATCTGGAACACAGAAATTTGAGCTGCCAAAGCAGGAGGTGAAGATAGCAGACGTTTTCCATGAAGTTGAGAATGCAAAAGGCCGTTTTAGCATACATGCTTGGGGCCTCGCTGACACCACCTTGGAGGATGTCTTCATCAAGGTTGCCAAGGGAGCGCAAGCATTCAATGAGAACGCGTAACTAGTGTATCCGATTTATAGGTGATTATTCCTTTCCTTTGTCGAGGGTGTATGATGCTTGTGTGAACTTCGCTGTTTTTTTGCTTAGTATGGCACTTGAGGTGTAAATTTAGTATTGTAAAACTGTATATCTAAAATTAACTTGTAAATTTGCCAAATACAAAGTACCATGTTCATATGTCATGATTTTAAAAAGACACTTAACCATAGACTTGATTACGGTTCGAATGGGAATAATGAACTTCTCATCATCGGGTGTTTCACAAGTGCTCTTGGTTGAGGTGGATCCCACATCTTGCCACATCACTACCACATAGCTTCCATGTCATCAATATTTTCTTGAGCATCTATTTTCCACAAATTTTCCTTCCATCACCAACAGTTGATGTTGATGGGATTTTCTTTCAAGCTACTTTGCATGCTCCCAGAAAACAAGTTTTTTTTTACCTGGAAAACAAGTTGGTAACAAGTAATATAAATTTTACGACATTTTTACTGGTAAACGGAAAACTTCTGTGCTAGTCATGCTCCCTCTGGATAGCAAAAGTTCATTTTTATTGTACAGCAGCGAAGCCCACGTCATCTTATTGCAGAATAAATAACTTTAGTGCTGTTATCTTGGAATAGGTAGAGGTAGGCCTCATTTTCTGTAGAATCACGGTATCTGTTGACGTTTTTAAGATCTTCTGGTTAGCTGAAGTTGCAAGGGAAGTAGCATAGGTGATATGGGGTGGCCCGATCTTCTCAGCGAGATGGTGATGGATTCGTGGATAGATGATGTAGATACCTCGTGTGATACTGAAAACTCTCCTGGCCGATCCCTATTGCCAATGCAATAGCTTGCAACCCTATGGATATTCTCAACTCCACACGCTTGCACAAGTAGCCACCGACTACAAGTGGTCCTGTACCTCCTTATTCCCAATGGAACAGCAGATAACACGCAGAATTTGCAAGCAGTAACAATACTTCAAGATGAATGCTTAGCAGCGATCCAATCTAGAGGTTCTAGGGTTTATGTTTTATCGTAGTCTAACCTAATAACTCGCAGCAATAGGGTTTATATGGGGGAGGGATGCGGCCCAAAGGATGGGGCGCATCAAGACTAGTCTGACTCGGGTTGGGGTGCAACCCAAACTGATACAAACCGACCCAATTGGGTTCGGCCTAAAAGGACTCGCAGGTCCTTGTCCTTGTAGAACTAGGACTCCTCCTTTGGCGCATCAACATGGTGTTGTGCGCCATCCTCTTCTCTCTCCATGTGCTCCTGCCTCCCTCTCCTCCCTCGAGCACTTGTAGTAGTTGTTCTGAATTTTATCCTCCATGCTTTCCCTCTTGTTCTTCATGTGATCATCCATGTACTCCATGCCTTGCAGCTCCTCTCCTCCATGAATGCTTGTGTTATTAATAACCCTGATCATACATAAATGCATAGATTTAGGTAGTATAAAATTCTCAGAATTACAAACATCATATTCTAATAAGAGTGAGTTCACCTGCTGTTCTAATAACTTGGTTCTTGATCTTGTCATTGGTCCAATCCTCAATTCATCAGGTTTGTCTTGAACAGCAACATCTTCATTTGGAGAAAGTGTATAAGAGCTAGGGATGTCCTCATCATCCTCCCCCCTTGAAAAGGCATCGTCCTCGATGCAAGATCATCTCCAAAGTATGGCGACAAATCAGCCACATTGAAGGAATTACTCACACCAAACTCATCACTTGGAAGATCTATCTTGTATGCATTATCATTGATTCTTGCAAGCACTTATATGGACCAGCACCTCGTGGCATCAACTTGGACTTTCTCAATGTGGGAAACCTATCCTTGCGAAAATGCACCCACACCATGTCTCCCGGCTGAAATATTACTTCTTTGCGCTTCTTGTTGACACGATCAGCCACATGTCTTCCCTTGCTCTCAATTGCTTGCTTGGTCTTCTCATGTATTTTCTTCACAAAATCAGCTCTCTTTGCTGCCTCCATGTTCACTCTCTCCTGAAGTGGCAATGGCAGCAAATCAAGTGGCGTGATAGGCTTGAAACCATACACCACTTCGAATGGGGACAACTGAGTAGTAGAATGCACCGCTCTATTATAAGCAAACTCCACATGCGGCAAACAATCTTCCCACTCCCGCAGATTTTTCTTGATCATAGCCCTCAATAAGGTGGATAATGTACGATTCACCACCTCCGTTTGTCCATCAGTTTGTGGGTGGCAAGTGGTACTAAACAGCAGCTTTGTTCCCAACTTCCCCCACAAGGTCTTCCAAAAGTAGCTCATAAACTTCACGTCCCGATCAGAAACAATTGTCCTTGGTACTCCATGTAAGCGTACTATGTCCCTGAAAAACAGATTAGCAATATGCGACGCATCGTCGCTCTTGTGGCATGCAATAAAGTGTGACATCTTGGAGAATCTATCCACTACCACAAATACAGAATCATGACCTCTTTTAGTACGTGGTAACCCTAGCACAAAATCCATACTAATATCCTCCCATGGAGTAGTAGGTGCAGGAAGAGGAGTATACAAACCATGAGGCTTCAATTTTGATTTTGCCTTATTGCAAGTAATGCAACGCCTCACAAACCTGTCCACGTCCCTCCTCATGCGTGGCCAATAGAAGTGATCAGCCAACATATGCAATGTTTTCTCACGCCCAAAATGTCCCATCAATCCACCACTATGTGACTCCTGCAACAATAGCAAACGCACGGACGACTCGGGCACACATAATTTGTTAGCTCGAAACAAATATCCATCATGTATATGAAACTTATCCCATGCCTTCACATTAGTACACTTCGAATATGGGACAGAAAAATCATGATCTTGAGCATACAAATCACGCAAACTCTCCAAACCAGGAACTTGCACATCCAATTGTGTTAGTAACATGCTTTTCCTAGAGAGAGCATCAGCAACTACATTATCTTTGCCTTTCTTGTACTGAATTATGTATGGGAAAGATTCAATGAATTCTACCCACTTAGCATGACGTTTATTAAGACTAGATTGGCTCTTTAAAAATTTCAATGCCTCATGATCAGAATGTATGATAAATTCTTTTGGCCACAAATAATGTTTCCAAACCTCAAGTACTCTAACAAGTGCATACAATTCTTTATCATAGACAGAATAATTCAATTGAGCTCCACTCAATTTTTCAGAAAAATAAGCCACGGGTTTGTTCTCTTGCATTAATACTCCTCCTATTCCAATACCACTAGCATCACATTCAATTTCAAATTGCTTATGGAAATTAGGAAGAATCAACAATGGGGCCGAAATCAATCTATTTTTAATCTCATCAAAAGCAATATCTTGTGTAACACCCCACTCAAATG
Organism: Poa pratensis; assembly: GCA_947311845.1. Taxonomy (NCBI): domain Eukaryota; kingdom Viridiplantae; phylum Streptophyta; class Magnoliopsida; order Poales; family Poaceae; genus Poa; species Poa pratensis. The sequence continues at coordinate 47,593,541 of CAMZMU010000069.1, forward strand.
CAACACCCTTTTTAGTAAGATCATTCAAAGCTGCAGCAAGGGTACTAAAATCTTTCACAAACCTCCTATAAAAACTAGCCAAGCCAATAAAACTTCTGAGTTGACTAACATTCATGGGAATAGGCCAATTTTTAATAGCTTCAATTTTAGATACATCTACTTCAATTCCATGTTTAGAAACAACATATCCCAGAAATATGACCTTATCTTTGCAAAATGTGCACTTAGCAAGATTACCATAAAGTTTTTTTCACGTAGCACATGCAAACTTGTCTAATATGATCACAATGTTCATGTTCATTGCGGCTGTAAATTAATATATCATCAAAGTACACAACCACAAACTTGCCAATAAAATTCTCAAAACATGGTTCATTAATCTCATGAAGTACTAGGTGCATTAGTTAAACCAAAAGGCATGACTAACCACTCATATAAACCAAATTTTGTTTTAAAGGCTGTTTTCCACTCATCCCCCTCTTTCATCCTAATTTGATGATAACCACTACGCAAATCAATTTTAGAGAAAACAGCAGCACCACTTAATTCATCTAACATGTCTTCCAAACGTGGAATAGGATGACGATAACGAATAGTGATGTTGTTAATTGCTCTACAATCTACACACATGCGCCAAGTACCATCTTTTTAGGAACTAAAATAACAGGAACAGCACAAGGGCTTAAGCTGATTCGAATATACCCTTTATCAAGAAGCTCTTGGACTTGTTTCTGAATTTCCTTTGTCTCTTGGGGATTTGTCCTATAAGGAGCTCGGTTTGGCAATGTTGCTCCTGGTATCAAGTCAATTTGATGTTCTATCCCTCGCAATGGTGGCAAACCAGGAGGTACGTCATCCGGAAACACATCATCAAATTCCTGCAACACATTAGAAACACCAATAGAGAGAGGGGTCATGTCATTAGAAACCAAAATTTCTCCCTTGTGCATAAGCACGATAGGAAGCAAACTAGGATCCTCACTAAATTCTCTCAAATCCTCTTTGGTGGCTAACATGCATAGTAGGTTCACTCCCTCACTTTGAATTTTACCACTCGGTTTGGGTTTGCTAGAATCACTCTCAGAATTATTATTCGCTCTTTTATCTACTCTCTCACTCTCGTTTTCAAGATGTACTTCTGTTTTTTGACGAGACTCATTTACAATATGCTGTGGTGTCATAGGCCTCAATATAATGTCCTTCCCATGCCAATTCAACTGATATGTATTTGCTCTTCCATGGTGTATCACATTCCTGTCAAATTGCCATGGTCTTCCCAACAACATGTGGCAAACAGTCATAGGAACCACATCACACTCAATGGTATCCTTATATGGTCCAATCTGAAATTCCACTCGAACCATATGGCTCACCTTCATCTCTCCCTTGTCACTTAACCATTGTATGTAATAAGGATGAGGGTGTGGAATATACTTCAATTTCAGTTTTGCACATAAATCTCTACTAGCCAAATTTCTGCAACTCCCACCATCAATTATAACCTTGCAAGCCATTTGAGGACCAACAATAGCTTTGGTTTGAAATAGGTTGCAGCGCTGATTTTCAGGACTTGGTGTAACACTCAAAGAGTTTTGTGTGCAAACAATAGATGGATAATGTGTAGCATATGCATCAATAGGACCAGTATCATCATCACACACATCGTCCACCTCATTAGGATCAGCATCATCACCTGTTTCATACTCATTGTCCTCATTAATAAGCATAACCTTCTTGTTTGGACATTCTCTCTTGAAGTGACCTTTTCCTCCACATGTATGGCAGTTCATGTCTCTATTCCGTGCTGTAGATGTAGTGGAATTGCTGGAACTTGCTGCTGATGGTGGTGCTTTCTTTGCATTAGTAACAGTAGGTTCAGCTTTGCTAGATGCATTGCCACGGCTAGAAAAAGTTGGGGCTGATGGTGTGGATGGAGTAGGTGCTGAAAACCTGCTCCTAGAAGCACTCCGAGCTGAAAACTGAGCTTCCTCAACCAATGTGGCTTCAGATTCTCGTGCATGATGCAGCAACTCATTCATGTCCTGATAATTGTAATGACGCACTTTGCTTCGGATTTTATATTGTAAACCTGAGAGAAAACGCTGCATCGTCTGTTCTGGCTCCTCACGCACACGGGCACGTTGCATAATTAATTCCATCTCTTTGAAATACTCATCAACTGTCATAGTGCCTTGCCTCAGATTTTGTAACTTGTCATAGAGGGTTCTAACATAATTAGGTGGTACAAATCTGTCCTGCATAACTTGCTTCATAGCTCGCCAAGTAATAATTTCTGGCAGACCCTCTCTTGCTCTTTGTGTAGGAACATTGTCCCACCATTGAAGTGCATAGCCATCAAATTCGGAAGAAGCAAGCTTAATTTTCTTGTCCTCAGTAAACTCATACAACCGCCATAACTTCTCAATTTTAAGCTCCCACCTGAGGTACTCTTCCACATCATTGTTATCAAAATTGAATTTGGGGATAGAAAATTTAATTCTGCCCAAACCATCATCCTCTCTATGAACGGCGGCAGCATTCTCAAGTGGAACACGCCTTGCGTGGGGAACATAACCCCCACGGCCATGATGCTGTGCAAAACCTCTCCCATACGCACCATTGAAATTGGCATCCTCATGTGCTGCAGGACCATCATTGTGCACACTAGCACTAGCATGGTCCGCAGGATTAGGAAGTCTTGAAGTCACTAACCGTGTCAAATCTGCCAACTGTTGTGTGATGGTTGTAACCGACGTTTGCAAGGTGTTGAACTGATTTTGCTGAGCGTCGGATGATTTAGCTAGACTAGCAATGGAAGTATCCATATTCTGTATCTCTCCAGAAACATGGTCATCGAGATCCTTAAGGTGTGTCGAAACCTCATCATTAACCTTGGTAATATGACGTGTCAAAGAGTCCTTCAATGCCACAAACTCATTCCACTTGACCACTTCATCATCCCCCTTCTGTTGCTGCAAAAGAGCATCACTAGAAAGATCCATGATTAATAGGTTAGTGAAATAAAAATATAGGAGTGGTGTGATCTCTCAAGTCACTCAAAAGCAGCAAATAAAGGAGTATCTTACCGTTCCAAAGTGAATAGAAGGACTTACCCACTAGTAGTAGCAACTATCGTGACTTGATGTGAAGGAGAGAATATCAAGGTGTACAATTATCACAGGACAAAACAGGGTATTTGGTGGATCTGTGGGTGGGAAACCTAACACACCAAAATAACAAAGCCTATTTGCTGTTTGTGATGATATGAGAACACACCTATGTAAACTCACACAAATTTTGGAGACAAATGTGGCAAAGCAAATATATGGGAACTTTTGCAATGCACTCGAAAGACACTAGCTATGCTCAACGAAAAACAGGCACAAGATTGCTCCAAGGGAATGAAACTGTCGGCAGCTTTGCAATTTTCTCTTTTCACTTTTTTTTTACTTCTCTCTTGTTGCTTTTTGATACTTCTCACGCACTGCTACAGTAACAGTAAATGTGCACCGCGGAGCAAATTTTTGGTAGAAACACAAACCGTGCAGCAAACGATGGAGCAGCCTGTGAGCAAAAGAACAGCTAGTCTTATGGGTAATGTACCTAAAATTTTGGGTTGTAGAAAGGCTGTATCTAAGTCTCACAAAGTTCAGAAGAAAGTCCTAATGAAAGTGAAAAGAAAACAACGAAAATCTAGAAACTATGCCCAGAAAACTCACGGCAGAGAAAACTCGTCCTTTTTGTGGCACGGCAGCAGGTCCGAGTCCGAGTACAACTCTGAGGCACGGCAGCGTTTCACGCGTTTTTGTGCCGTGGCAGGTAACGGATTCCGAGTTCAACTCGAGTAGGCGCGGCAGGTTTTCACGCGTTTGGTGCCGCGGTAGGACTCGATTCCGACTAGGAGTAGAACTAAGGCGCGGCAGGAAAACAGAAAATTTGTGCCGCGGCAGAAACTCGATCTCAACTCGGATTGGAGTAGGAAAACAACTAGGAAACTAATTTTTTTGGGATTTTTGATGGATCAACTCGACTAAACAATAAGAACCCTAACCCTAGACCTAAGAACTCGAAACTAAAAACAAAAAAAGATACGCAAACACCAACTCAAACAGCAAGTAAACTATGCAAATTGGTGTGATCTAAGGCTATGGCAAAGATAAAACTAAATATTTTTGTAGGCTTTTTCTGGATAGGAATAAAAAACACTCAAACTAAGGGGATGGAACGTTCTCACCGAGTAAACCTGTGAATCTGATACCAAGATGATATGGGGTGGCCCGATCTTCTCAGCGAGATGGTGATGGATTCGTGGATGGATGATGTAGATACCTCGTGTGATACTGAAAACTCTCCTGGCCGATCCCTATTGCCAATGCAATAGCTTGCAACCCTATGGATATTCTCAACTCCACACGCTTGCACAAGTAGCCACCGACTACAAGTGGTCCTGTACCTCCTTATTCCCAATGGAACAGCAGATAACACGCAGAATTTGCAAGCAGTAACAATACTTCAAGATGAATGCTTAGCAGCGATCCAATCTAGAGGTTCTAGGGTTTATGTTTTATCGTAGTCTAACCTAATAACTCGCAGCAATAGGGTTTATATGGGGGAGGGATGCGCCCAAAGGATGGGGCGCATCAAGACTAGTCTGACTCGGGTTGGGGTGCAACCCAAACTGATACAAACCGACCCAATTGGGTTCGGCCTAAAGGACTCGCAGGTCCTTGTCCTTGTAGAACTAGGACTCCTCCTTTGGCGCATCAACATGGTGTTGTGCGCCATCCTCTTCTCTCTCTCCATGTGCTCCTGCCTCCCTCTCCTCCCTCGAGCACTTGTAGTAGTTGTTCTGAATTTTATCCTCCATGCTTTCCCTCTTGTTCTTCATGTGATCATCATGTACTCCATGCCTTGCAGCTCCTCTCCTCCATGAATGCTTGTGTTATTAATAACCCTGATCATACATAAATGCATAGATTTAGGTAGTATAAAATTCTCAGAATTACAAACATCATATTCTAATAAGAGTGAGTTCACCTGCTGTTCTAATAACTTGGTTCTTGATCTTGTCATTGGTCCAATCCTCAATTCATCAGGTTTGTCTTGAACAACAACATCTTCATTTAGAGAAAGTGTATAAGAGCTAGGGATGTCCTCATCAATAGGATATTGCTCTCTGTCTTGGTAATATATTCAGAGTTGCGATTTCAGATGCCCCTAGTCTTGTAGTGCGCATATAGGTTCCGACTAGATCACTAGAAAGAAAAATAGTATCGCCGTTAATATATTAGCACATAAACAGCTACCTCGATTATATGTATGTGGGGATTAGCACTTGGTTTGCTTGAGAAGCAAGCATCTCGAATTTTGAGATGTGGAGTTTTGTTTGGGTATTTGCACATCAGACACTTGCTTGGTCAGCATGCATGGCTGTGCTCACGGCTGCAGTAGATTAATACAGCAAGTGCATATCAGTTCCTTCATTTCTGCTCCGTACGTTCGAGACTCTGATTCTAATAAAAGTTGCTGCTCTGTACTATCCAGAACGGGAATCTTTTACTAATGTTTGTGACTGCTATTTCAATGTTTGATCCTTGGGGAAACACCTAGGAGGACGTGGTCTGATCATGCTACTCTGTAAGACGGCGGCACCTAAAACACCCCAAAGAATTTTGGGTGCCGGACACAGAAAATGAGCCGCACCCCCTCAACGGTACTGCCCGACCCAAAATCAGTCCGGCACCCCGAGCAGGCCCCCAACTTTGGAGGCCCTCTCTGGGTGCCGGAAAGTGGCCGGACATGTCCGCCTTGGCTCACAGACAGACGGGTCCCGCGTGTCATCCGCACATCGGTCATGTCGCCGGTTTAAAGGTGGAGCAGCCTTCCCAACGGTGCTGCCAGGCCAGCGCGGCGGAGACGCGTCGCCGGCATTAAACCGGCACGTCGTATCACCACCAGCCCGCCAGTTCCCGAGCGCGCCAGCATTTCCCGCCGCTTCCTGCCTTGCTTTCCCGCGCCCACGGCTGGCTATAAAGGAGCCCCGTGGTGCGGCGACTTCTCGTCGTGTTTTCCCCTTCTCTCCGTAGACAAACAAAGCCCCCACGCCGCCGTCGACAGCATGCCTCGCCGCCTAGCCACCTCCTGGGCCACCCTCACCCAGGCCGCGCGCCGTCGTTTCCCGGCGGATGGCGACGAGGACAGCCAGGAGGACGCGCCTGGGCTGGCGATGGCGCCGCAGTCGCAGCGGAGCCGGAGCCTGAGGAGCAGCTAGAACCTCCGCTGGGGCCAGAGCAGGTCGCCGCGATGAACTCCATCCTCACCGCGTGGTACAACGAGCTGTACCGCCAGGCGCATGCCATGTTTGCCTGCGTCGGCCACACGGCTGAGGCGCTCGCGCTGCAGCGGTTCCTGGAGTCCGCTGCCAACGAGGAGCATGCTCGCTCCTTCATCGCCTCCAAGAGGGCGATACACGAGGAGTTGAACGCCTTGCGGGCGTCACGTCTGGCCCGCAAAGCTTGCACTTCGACGTGACGGACGCCCACCGTCGCCGGGTGGAAGTAGCTTTCCAGTGGGCCGCCGAAGCACGGGCGATAGAGATGACGCATCGGAAGACCGAGGCGCTGGAGATGACGGAGAGGCAGAGGAAGGCGGAGGAGGAGAGGCTGCATCTCCGCGCTATGGAGAGCGTGGGCCGCCAGCAAAGGCGCATGCGTGCGCAAGCGCGCAACGCAGCGGCGGAGGCGCACGCCATGATGGTGCGCAGCAGGTCGGAGAGGCGCTGGCTGGCGCATGTCGCCGGCCCCAATGAGTCTGGCTCCCCTGGCCCCCACTATTTCGCCGACGATGGGGCGAACGACGACGGAGCCGGCCCCTCTCACACGGCGATGGACAAGGACGACGCAGGCCCTGCTCCCGGCGTCTAGATTAGTTAGTTAGTTGTAGTTTTAGCTGTAGTTACGTCTAGGTTAGCTGTAGTTTAAGTTTTAGTTTAAATTTTGTTTGTAATGTATCTAATTTCAATGAAAATCATGTGTTCCGTTCGTAATTTGCAAAAAATTGTCAAATATGAGTTCTTGATTTGTGGGTGCCGGTGGGGGAGACGTCCTGGGAATGGTCGGACAGGTGTCCAGCACCACCCAAATAGTGTCTTTTTTGAGTGGTGCCGGAACATATTTAGTTGGTGCCGGCGGGCATGCTCTAATACCCCTTTCATTCCATTCACGACAAGCTAGATGTGGTAATGCTGATGAGAACGGGAGGCAACTCCAAGGAAACCGCCTTGTATGTTGTGCGTGCTAAGCCAGAGTGACCGCGATGGTGAATGCCATTCTTATATTATGCCAAAAGCGACGGTGAACGCGAGATGTTTCCGTTGATCCGGTTCTCAACTGTCTTGTATTCTTGTTCATTCTACCCAACTGAATTTTTCAAAGTTGGATAGTATTAATTGTATATCTCCACTCCCGGCCGGCCGGCCCCAAAGCATAATCCAGCTCGCCCCCCTGGCCTTACGTAACGGCCGCCCGCGCTTCGGTTACTGCCCCAGTGTCTGTGCGATGCGAGCGTAACACCCGGCCGGAGTTAAGGTGGGCGGTGCGGCGTTGAGTTCAGCGCAAGTTTCCTCTCTTGTACCTCAGTCAGAGGCGCGTGCAGGATCCATGGACGAACCGATCGAAGCTCTCCACGCATCCCTCCGTGGACGGCGGCAAAGCTAGAACGCGTAATGGTCACGCCGGACACGACTGGGCGCCACGCTGACCTGGGCTCCATCTCCAATATATATATCAGAGGAAGCTAGAGTGTTTGCAAAATGCTGGGAGATTTTTGGCTTGCTTTCATCTCACTCCCGCGTTAACAATCTTTCTCATCTGTACGTCTGTCTGAGAACACAAGTCATGGGGTCTGCGACGTCGGGTGGCCGCCGCATGCGTGGCCTCGCCAGGTTCTGCAGGCAGGTCCATGCCCTCCTCCTCAAGAACCTCTCCTTCCAGGTGAGTCTCTTCCTCCTGTTCCGGAACGAACATGCATACGCATTTCATTCTCTTCTGTCTCTTATCAAGAAATGCTAACTTCCATGTGCAGAGGAGGAACTCGAGGACCAACGCCGGGATCGCCGCGTTCCCGGTGCTCCTCTGCGTGCTGCTCCTCGCCATCCAGACCATGGTCGACCGGGAGCTCGGCAGGCCCCCGTTCCAGTGCGGCTGCACCTGCGTCGCCGGCGCCACAGGGAGTTGCGAAAGGACGGAGTGCGGCGTCCAGTACTCCACGCCCACGCAGGCCGTCAGCTGCGAGGTGCCCGCGCCGCCCAGGTGGCCGGCGCTCGTGCAGGTGCCCACCGCCCCGGCCTCCATGCGCGGCCGCCCGACCGCGCCGTGTACCGACGCGAACGCGTCGGGGCCGTGTGGCCCCGTCGCCGTGCTCCTCACCGGCCGCAACCGTGGCTTCTCTCAAAGTACGTACTTGCAGAATATATACGCTCCACCAACGACAACAACGAATCACTTTCTCTTCTGCATGCGTTTCTGCAGTGTAGCTTCTGTTCCTGTTTGACCCAAATAAACCTTTTGGCAGGCCTTGGAAGGGGGCTGTTCCCAGCGATACCTGCTTCAGACTACCTCCCGATGTCTGGAACTATGAATTCTTCACAGTATCTTGATGAGCTGTCCAAAGCAATCCCTGTGAGTACTTGTTTGATCCATGAGGTTTAAGGTTTTAGCCAATAATTTTGTATCTTTACGTGTATCGATCCTTTCCTTCAGGGTTCGAGCACATTGCCCGCTCATGTGCTGTTCGTCGAGCCCGGTCTTGTGCCTAACGAGACCTTATATGTCATCCAACCCAAATGTTCCTGGTCTCCACGCAATGTTTCAGCAAGTTCGGATGGAGTGCCCATCCATGTCGGTAAGGAGACACCGTTCTTGATGTGTTTCTTGCTATGCCGATTGCATGTACGATAACAGCTTTCTAATCCTGTATATCTTCTTTCTGAAATGGAACAGACGTGGAGTGTGTTCAAGGTTTGCCATTGTGGTGCCAGAATTCCTCCGTGATAAATCGACATTTGTTCAAGGGTTATAAGGGTGCAAATAAGAGGAGAAGATCAAAAGAATTCCTTGCTGGTAGCCTCATCTGAATTTTGATTTTAATTTCATCTCTACTTCTTCTACGTGCATTTTGTTTTCTTATTTTAGGATACAACTCCACAGGTTATGACTTTCTTGATACTAGCAAGGGGCGCTTCCACGTATATGTCTCGTACAACTCCACCTTCAGCAGGGATAATGGACACCATCCCATGACAGTTTTGCGCGTTGCACGGTTGGTTAATATGGTACTTACACTTGCCTGCAATTTTTCGGTGTGTAACTTACTTTTGGAATGTGGAAAATAGCATAACCCATAAAGCACATATGTTTGAATTAGCAAATCTTATTCCAGAACTGCTCTATTGTACTCCCCAGCTGTGGCAAAACGGCATTACAGCAACTCTTATCAACCTTCTTCATGATATTTTTATCTACCAAGGCACCACCTTTAATTGTTTCAATTACTACTTAGTGCTAATTATTATGCATTTGTACTGCAGGCATCAACTGCATATCTAAAAGTTCTTCGAGGAGCAAATGCAGAAATGCGCCTAGAATTTATTAAAGAGATGCCCAAAGCTGCAATCAGAATCAGGCTGGACCTCACCACTCTCCTTGCTACGCTCTTCTTCACATGGACGGTGCAACTCCTCCTTCCAGTGAGTTAATTTGGCTGTCGTCCACAGTACTTTTACTGCGGTTTATCAGATTTGTATGTTAAGCTTTTCGCTAAACATAGTTCAACTGTTTTTCCAGGTAATATTGACATATCTTGTTTTCGAGAAGCAGCAGAAGCTAAGACTGATGATGAAAATGCATGGACTAAAGGATGGACCATATTGGCTGATATCTTATTCCTACTTCTTGTCTCTTTCGGCAGCATACATGATGCTCTTTGTGCTTTTTGGCTCATTCATAGGTACTAAGTTAACTCCAAGTTATCCAACTTAAAGTTTCAATGCCTGCAAATAATGGTTGTGTGTATGAATCGACAAAGAGGTTATCAAAAAACAATGTGTGCAAATAAGATTCTAATCACGCAGAGAACTTTTACTTGTTTTGCAGGTCTTGACATATTCAGATTAAATAGTTACGGCATACAATTTTTGTTCTTTTTCATCTACATCAACCTCCAGATTGTCTTTGCCATTCTCTTCGCGTCTTTCTTCTCATCGGTCAAGACTGCTAGTGGTCAGTACATCAATCCCTCTATTTCCACAAATATGTGGCTCTTTGAACTTTGATACGCTAATCTGGACAAACGTTTATGTGTTACAGTAATTAGTTACATCTACGTCTTTGGCTCTAGCCTTCTCGGAGAAGCCCTTCTTAAGTTGTTCATCGAGGAAGCTACCTTCCCAAGTAAGTTTTTATTGCAGGTCTCCTAAACTTCGCAATTATGTGACTGGTTCACTCCATTTTCATTGAGAACTACATCGTTTTACTTGTTTAGGGCTTTGGCTTGTAGTAATGGAGCTTGTTCCCGGGTTCTCTCTCTACCGAGGAGTTTATGAGTTAACAGAGTATGCAGCTTCAGGTCGCCACAAGGGAAAATCTGGAATGCAATGGGGGACTTGAATGACCCGATCAACGGGATGAAAAGGTTTTGGTTCTGATGTCTATAGAATGGATACTATTGCTTCCTGTTGCATTTTTGTTGGATCATAGACCTGCATGGCATCCTCTATTTCTCTTCGGAATTTTGTCGACGAAACACTCGTCGCCAACATGGAGACCAGATAAAGTGAAGCAGGGTTCCAGGAAAGTCTTTGCTGATATGGCCAAGGCTGATGTTTTCCTTGAGGTTTGTTAAGCATATATGATATACTCTGAACTATTCAGTAGGCAGAATTCTGAATTATTCTTCAAACATTGACTTTCAGCGCAAAGTGGTGAAACGGTTACTAACGGAAATGGACACTAAGAATATGATCATCTGCCACAATATGAAAAAAGTGTATCGTGGAAAGAACGGGAACCCCGACAAGCTTGCTGTCAGAGGGTTGTCGCTTGCTCTACGCAAAGGGCAGTGTTTCGGAATGCTTGGGCCCAATGGGGCAGGGAAGACATCCTTCATCAACATGGTGGTGACCGTTAAAATGCTGCGATGCTTGTGTTGTCGACTAACTTCAATTTAGACAGGGTGACCATGTGTTGAGGCTATTAACACTTCAACTTCTCACCCATTTTCTCATGAATCATCACTACCTCAATTTCTTTCAGTGTCATTTTTTTTTCTAGCGCAACAATGTTAAGATACCATATTTGACACCGGTTACATGCAGATGATTGGGCTTGTGGCACCGACTTATGGAACTGCTTATATACATGGTATGGATTTGAGAAAAGATATGAATGAAATATATGAAAACATAGGCGTATGTCCGCAGCACGAGTAAGATCACTAATGATCAGTCTATCATTTTTCTCCAGAAGGTGTTTTTTAGTGTTGCGATTTCAACCAAAATTTAACGTGCAAATATATGCAGTTTGCTTTGGGAGACCCTGACAGGAAGAGAACATCTACTGTTCTATGGACGAATGAAGAATCTCACAGGTGCTGCTCTGATGAAGGTAGTCTAACAAAACCATGAACTAGTGTAGACAACATGTAGAATACTGTACACTATCAACTTTACAGAGACTTACAGTACAGCTGCTGTTTTCTCCATGACTAGAACATTTTATTTTATCATCAGATTCTTCTTGATCCAGGCAGTGGAAGAATCCCTGAAGAGCGTAAATCTTCTCCACAGCGGTTTCGGCGACAAATCTGTAAGCAAGTACAGCGGTGGCATGAAAAGAAGGCTCAGTGTCGCCATCGCGCTCATAGGCGATCCCAAAGTAGTCCCCGCGATGATTTCTTCTTTCCTTTCCACACAATTGATCTTGGAAACAATTCAGCATGCAATAAGTGTCATGATTTTTTTTGTGATTGATCAGGTTGTTTACATGGACGAACCGAGCACCGGATTGGACACGAGATCCAGGAATGATCTGTGGAACGTTATCAAGCGAGCAAAGAAAGAATGCACCATCATACTCACAAGTAGTCAATTCCCCTCTTGTTATCCAGACCTTCAACTGCTAGCCATCATCAACAGGATGCTACAAGAATATGCATTTAAACACTGAATTGCTTAACCTGTGACATTTTAGCGCACTCGATGGAAGAGGCCGAGGAGCTATGCGATCGCGTCGGTATCTTCGTCAGCGGAAACTTCCAGTGTCTTGGAACACCCAAGGAGGTATGTACACTAGAATTTACAACAATGCTAGTAGTCGTGTCAGAAGATGTGACGCAGATATTGGCAATGCTAATTTAATTGATGCAGTTGAAGGCAAGATACGGCGGCACCCGTGTCCTGACGATAACGACGGCGGTTGAGCACGAGGAGGAGGTGGCGCGGCTGATCAGGGAGCTGTCCCCTAGCGCCACCAAGATCTACGGCATGTCGGGGACGCAGAAATTCGAACTGCCGAAGCGGGAGGTGAGGCTGGACGGCGTGTTCGGCGCGGTGGCGGCGGCGAGGGGCATGTTCCCCGTGCAGGCGTGGGGCGTGGCGGACACCGCGCTGGAGGACGTCTTCATCAGGGTCGCCAAGAACGCCCGCGCCTTCGACGTCCTCTCCTAGCGCCGGCGCGCGTCGAACCTAGCTTAGATCGAGATTTGAACTGGGTGGTGATTTCTGGGGGTTTCTTTTTAGGATGGAGATTTTAAATGTGTAGTTGTGTACAAATGCGCTTATTGCAGAATGGCAAGTGAGTTTAGGCCGATTTGTTTCTCTTGGGTCGGAAATAAACTGAGCTTGAGCTGCTTCACTTGAATTCTGGTACCACAAGGAAAGGTTGAACTTTGAACTTTGTATTGCAGAAAATAATGGTCTCCGTGAAAATTGACCGGAAGTTTTGAAGATCCTGATTTATTCGCACAAATAGAAACTTCAGCAAAAAAAGTATGAACTCATGTGAATTTTCAGTGAACAAATATTTCAGTAGCCGTCTAAATGTTTCAAGTTGAGAAGTTTTTTTTTACGCAATTGTGTTTCTATTTCCGATGCATGTCTATTGTTTCAGCTACAGGCTGCTGGCTATCCAGTTTGATCGCCCAACAAAGTGGTTCAGAGCCGAGATTCAGTTTGTACTCAAGTTGAGAGCAAGTTTTGTTTTCGGTTGGGTGCGGTCTGGAGGGAATGAATACAAACAAAAGGATATCTTTGAATGGTACAAATTATTAAGCTTGGAAGATCCACATGAAATATTTGTTGTATGTGAAAGAATACTACTGTAGAAGCCAGCGTTCTCCACCGAGATGCACGAGTACATGACGGAAGATCAGCGGGAGATGCCTCATCTCCAAACTCGTAGGTTCATTATACATTGGGTCAACAGCAATGCTTTGAACCATATTATTGCACATGTACACACCTTATGACGAAAATTGGAGGAGTTTTACGCCCGCAAAGAAGGTACAAACGAGATGTTCTTTGTCAAGAAATTGACGCGGTTGAGGTACAAGGAGGACACCTCCAAGTGCAGATCATGTGAATGAATTTCAGGGCATTATAAAGTGAACTGAGAGTCTTACTACTACTTGGTCTTATGTTTGAAGGTGAAGTGAGAGTCTAGCTACTACTTGGCTCATTACCGGACATTTCGGAGACCTTTCAGGTCATAGTTTGCAATTAAGCACCTAATGGAGTCACTCTTGGAACCTTGTGAAGAACAAGGTAGTAAATGAAGAGTTCGGAAAATTGTTGATCAAGACAATTCTCTCTCACATTCATAAGTGTTATTAACTAATTCACGGGGAGAATCAAGAGCGTATGTCAGGGTAAAGGAGCAGAAAAAGGTACTCCTACGAACCATATTAATTATCGTTGAATTGGATGTATCAAGAAATATTTTAGTGCTGGATACATCCAATTCAGCAACAATTAATATTGATCGGAAAGAATAGAAGAAAATCTAAATGCAAAGGCAAGTAAGTCGATTTTGTGTCATCATTGCCATGAGAAAAGTCACAGCAAGTGGTATTGTAAACAATGGAAAAGGATTAAAAAAACAAGTTCAGAGACAAACATGCAGTGACAATGATAGTGAGCGTAACCGGATTACTGCAGTAGAGGAGATCATGTCTCTCATGCATGAAGAGCATGATGGCACAATGGATTCCACTATTGATGAGAGGATCATTATAGTTTCCGATGACACCATCAGCTTTGTAGATGGTGATGAATGACTTGGACTCCAGACATCTACCATACATGCTACATCTCATAGAGAGATCTTCACAAACTACACAACAGGTGATGTTGGTGTTTGATACGTCACAAACGTATTTATAATTTTTGATATTCCATGCTTGTTTTATATCAAATGCTACAAGTTTATTTATAGTTTTATATCATTTTTATGCATTTTTTGGGACCTAACCTATTAACAAGATGCCCAGTGCCAGTTCATGTTTTCTGCTGTCTTTTTGTTTCAGAAATCCTAGTAAGGAAATATTCTCCGAAAGACCTGAAAATTTACGAAGGTTATTTTTACGAAGAAAAGAAGACGGGTCCAAAGGGCAGCCGGGGAGGCGACCCTGGGCTCCCATACTCACCCAGGCGCGGCCAGAGGTAGGCCCGCGCTTGGGGGTCGTCTGGGCCACCCAGGTGCCCTCCGGCGCCACCTCTTCGCCTATATATTCCCTTCGTCCCGAAAACCCTAAACACCCGATCAAATTTCCAGAAAGATATCCGAGGCCGCCACCGTCGCAAACCCTAGTTCGAGAGGGTTCTGAAACTCTTCCCGGCAGTCTGCCGGAGGGGGAGATTGTCACCGGAGGGCTCTACACCACCATGCCTGCCTCCGGAGTGATGCGTGAGTAGTTCACAATTGAACTACGGGTCCATAGCAGTAGCTAGATGGTAGTCCTTCTCCTTGTGCTACCATGTTTAGATCTTGTGAGCTGCCTAACATGATCAAGATCATCTTTATGTAATGCTACATGTTCTGTTGGTTGGGATCCGATGAATTGTGAAGTTATGATCAAGTTTGTTCATCTATTTATCATGTTTTATTTATGATCTTGCATGTTCTCCGATGCTAGTGGTTGCTTTGGCCAAGTAGTTGCTAGTGTCTCCAAGAGGGGGTATTTATGCTAGATAGTGGGTTCATGCCTTCCTTTGTCTGTGCTCGAGATGACAGAAACAAACGTGACAGGGATGTGCCGTTGCTACTAGGGGTAAAACAGCGGTGTTTATTTCTACGTGTTATATTCATTGCTTACATTACACACTTTGCTTATTGCAATTATCTGTTGCTTGCAACTTAATATTTCGGGTGACATGCTGGATAGCGATCCCGGGGTGGATTATTAGTCATAAATGCAGCTAGCAAGCGGTCTATGTATTTTGTTGTAATGCCCAATTAAATACTACAGTAAATTTTAGCTTGTCATGATAGCATTGTCATGCCCTTACAATTTGTCAATTGCCTAGCTATAATTTGTTTACCTAGCATGTATGTTTATCTGTTTTATGGAGAGACGCCACTAGTGAACTGTCGACCCCGGTCCATGCTTTTACATTTATTTAAAAACCATTTACATTGATTCCCATCATCATTTGCTCGTTGTTCATTTTTTGCATTTACATTTATTTTCCAGACCATACGTTTAATCCTTTGTTTATGGCAAGCCAGGGAGATTGACAACCTTCCTGTTTCGTTGGGGCAAAGTTGTTTGATTGTATTGTGTGCAGGTCCACGTTGGTCTACAAGCGCCAGAGTAGATTGACACCGTGTTGAAGCTCTTCAAGTCCGACTGGTTCGATAAACCTTGCTTTTGTTCTCAAGGGAAACTTGCTACTACGCTGCTTCACACCTTCCTCTTGGGGTTCCCAACGGGTGTGTGATCCAGGCCATCAGTGTTCTAAAGATGGGAAACAGTGATAGATCACAAATCATTAGAAGAGGAGATGTGCACTTGGAAACAAAATGGTGCAAGGCTAAATCTCAAGTCCGTGAGGCATGAGACACTTCAGTTCAACATAATCTCAGTTGGATCGTTTGAAAGAGATGGGTACTTGAAAAGATTTGGAAATGAACATTACAAGGTCACAAAGGGAAGCATGATTGTTGCAAATTGTAACATGGTTTTAGTTTTTCATCATTTCCAGGCTAAACTTTTTGGTGTTTGTGATAATGCATTGCAAAAGGAAGATTCTTATTCTTATTGCCACACAAGACTTGGGCACATGAGTGAGAAGGGTATGACAATGGTAGCAAAGAAAAATTGAAAGATGTTCACATCAATAAATGTTCATGTTTCCTAGCAAGGAAGTGGCACAGAGTTGCTTTCAAGAGTAAACCTCCCCACAAGAAGCCCGAGGTGTTGGACTTGGTACATTCTGATGTTTCCAGAATGCCGGTAAGGTCAATGGGTGGAGCAAGGTACTTTGATACATTTATTTATGATTTTTCCACAAAAGTTTTAATCTATACTTTTAGGACCGAAGATCAAGTACTAAGTGTACTCAAGCAATTCCCTGTCTTAGTCGAGAGGAAAACTGGGAAGAAGATCCACTGCCTTTGCACTGATAATGGGGGAGGGAGTATATTGGCCTATTTGATGCCTATTGGAAGGATTATGCACCAATTTACTCCTCTGAAGACACCAGAGTTGAATGGAATAAGATAGTTGTTGACATAGTTAGATGCTTGTTATGAAGTGAAAATTTTCCTAAAATCATTGAGGGGAGGCTTTGTTGAGTGTAAATTATCTTATTAATTTATCCCCAAGTTATCCATTACAGGGACATGTGCATAACAGGGTCTGCTAGTACAAGAAGATCATATGATTACCTGAAGATTTTTGGCAGCAAGTCATTTGTTCATATTCCTCAAGATGAAAGGTCAAACCATGATTCAAGGACACAACAATGCATATTTCTTAGCTATTGAGGTGATCTGTTCGGATATACGATGCTTGATCCAGTAGCAAGGAAGGTTGTGAGAAGTTCTGATGTTGTGTTTGTTGAAGACCAAACAAGTGAGGATATTGTGAAGAAAATATGCAAGTTCAAGTGCAAGTTCCTAAACACAAGAGCAAGACAAAAATGATTGTGACCTAGTTCCTACAATTTCATCTACAACAAGCTAAAGTTGATGAGGCACATGGTGGTGTGGGAAAGATGCTCCCCAACATCATGAGTATGATGCTTAAGATAATGATCGTCATGAACAGAACCAGCACCAGCTGATAGTGCACCAGTAGCTCTACTCAGATGATCTAGGAGAGAACGTGTCCCTTCTATCAGGTACGCATTAGATCGATATATGGTGTTATTATAAGATGGTTCAGAATCGGATTGCTTTTAGATGCAATGAAATATGAGATGGTGGTGTGGGAAAGATGCTCCCCAACATCATGAGTATGATGCTTAAGATAATGATCGTCATGAACAGAACCAGCACCAGCTGATAGTCCACCAGTAGCTCTACTCAGATGATCTAGGAGAGAACGTGTCCCTTCTATCAGGTACGCATTAGATCGATATATGGTGTTATTATAAGATGGTTCAGAATCGGATTGCTTTTAGATGCAATGAAATATGAGAACAAGGAGGAGCGGAATAAGTCTATGCAAGAAGAGATGGTACATAAGAATCATACTTATGAGTCGGTGAAGTTGCATAAGGGCAAGAAAGATTTGAAAAACAAGTGGGTGTACAGAATCAAGCAATAAGAGCACATGTCACATCCAAGGTACAATGCCAGACTTGTTGTGAAAAGATTTACGCATATTAAATATATTCACTTCTATGAACTATATATTTTATCTAGTGGTCAAGATGACCTCTATGGCTAGAAACAAGCACAAGACAATGGTACATGCAGTTTGAATTTGTCATGAGGAGTAAGGCTACAAGAGGTGTATCTTAGACTATTGTGTGTTTATTCAGAGGTTCTTCCATGAGGATTTTATCATATTTTTTCTCCATATTTATAATGTCTTGATTGCTGGAAAGAATGTCTGCAGGATTGCTAGACTGAAGAAAGAGTTGAGCAGAAGTTTTGCTATGAAATATTTAGGTACAACAAAGTGCATTCCCGGCATGAGAACTGAGAGAGATAGAAATTTCAACAAGTTGTACTTGTCTCAAGAGAAATATATTGAGTAAGTACTTCACAAGTTTAAGATGGACAAGGCAAAGGTTGTGTACTGCCCACTAGCAGCTCATTTCTATTTGAGAAACAAGCAATGTACCCCCACTTATCAGATGAAAAAGGAAATGAATAATGGTATGTATGCTTCAACGGTTGGAAGTTTGATATACGCTATGGTGTGCACATGAATTGACGTTTCTCATGTATGAGAAGTGCATTTTGAGGTATTTCCGGGCAACTCTACCATGAAGCTTTGCTTTGGTGGTAGTGAGTCCAAGTTGATTCACACATCTAAATATTGATGGGGAGTTTGGTAGCTAAAAGTCTACTTCGGTTTATCCATTTGGGGAGTAGTGGCATGGAAAATAAGATTGTCAAAGCTTGTGGCTTTGTCTACATTTGAAATAAAGTTTATTGCAGCAACAAAAGCGATCAAAGAGATAGCGACCCAATATTTTTCCTATGGTTGTTTATGATGATTTATGCTATGAAGTTGGTGATGGACCTATGTTACTTGATGATATTAATACTACTGAAAATGGGATTGGAGAGATTAATGTTGATCCCACTATTTTGGAGCTTAATAAAAATTATGTGCTTGTAGGTCATGAAAAGCATTCTTTATGTGATAGTTACATTGTTGAGTTTGTTCATAATGCTACTAGAAATTATTATGAGGGAGGGAAATATGTTACTATGTTCCCTCTCATTATGAATGTTTTGAGGATGCTTTTACTCTGTTTATATATGCTGGTTGCTTTATGCCCCAATTATTATGAGAAATAGTTTCCTCTCTTTACGTTGAAAGTTTTGAAATTGCTCTTGTTTTACCCTCCTATGCTTGTCACTATGTTCTTCATGGATTTATTTTCTTACAAGATTCCTGTGCATAGGAAGTGGGTTAGACTTAAATGTATGTGATATTTGCTTCTTGATGCTCTCTTATATGTTCAACTCTTATTCTTATGAGAGCATCATTAAAAATTATTGTGCCTAGCTAAAAGGCATTAAAGAAAAGTGCTTATGGGAGGCAACCCATTTTATTTTCGCCTACTGTTTTGTGTTTGTTTTTGGGTGTTGTTGCCGATGTAGCAACTCTCTTGTATCCTCTTTTTTTTGGTTTTTGTGCCAAGAATAGCTTCTAATGAGAGGAAAGTAAACTTTTTGAGTTGCTGTCCAGAAACAGATTTATGTCCGTCACCGTACAAAATTCAAAAAAATCCAGAAACAGATTTCTGCCCAAGGCATCCCCTTCTTCATCAACAATTAATCAGGTCGATCCCATGAAACTATATTTTTATTCCTTTACATAATATGTGTTGTTCTTGGAGCATCATTTATGTTTTGCTTTTAGTTTTGTTTTGTTTGCTGGTCTTTTGCAATAATGGATCCTAGCATTCTTGTGTGGGAGAGAGACACGCTCCGCTTTTTCATAAAATACTCATGTTGTTCACTTATATGTGTAGAGTGTTTAGCTTTTATTATTTTACCTTCTAGCTCTTGTTCTTCGTGTATCTCTTGTTCAGAGCTATTAGTTTGTTTTAGTTAGGAAGTACTCTCTTGTGTTTTATGTGTACTTTCTTAGAGAGTTTTGTTCAAATAAGTTGATTGGTGTTTGGTTGAAAGGGAAACTATCATGTAGGAAGTGGTAAAAGAAATTTACATAATCTTGTAGATCATTGTCTTGAATAATTTGATACTTGTCAATTGTTTTGAGAGATGAATTAGATTAAATGTTTAAACTTGTGGATCATTTACTTAAGAATGGAGTAGTGGAGAAATACCGTAAAGCTTAAATTATGACACTTATTTTGATTGGTATTTTCTCAAATTCTAGATATTCTTTTTGTAAAAGCATATTTGGTTGACAAGGAAGACGGTATGAGGTCTAATGGTTATGCTTAATGTATATCTTGTGGTCATTCGTGTATTGGGTTGATGATATGTGTTTGCTTGATACCTTGTTAAGACTAAAAACTCTGTACTGAGAGAGAATGCTTCTCGTGCATCCAAATCCTTGACCCAAATATCCTTGCCATTTGTGTCCACCATACCTACCTACATGTGGTATTTGCTTGCCACTCCAAGTAAATTTTTCGTGTGCTACCTTTAAATATTCAAAATGTTACTACTCCTGTTTTGTGCCACTGTTTTTAGCTCATGAGGACGTAGTAGTTGGGTTTATCATCTTCCATGCCAAATAATGTTTATATGACTTGCATGCTTCATCTGCTCGTCAACAAAATTGCACATTGCTGGTTAGTCCAATATCAGAAATAAAAAAAATAGACACTCCTCCATGGATATGTGATTGATGGAAGGCACCCGAGGATTCGGTTAGCCATGCCTTGTGTAAGCAAAGGTGGGGAGGAGTGTCAAAAAAAAAAATATATATATGTGTGTGAGCTATTCTACAACCGGTTGTAGAATAAGGATCTACAACCGAAGTTGTACTGCCCTGCTGTTCTACATGTACTGCTCATGCGATCGAGAAGTACAAGTTCCGTATTTTTGACGTAGTTTTCTAACCGTTTGTCCGAATTTAGCAAATAATATACCGTTGAAAAGCTAATGAAATTCCGCAACTTTCTTATCTCACAACATTTTTCCAAATTCGTTACCGTTTGAAACTAATTTTAAAAGTATTCAAATCTGAAAATATAACAGCGAACGCATTTTTCAAATATTTTCTCAACCGCTTATCGGAATGATGCAAACGATATGCCGTTGGAAAGCTGTTGAAATTCCGCAACTTTTATACTTTTGCGGTTTTTCCAAATTCTTCACCGATTAAAAGTGATTTAAAAAATGCACTAATCTGTAGTTAACATATACGGGCGGACCGAATTTTTATCGCTGTTTTCCAACCATTTATCGGAATGATTCAAATGATATGGCGTTGGAAAGATACCGACGATACCCAACTTTTTCATGTTGGTCGATTTTGCAAATTATTTAGCATTTAAAAGTAATTTTAATAGTTCTAACATCAAAATAACATATATGGGCGGACTAAATTTTGACCGTCGTTTCTCAACCACTTATCGGAATGATTCAAATGTTATGGCATTGGAAAGATACCGATGATACGCAACTTTTTTATGTTGGTCGATTTTGCAAATTATTTACCGTTTAAAAGTAATTTTAATAGTTCTAACATCACAATATCGGTGTTTCACGGGAGTGCCGAGATCAAATTGACGAGTTTAGCACTTTAATTCGTTATGAAATGCAATACTTATTAGAATTGGACTCATATTACACCATATGAAGCCTTTGCTACTGACATTTCACGCATACAAAGCTCAAATCGACGAGATTATTGTGAAATATTTCCGCCCCGAAGAAACAGAGTACCTGAACTTCTCTCAAACACATACCTGAACTTCTCGTTTGATCCGTCTGTACTGCCGATGTAGTTTTCGTGATTGGTGTTTACTAAATCAGTGATAATTTTCTCATACGCTGTACGTTTCAGGTGTATGACCACTCGAAATGCTTAGACTGAAAAGACGCTTGTATTAAATTTACCGGTAAAACCGGTAACGAAAATCTCGAAAATCGATTTCTATGTGAGTTTTTTTTTGCTATCAAAGTTCGGTCAAACCATTTTTACCCGTTTGATAAATTATTTAGCAACCCATCCGACCTCGGAATTGAGTGATTCTGGTTGCGTTGGAAAGATAAAGTCAGGGAGTATCTACTAATAAATGAAAATGAAAATATATTTGTAGCAAAGTAGCGACTATTATTCACTAAAATTGTTCATACCACACTTGTACTTACCGAAAGTGAGTTTTGTACTTCCCGGATTGTTTATGTGTACTTCTCGGCTGGATACTTACTGTTTTGTTAAACTTCCCGGCATGATGTGAAATTCACAAACAAAATATCTGCACTTTTTTGGAAACATACTTAAACTTCTTTAGATGATGCATATGTACTGCCGACGGGTACTATTCACTAAAATTTGTTCATACTAAAAATACGTGTAGCAAAATAGCGACTATTATTCACTAGAACTTGTTCTTATCAGGCTTGTACTTCTTAAAAGTGAGTTTTGTACTTCCCAGATTATTTATGTGTACTTCTAGGCGGGATATTTCGTTGAACTCCCGTTGGTATGTGAAATTCACTAACAAAATACCTGGACTTCCCTAAAAACATACTTGAACTTCTCGGTTGATGCGTATGTACTGCCGACGGGATATTTTCACGATTAGTGTTCAGTAAATCAACGACAACTTTCTCATACAGTGTCCATTTTAGGTGTATGACCACTCGAAATGTTCAGCCGGAGAATACACATCTATTAAATTTACCGGTAAAACCAGTAACGAAATCTCAAAAAATGATTTCTAAGTGGGTTTTTTTTGCGGTCAAAGTTTGGTCAAACCTTATTCATACTACACTTGTACTTCTCGAAAGTGAGTGCTGTACTTCCCGGGTTATTTATGTGTACTTCTACGCTTTATAATTACCGTTTCGTTAAACTTTCCGGTGAGATGTGAAATTCACAAACAAAATAGTTGTACTTTCGTAGAAACATACATGAACTTCTCTGTTGATTCATCTGTACTGCCTATTGTTGCAACCCTGTACTGCCTTGTTTTGTGTCGTCGTTTGTTTTTCTAGAACAATATAACGGGCTCGGCTGAGTCGTCGTCGACGCGAAGTTAATAACAAGAAGTTTGATTTATTATTATTTTAAATGTAATATTATATCATGTATATGTACTTTCTGCGCTTAAAGTTTGCACTGTCTATGTTGGCAATTTTGTACTACCCTTTGTTTTGTGAGTCTAACTTGTGCTTTTTTTTTGTGACTCCTGTTGGTTTTGTGCATCGCCCATACGTGAAGGTAACTAATTCACATGTTTTATTTTTCACCAATTAATAAGAGAAATGTTTAACCCATGGTGCGTTAGCGATGGCGTTAGGGTTTGGAGGTTTCGTCGCCGTCCGTTGACGGGCGATGAAACCTCTGAACCCTAACGCCACCGAGGCTGAGTCCGCCCGTACGCCGCGTTAGCGGCGACGGGCGACGAAGCCGAGCCGTTGGATCGACGATATCCAGTAAAGTGTATTCATTACGACTTAGGTTAGGGGTGGGGGGTGTTGTAATCCCAACTTATATATTTTTACATAGGAGAGATTTAAATCTAATTAGTTTGTAGAATTGGGTTTATCGAGGCTGAGACGTCGTTATCATCGTTATTAGTATTAGAAGTTCGATTTATTATTATTTTTAATATAATATTATGTCATGTACTTGTACTTCATGTGCTTAGAATTTGTACTGTCTAGGTTGGCAATGTTGTACTGCCCTTTTTTTGTGAGTCTAACTTGTGATTATTTTTTTGTGACTCCTGTTGGTTTTGTGCATCGCCCGTATATGAAGGTAAATAATTCACATGTTTTATTTTTCACCAATTAATGGGAGAAATGTCTAACCCACGGTGCGTTAGCGATGGCGTTAGGTATCGCGTTGATGGCTACGAAACCTCCAAAGCCTAACGCCACCGAGGCTGAGTCCGCCCGTACGCCGCGGAAGCGGCGACGGGCGACGAAGCCGAGCCGTTGGATCAACAAAATCCTGTAATGTGTATTCATTGTGACTTATGTTTGGGGGTGGGGGTGTAGTAATCTGAACTTATATATCTTTACATAGGAGATTTAAATCTAATTATTTTGTAGAATTGGGTATATCGAGGCTGAGACGTCGTCGACGCTTCGACGACTCAACCGAGCCCGTTATATTGTTCTAGCATGTTGACATTCATTATTTGTTTTAATATATTTTAGAACTAGTAGTGTTGTCATAGTTCGATTTATTATTATTTTCAATATAATATTATGTCCTGTACATGTACTTCATATGTTTAAAATTTGTACTTTCTGCGTTGACAATACTGTACTGCCCTTGTTTTGTTTGCTGCCAGAACTGTGTGGCAGAAAATTGTGATAGCTGTTTGGATTGCTCCCACAAGTTCCTGCTGAGATTTTCTATAATACCTCAAAAGATCAAGAAACATTGCACAAATTTTCAATAAAGAAAAAATGTCTGCTCAATATTTGCATAACAAACAGGTCTCCAAACTTTACAAATAGATTCCTGACCAAAAATTAAAAAACGCAATCATGCCCCCAATCGTTGAAGCTAGCTAGCTAGCTCACAACGGCTCGGGGTACCAGGTCGGGCGCGCACGGCTCGGACAGCGGCCGGCCGGTGAGGGAGACCGTCCACGGCGGCGGGTACCAGGTTGGGCGCACCGCGGCGGGTACCAGGCCGAGAAGGAGCGGAACGCCAGAAGAGGCTGCACATACATGCCACGAGAGGTGCAGGACCTGCTCACCGGCGGCCGGAGGCGCTGGTAGGACCTACACTTCTTCAGAGACATTATGGCAAACACTTTGGCTGCAGCAAGAAACAACACGAGAAAGGTATCAGAGATGATTACTCCTACCTTCATCAAAAGGGAAGTACAACTTTCGGTACCTCGCAGGACACAACGTTGCAGCGCGCAGTACAGAAGTAAATAGCCAACAAGTTTGATCATGCATATCACTTTTTTGGGACAAATGCACTGCGCTCGGACTGAACATGCTCCAATGAAAAAATGTGTACTGCTCACAGACTGAATCAGATCATGAGAAGCTACGAAATTGAAAAAATAAGTTAAGAACAGCAAAAAAACGAAGGGCATGTGCAGCTAAAATCTTGCTCTCTCCATCTCCTTTTAAGAGCTGCACACAAATGAAATCAGGGAATTTTTTGAGAACTAAGAAATCATCTAATACTGAATCAGAACTGCAGGTATTAATGACTAAAGTAGACAGAGATAAACATAATTATTTCAATGAACATTTGGCTTGCAAGGACACATGATGTATCGGAACCATGAAACCCTTGGAAAAACAAGGAACACCAAATAGGTGGACAAAGACACTATGACACCAAATAGGTGGACAAAGACTCCTAGACTAAAGTGTAACCGGTAATCACCAAAAAATTACTTCTCTTTTGGCATTAGTTTAAGAACATTGTGGACACATAAGTGTCACTGATATCCATTAGCTAATAAAACCGAGATGAACTTGGGGTAATTTGTGCAAGAGGTGTAGGCAATTTCAATAGCTGTCAACTGATTCAGAGAGGTGATTGCGGCAATTTTGCAGAGGTGTACAACTATAGGCATACAAGAAACACAAGTTAAGCAGAAGCAATTGAGGTCAAAATATACTTCCATTTAATGAGTAGTGCACTGCCCAGACACATGAGTTGAATTGTTGTGCTGACATGGCCACACTGGTGACAGACGAGTATACTGCTTGTGATAGACGAGTGTGCTACTTGCCCAAAATCCTTTTATGATTTTCGCACACTTTGTGCTAGCTAATTTATATGCACTGTCAATGATGGATGAGTGTACAGCCTGGACGAAAGAATATGCACTGCCCAAATATGAATGTAATGCTCTCGAAAACTAGTTAAGTTTTGTAGACAAATCAACAAACAGGTACGGTGCACAAAACTAGTAACTGACAAACTTAGTACTATTATTTTCGTCCATGCTTTCTCTGCATAAAATCAGAGCATCACCGGGACATTTTTCCACAACAAATTGGGCACGCTATGCTAGAGAGAGACTAGCAGCAGTATACGCAGCAAACAGAGTATCAGCACAATTTCGATTTGGAGCTCAGGGGCTACGGAGAGGGGTAGCCGAGCAGCGCTGGGAGTTCCAAAGACATCGGGAAAGCGCACCTGCGGAGGAGCTCAGAGATGCGACAAGGTGGACCTGGGCAGCGCTGGGACTCTGGCCGCCGTTGGGGAAGCGCGGCGGCGGAGGAGCAAATCCGCTCGCGGAGCTCAGGGTGCAGTTCTTGCCGGCGGCGCGCTGGATCACCTCGCCGGCAGTGGGGAACGGAGGCAACGCCGACGCGCGGTATAACCTGGAAGGCGGCGAGGAACGGAGGCGGCACACCGGACATCTCGCCGGCGGCGAGTATCGGAGGCGACGCGCTCGACCCCTGGCCGGCAGTGAGGAACAGAGGCAGCGGGAGGAAGATTGGGCCACGACCGAGATCCAGAGAGCACGAGGGGTCAACGGCTGGGACACTCGCTTGATAAACGGGAGCACCGCGGGGGTGGCGGCATGCGGCGCGCAGGACGGTTGCCGATGGCGGTGCAAGCTCCCTCGCGCCGGCATCCCGCCTTCGCTCGCTCGCCTCGTCGCCGGAGAAGAAGCTCTTTAGGTGGGGGCTGTGCCGTGGGCGGGCCGAGCTCCCTCGCGTCGGCGTCCCGCCGCCGCTCGCTCGGCCCGACAGGTAGGTGGTGGTCTTGGTGGGTCAGTCCTTTGTTCCAATGGAATCGCTCCCCTATAGGGGCGGCCGGTTGTAGATCCTTAATCTACAACCGGTTGTATAATATACCTGCTATATATATATGTATATATATATAATGGCTAAATTAACAGGTGCTCCCTGGTGTTCGGGCATCTGGATAGAATACAATACATTTTGGGTATGTAGATGACACCTTTAATTCGGGTATGCACATGTTGGGTATATAGGAGGTTATGTGTATTTGAGGTATCTACATGTTATATACCTCGGTTATGTGTGTTCAATTGTACGCGTACAGATCAGGTATATATATAAATAACTTAGGTATTTGCACATTATGAAGATCTACAACCGAAGTTGTACTGCCCTGCTGTTCTACATGTACTGCTCATGTGATCGAGAAGTACAAGTTCCGTATTTTTGACGTAGTTTTCTAACCGTTTGTCCGAATTTAGCAAATAATATACCGTTGAAAAGCTAATGAAATTCCGCAACTTTCTTATCTCACAACATTTTTCCAAATTCGTTACGGTTTGAAACTAATTTTAAAAGTATTCAAATCTGAAAATATAACAAGCGAACGTATTTTTCAAATATTTTCTCAACCGCTTATCGGAATGATGCAAACGATATGCCGTTGGAAACCTGTTGAAATTCCGCAACTTTTATACTTTTACGGTTTTTCCAAATTCTTCACCGATTAAAAGTGATTTAAAAAATACACTAATATGTAGTTAACATATACGGGCGGACCGAATTTTTACCGCTGTTTCCCAACCATTTATCGGAATTATTCAAATGATATGGCGTTGGAAAGATACCGACGATACCCAACTTTTTCATGTTGGTCGATTTTGCAAATTATTTACCATTTAAAAGTAATTTTAATAGTTCTAACATCAAAATAACATATATGGGCGGACCAAATTTTGACCGTCATTTCTCAACCACTTATCGGAATGATTCAAATGTTATGGCATTGGAAAGATACCGATGATACGCAACTTTTTTATGTTGGTCGATTTTGCAAATTATTTACCGTTTAAAAGTAATTTTAATAGTTCTAACATCACAATATCGGTGTTTCACGGGAGTGCCGAGATCAAATTGACGAGTTTAGCACTTTAATTCGTTATGAAATGCACTACTTATTAGAATTGGACTCATATTACACCATATGAAGCCTTTGCTACTGACATTTCACGCATACAAAGCTCAAATCGACGAGATTATTGTGAAATATTTCCGCCCCGAAGAAACAGAGTACCTGAACTTCTCTCAAACACATACATGAACTTCTCGTTTGATCCGTCTGTACTGCCGATGTAGTTTTCGTGATTGGTGTTTACTAAATCAGCGATAATTTTCTCATACGCTGTCCGTTTCAGGTGTATGACCACTCGAAATGTTTAGACTGAAAAGACGCTTGTATTAAATTTACCGGTAAAACCGGTAACGAAAATCTCGAAAATCGATTTCTATGTGAGTTTTTTTGCTATCTAAGTTCGGTCAGACCATTTTTACCCGTTTGATAGATTATTTAGCAACCCATCCGACCTCGGAATTGAGTGATTCTGGTTGCGTTGGAAAGATAAAATCAGGAAGTATCTACTAATAATTAAAAATATATTTGTAGCAAAGTAGCGACTATTATTCACTAAAACTTGTTCATACCACACTTGTACTTCCCGAAAGTAAGTTTTGTACTTCCTAGATTGTTTATGTGTACTTCTCGGCTGGATACTTACTGTTTTGTTAAACTTCCCGGCAGGA
This sequence comes from Poa pratensis, assembly GCA_947311845.1. NCBI lineage: Eukaryota > Viridiplantae > Streptophyta > Magnoliopsida > Poales > Poaceae > Poa > Poa pratensis. The sequence goes on from CAMZMU010000069.1 coordinate 47,621,908, forward strand.
TGTGAAATTTACAAACAAAATATCTGCACTTTTTTGGAAACATACTTGAACTTCTTAGATGATGCATATGTACTGCCGACGGGTACTATTCACTAAAACTTGTTCATACTAAAAATATGTGTAGCAAAATAGCGACTATTATTCACTAGAATTTGTTCTTACTAGACTTGTACTTCTGGAAAGTGAGTTTTGTACTTCCCAGATTATTTATGTGTACTTCTAGGCGGAATATTTACGGTTTCGTTGAACTCCCGTTGGTATGTGAAATTCACTAACAAAATACCTGGACTTTCCTAAAAACATACTTGAACTTCTCGGTTGATACGTGTGTACTGTCGACGGGGTATTTTTACGATTAGTGTTCAGTAAATTAGCGACAATTTTCTCATACAGTGTCCATTTTAGGTGTATGATCACTCGAAATGTTCAGCCGGAGAATACACATCTATTAAATTTACCAGTAAAATCGGTAACGAAAATCACAAAAAACGATTTATAAGTGGGTTTTTTTGTCAAAGTTTGGTCAAACTTTTTTCATACCACACTTGTACTTCTCGAAAGTGAGTTTTGTACTTCTCGGGTTATTTATGTGTACTTCTAGGATTTATATTTACTGTTTCGTTAAACTTTCCGGTGGGATGTGAAATTCACAAAAATATACTTATACTTTCCAAGAAACATACCTGAACTTCTCTGTTGATTCGTTAGTACTTCCGAATGTTGCAATCCTGTACTGCCTTGTTTTGTGTCGTCGTTTGTTTTTCTAGAACAATATAACGGACTCGGCCGAGTCGTCGTCGACGTGAAGGTAATAACAAGAAGTTCAATTTATTATTATTTTTAATATAATATTATGTCATGTACATGTACTTCATGTGCTTAAAGTTTGTACTGTCTATGTTGGCAATACTGTACTGCCCTTTGTTTTGTGAGTCTAACTTGTGATTATTTTTTTGTGACTCCTATTGGTTTTGTGCATCGTCCATATGTGAAGGTAACTAATTCACATGTTTTATTTTTCACCAATTAATGGAAGAAATGTCTAACCCATGGTGCATTATCGATGGCGTTAGGGTTTGGAGGTTTTGTCGCCTTCAACGCGGTAGCGTTGACGGGCGATGAACCCTACGAACCCTAATGCCACCGAGTCTGAGTCCGCCCGTACGCCGCCGAAGCGGCGACGTGCGACGAAGCCGAGCCGTTGGATCAACAAAATCCTGCAATGTGTATTCACTGTAACTTATGGTTGGGGGTGGGGACGTAGTAATCCCAACTTATATATCTTTACATAGGAGAGATTTAAATCTAATTATTTTGTAGAATTGGGTTTATCGAGGCTGAGAGCGTCGACGGCGACTCAGCCGAGCCCGTTATATTGTTATAGCATGTTGACATTCATTATTTGTTTTTAATATATTTTAGAACTAGTAGTGTTGTCATAGTTCGATTTATTATTATTTTTAATATAATAATATGTCCTGTATATGTACTTCATGTGTTTAAAGTTTGTACTGTCTGCGTTGGCAATACTGTACTGCCCCTGTTTTGTGAGTCTAACTTATGATTATTTTTTTGTGACTTCTGTTGGTTTCGTGCATCGCCCATATGTGAAGGTAACTAATTCACATGTTTTATTTTTTCACCAATTAATGGAAGAAATGTCTAACCCATGGTGCGTTAGCGATGGCGTTAGGGTTCGGAGGTTTCATCGCCCGTACCGCGTTGACGGGCGATGAAACCTCCAAACCCTAACGCCATCGAGGCTGAGTCCGCCCGTACGACGCGGAAGCGGCGACGGGCGACGAAGCCGAGCCGTTGGATCAATAAAATCCTGTAATGTGTATTCATTGTGACTTATGGTTGGGGGTGTGGATGTAGTAATCACAACTTATATATATCTTTACACAGAAGAGATTTAAATCTTATTATTTTGTAGAATTGGGTTTATCGAGGCTGAGAGCGTCGACGACGACTCAGCCGAGCCCGTTATATTGTTCTAGCATGTTGACATTCATTATTTGTTTTTAATATATTTTAGAACTAATAGTGTTGTCATAGTTCGATTTATTATTATTTTTTACTCGTTTGATAAATTATTTACCAACCCATCCGACCTCGGAATTGATTCTTACTGCGTTGGAAAGATGATCTCAAGGACTATCTGCGTTGGAAAAATGTTTACTATTATTTTTACTTCGTGGCAGGACCGTGTGTGCTCTTGGATAATCTGCCTGCTATGTTTTTTCAGGTCATTTCATTAGATTTACTAAACTTTAGGGAATTTGTATACTTCCTAGACACGAAGATTTGTACTTCCCGACATCTCTGGTTGTACTTCCCAGCATCTCTGTTTGTACTTCCCAGCAGAAAACATTTGTAATTCGTTTAATTCGTAATCTTAGCTGGGCGCAAATACCTGAAAAGAAGCATCTTTTTTTTTTTTTTTAATTTGCGAAAGCTGATATACATCAGCAACGGATCTTACAGATCAGTCCAGAGCAAAGAAACAAATTACAATAAAGTCCCTCTGGACCTCGACGCCATGGATGACGAACAGGACGTTGCGCCGGCGCGCCGCCGCACCACCTCCCCTCTGGCCTTGGATCAGGAGGTCCCCCTGCACGGACGGGAAGTCGACGCTCCTCGGGTCCGAAGATCCTCCACCCTGCGCCACCGCTGGCATCGACGAAGCCAACCACATCAGCTTGAACCTTCAACTGGGCCGGAGCCGCCGCTACTCGGCCTCCGGCATGGGGGAACTCGCGCCGCAGCTCCAAGGATCCGCAGCCGAGAGACGAGCGCGCGACCGGTGACGAAGCCCCGTCGAGCAACTCCACCGAGGATGAAGATCGCCGCCCCAAAACACCACTCCGACCGCGCCGCCATCCTCTCGACGCCGCCGGCTGGTACCTGCACAAACCTACTCTAAAAACAGAAGAGAAACGAGGCTCCCCCGCCCTCCCGCCGCCGGAGCGGCCGGCGGAGGACGAGGGACCCGTCGATTCGTCGACGAAGGAGTGGATCGGCCGGTGGTTCCAAAGATCGCCCTCACTGCACTGTAGCGGGGTGGGGAAAGGTCCAGGCTGAAAAGAAGCATCTTTAATTAACAAAAAACGGCACACAGTCGAACATGCAGCTCCTTGCCGTGAGTACTTTTTATTGTGTAGTTGCACTTTTTGTCTAAACTACTTGTACTGCCGAACACAGAAACTTGCACTTCTTGTAAGTATTTGTACTACCGAACACAGAAACAGAGCAGAGAATAGTTGTTAAAGAAAGAGAGCAAATGATGTGAAAGAACGGAGAGAAAGAGGGCTCATGTGCAGGGCATTTGTACACAACTAAAATACTGGAAACAAATGCATAAATCTGAACTTTTAACAGTGAGAAATCATTACGACACCAAATCAGACATCAACTTATTTAATATCTACTCAAGTCATTTGAGAAATCAGAATTATGAAGTAGACATAAGAACTTTCGTCCTACTGTATCTCATATTCCATGCAATTTTTTCACGGCCTGCCTACCATCTGCTCTAAGGATTAACGCAACTACAAGCTGGGCAACAGACTTCAAAGCCGATGGAGTTCCGTCCGTGTGAACTCTTCCTTTTCCTTGTAGAAGCAGAAGACAACATCTGCTAGTTGAGAGAGGAACACCAGCAGCAGGCCGGTATCGCAGCAGCGAAGAGGCAGCAGGTGGCCACCAGAACTGAAGGAGCTCATGCAAGGGAAGCCGCCATTGTAGCCTACACATGACAAGCAAAATAGATGTTGAATACAGCCTGGGCTGACCATAGCTAGACGATCTACATGACAAACACTTGTACGTATAGAACCAATTAAAAAATTACATCAAAGAATTCCGAACCTAATTAGACTTCCACGATTCATCTAAATTAATTAAGTGGGCAAAACTATAAAACACAAAATTGAACTGTCCTAGACATAATAACAAACAGTTGGTCTACACTTAGTCAAAACAACATACAGGTGATAAGTTTGTATTTGCCGAGACTTTGCTTCCAACTAGCACATCTCAAGGAGAACTTTTAGCACAGGAATCAATCAATCAGCATCAGTGCATCACACTAGCATACATCACGGAGAAGAATTTGCAAAATAATCAACTAGTGCATACAAACCAAGCTGAACTTCCCGTACCATATGCCTGTGCTTCAGGAAGTTAAATTCAGATATGTGCAAATGGGGACAGAGACCCCATTTGACCGTTTCAGATCAGACAAGCAGCAGGCCGTTTCATTGCTATAAACACGCAGCTATTCAGACCAGGCAGCAGCTCGGCAGCCAGAAGCAAGCAGAGTGCCACGGGCGGGGAGGGGCAGCAGAGCTTGGAGGAAGGTCGTCGGTCGCCGTCGGAGGGAGCGAGGACGAGGGAGGGCGCAGTTTTCTGCCGGAGGGCGCAGCTCCCGGAGCCCGAGCGGGGGCGGGCAGGGAACGCCCGACTCACGGGGAACGACCGGTCCGGCGCGGATCATTGGGGCTGGATACGGTGCTGGTTTGCGCGGGCACGGGCAGTAGGAACGGGGCGCGGTCGCCTGCTGCGAGGTAGCAATGGGGGATGGTGATGTAGTGGTAATTGGGATTGGGAACCTTCGGGTCAGGGCAGCCTGCAGGTTGAAGACGCGGCGGCGCGGAAGAAGGTGCGCGGCGGCGGGAGAGCATGCGGTGGCGCGGAATAAGGCGCGCTCCGGCTCGTGGCGGCGGCGCAGTTCGTCGATCCGTTACCGACGTTAGGAGGTTGGGGAGGGGCGGCGAGGAGATTGCTGTCCCGCGGCCGCTGGTGCTGGGAACGGAGACCGGTCGCCGGCCGAAGAAACGGGGTGTGGTCGCCGGTGGGAGGTACGGCGTGCGGCTGCCCGACGGCGACGCGGGCTCCTTCGCGCCGGCGTACCCGCCGTCGCTCACTCGCCCGAGTCGATAGGAAGAAGGTGGTTAGGAGTGGGGATTTTCCTTTTCCAATAGGATCGCTCCCCTACAGGGAGACGCTGGTTGTAGATCCTTAGTCTACAACCAGTTGTAGAATATACCTGCCCTCTATATATATATATGAAGTATGATATCTCGGAACCGCTTTTAAAACTTATTTGGTATGGAAGATGTTAAGATCGCTATTGCTAGTCGTCGACAAGGACAAACAGCACTCTAAAAAAATATTTTTATGTATCTATATGCTTTCAAAAACTAAAAAGCTCTAGCACACGATTAATCTCTACTTCCCTCTGCGAAGCGTCTTTCTTTTACTTTTATGTTGAGTCAGTTTTCCTTTCCAATCTTTATCTCTCAAGCAAACGCATAGTATCATATTTGGTGTGCAAGTCTACTACATTTTATCTTTATTTTTAACTGTGAAAACTTTGTGTTGACATTATCCAGTGATAAGTATGTTACAATTTGAAGCTTTTGCTGAAAACTTAAATTTTCCTCTGTGTTGGTTGAACACCTTTTTCAAAAGATTATTGCTTTGTGAGCTATCAAGCACGACGAGTTTTATAATTTTCAAGTCTTCAAAGTACTATTCATGAAAAATTCTTACTTAGATGTTACACATGGTTAATCATTGTTTACTTCATTTCAACTATAGACCATTGTCTTTGATCACTTTCATTCAGTTCATGTGCTTTAAATTATTATTCGATCACGATTGTGTTAGAAGTATGTCACCACAAAAATTATTTTGTTATCATTTACCTAGTCGAGCACGAGCAGGAATTAAGCTTGGGATGCTGATACGTCTCAAATGTATCTATAATTTTTGAATGTTCCATGCTTGTTATATATCATTGCCACATATTTTTATAATGTTTTATATCATTTTGGCATGTTTTATGGAACTAACCTATTGACAAGATGCCCAGTGCTAGTTCCTGTTTTCTGCTGTCTTTTTGTTTCAGAAAGGCTAGTCGGGGAAGTTTCTCCGAATCGCCTGAAAAATTACGGGAATTATTTTTACATGGAAACAAAGATGGAGCCGGAAGGAGACCTGGGGGGGGGGGGCACATGCCCCAGACTCCACCCAGCCGTGCCCCAGGGCTTTGGCCGCGGCTGGGCCCCACCTGGCGCCCTTCGGCGTCTCCTCGAGTTGCCCTTTCACCTATAATTTGCCTTCGTCCCGAAAACCCTCGACACCCGATCATATTTTCCAGAAAACATCCGAGGCCGCCGCCGTCGCCAACCCAAGATCGGGAGGGTTCTGAAGCTCTTCCCGGCACCCTGCCGGAGAGGGAGATCGTCACCGGAGGCATCTACACCACCATGTCTGCCTCCAGAGTGATGCGTGAGTAGTCCACCACGAGACTACGGGTCCATGACAGTAGCTAGATGGTTGTCTCTCTCTCTCTTGTACTCCATTGTTTAGATCTTGTGAGCTGCCTAACATGATCAAGATCATCTATTTGTAATGCTACATGTTGTGTTTGATGGGATCCGATGAATTATGGAGTCATGACATTATTGTTCAGTTTATTTATCATATGTTTTATTTATGATCTTGCATGCTCTCCGATGCTTGTGGATGCTTTGGCCAAAGTAATTGCTAGTGTCTTTAGATAGAGTATTTATACTAGATAGTGGGTCCATGCCTCTCTTGTCTGAGCTCGAATTGACAGAAACGATTAAAAGGCTTGAGATGTGCTATTGCTACTAGGGATAAAACAGCGGTGTTTATTGCTAAATGTTGTAACCATTGCTTACATTACGCATCATGTTTATTGCAATTATCTGTTGCTTGCAACTTAATACTTTCGGGTGACTTGTTAGATAGCGATCCCGGGGTGGATTATTAGTCATAGATGCAGTTGGATAACGGTCTACATATTTTGACGTAATGCCCATATTAAATGAAACGGTGAACTTTGTGTCAGATAGTATTGTATTGCGCCCATGTTTTTCAATTGTCTCGTTGTAATTTGTTTACCCAACATGTTTATCTTTTGGAGAGACACCACTAGTGAACTATGGACCCCGGTCCTATTTTCCTATATTGTTTACAACCGTTCCCATAGCTTTTCCTAATCATTTGCTCGCTGGTCATTTTTGTTCTTTTATAATTTTACACATATACATTTAATCATTTGTGTTCAGCAAGCTAGAGAGATTGACAACCTCTCTGTTTTGTTGGGGTAAAGTAGTTTGTTCGTGTGTGCGCAGGTCCAGGTCAACAGCTCTTTTCGGCGCCATTGCCGCTTGCACCAAGCCGAAGCCTTCTCCAAGTCCTACTGGTTCGATAAACCTTGGTTTTGCATCAAGGGAAAATTGCCGCCACACTGCATCATACCTTCCTATTGGGGTCCCCAGCGAACGTGTGATACACGCCATCATGTGGCTAAACCGGACGGCTTGTGAGATCGAATTTGAGCAAGAAAATTATGTGTTGTTTTGTGACAACCAAAGTGTCAGCCACCTCCGTAAGAATGCAAGCTTACATTCAAGATCAAAATGTAGGGTTACGCACATGGAATTCAAAATTTCCGCTTTACACGTAACTATCAAGATCTATCTATAAAGGTACAAGCGAGAGGATAGATCTAATTCCATATCAACAGCCTCTAGCGGACTGTCAAAAAAATACCAACACCCTGTAACGGAAATCTGATGAAGCTTGATGAAGATCCACATGGCTAAACCTAGCGGTGAGGATGTCGCCGATTCCCCGAGTCCAGCCTCCAAGTCTAGTCGAGCGAGGATCAAAGATATGATCCCTCCTAGAGTTCGCACACGTCCGTCAGCTCCAGTCCAGCAGAACTTTGCCGTACAGGACTTAGTATCTACAGGTGTACAAGAGGTCCCTTGCGTGCTCCTCTGTGCTGGACTTGCACGACATTGTGATTGGTAGTGTCCAATTACCGATGCAACATTTTAGCATGGAGGCTTGTGCGGAAGCGACGACGCTAACAAGTGATGGTTTGGTCGCGGCCTGGCTTCGTTAGCCACCTTCTGTTTCGGTGTGTCCGACGATTCTTTGTGTTGGTCTTCTCCTGCTGTGTATTCGAAGTTGATCTTCATTCGAGCACCAACGATGATGAACCTGCGTTGAGTGGACCGATCAGGATGATCTCCTTCGACGCGAGCCTCGAGCATATCCTCTACAGAACTCGTCATTAGAACTGGAGTTGTTAGAGCATCTCCACTCGCACTCCCTAAATCGTGTCCGGATTGATGCCCAAAAAGAGTGCTATGGGGGTTGCCCGGACGAAATGCCGCCTATGGGGGGTGCCTCTCCCCACTCGCGGCCCTCATAGTACTGTATTTTTCTTCGGTGGTATTACCACAAACAGCCTGCGGGCGCCGGGCAGCACGCGCAGCGCGTGGAGGGAGCAGAGCGCCGGGAGCAGCGACGCCACGACGCTGCAGCTCCACTCGCACCATCCGTCGCCGCCGCCGCCACAATCGTGGCGCCGCCCGCTGAGACGGCCACGTCGTCCACCACCGTCTCGTCCACCGAGCTCCTGACTGTCGTCGCAGCCAGTAGGAGTGGAGCACGTCCACCACCGTGGCTGTACGAGCAGCAGTGGAGAACCGCCGTGGCGGAGGCCAAGAGGACCGCGGCGCCGACACCGAGGAGTAGGGTGTCATCCTTGAGGAGGTAGGAGGCGGCCGCCTCTGCCTCGCGCCATGCCGCTGCCATGGAGCGCGGCCGGAGCCGGCCTCGAGAGCGCCAGGTCGCCACAGAGTCGAGCGCGCGGCAGGTGCGGCCGCCATGGAGTCGAGTTGCCATCCCGCCGTCCGTCGTCGCTTGCTTGCTGCCCCGTGGAGCGCTCTTGGGGAAGGCCGGCCGTCGTCGCGCCCGATGCGGACGCGTCTCATGGGCCTGGCGGCGCTCTTGGGGAAGGCCGGCTGCTACTTGAGCCACGGCGAGTGGAGGCGAGGATGCGGCGTCACACATCAGAGAGAGGAGAGAGATGTCGAGGCCGGGGAGAGCAGCCACGGCGGCAGCTGGATGCCGGCCGCGGTGAGGCCTGTAACCGGCGTTCCTGCGGCGGCGTCATGGGCAGCGGGGGGCGACGGTGGGGAGGGGGAGTGGAGGAGGCGGCGATATCTGGCAGCATAGCCATGGAGGAAAGTGGCAGCAGCGCTGGTGAGTGGATAGAAGAGAGAGGAGAGAGGAGAGGGGACACGTGGAGAGAAGAGAGGATGCGCGGGTGAGAAATTTTGTCCGGCGCTACCAACTGAGCCCCCACAGCTTGGGGTTGCATTGGTAGCGCCGGACGAAATTTGGGGTCTATCCGAACGAAACGAGACTATGGGGTGCGCGAGTGGAAGACGTTTTCGGCTTGGGACGCCCCAAAGGCCTTTGGGTGTGGGGGGGGGGGGGGGGGCTGCAAGTGGAGATGATCTTAGTCTTTTACGCGAAGGGTCGACTATTTGGCATGGCCCAACGTGAGATTCGCGTCACCACTATGGTGAGGTCTTCTTTGGTGGTTTTCTTCGATGTAGTCGGATTCATTGACTCGAGGAGGAGTGATGACGATGACGTCGGTGGACAATCTCGACGACGGTCCTCATTTTCGGTCCTATGTGTGCTTCTGTTGTAGCCATGTGTGTACCCTCGTGGCGATCGTGTTACATGACGATCGGCGAGATTGTTTGTATTGGTTTTCGGTTGTTTCCTGTTAATTAACCGGTCAATTATTCTCTTCTTAATTAATAAAAATGTTAATTCTTTTGCCTCCTTTAAAAAAAAGTTCGTAGAGTGTGCAAAAAATGTGCAACTTTACGTGTCCTAATGTGTGCAACCAGTTACACATTTTAGGTCTATAATTACACACTAGTTCAAAAATCTGATATTATCAAAAAAAAAAAGTTGGTAGATGAAGAACCATCGGCCATGATGACCCACTTGGAGATAAAAACTTGGGTCAACTTTAGAAATAGATTGGCTTGTACATCACGTGGATCGATTGATCGTTACTACGAGTACTAGTCCTCCCGCAAGAAGAGGAGAAGATTTTTTTTTTTTGTGAATTCATAGAGCTTTATTAATCAACGACATGATGTGCTGGCAAGAGCGGCTGGGTTATAATTAATCCACAGACATCAGAAGAGGAGAAGATCGTTAGCGGCACTTCTAGTCGTCCCGTAAACATAGCCGATCAAGCTCGTTGCGACACGGCACCGAGCTAGTTTTTGTTCAGTTCGATTTGGTGACCACAACACACGGCCCCGAGTTCACCACGCCACCACTACTAGTCTACTCTATTCTCAGAACGTGGCCCAGGGTTCCATCAAGAACTGAAACCGAACCCGATTCCTGTAGACGCGGTCGAGCTACAGATTGTTGCGGATCACACGTCTTTCCTGTTTCAGCCAAGTAAAGTTCGGGCCGTTTCGCACTGCCCCGCTGCTCCACGAAAACTTCCAACCGCCCATGGAATTGAACTCAAGGAAGTTTCTGCGAAAGCACGCGGACGAACGCGCTAGCTCCAGGTCGTAGGCGTGTAGTGATCCATCCATTACGCCTTTGCGTGTAGATGGATACGATGCTGCAGCTATTTCGGGTAAGTCTGCTCACATGCCACAACGGATCTAGTAGGTCTCTAGGGTTTGGTTCTCGTTTCTTTTATCAAAGACGATTTGAATGAGCATTTGATGCTGCTAGGAAAAGGACGAATGGTACCTGTTCGTGAGAGTGACTAGATGGTAGATCGGCTTAGGCTGTGGTAGATTTTGTCGGATGGGAATGGGATACAGTACACCTTTATATCTTTGTACGTACTCATTCATATCATATGCCACACTAAAAAGAAATGCTAAGTCACCCGTAAAACACATACATTGTCAGTAGAAGTTACTAACTACTACTAGTTGTCACCATGGAGTTTTTTTTTTACGATACTTACGTAGGTGTGCTTTTTATTCTAAGTTGCTGCCGATATGTTTCAGCCACCACAGCCAACAACAAAATTGAACAACCTGCCAAATCGGTTAATCCTTCTGGCCATGTCATCTTCGATATGAGGCAGTATGGTTACAATTTTACCATTTAAAAACTATATGGAATCTAATCACTTACACTGATTAAATTAAATATGTGTCAACATTCAAACTCAACAAAAAAACTATTCCTAATTCATTGCTAATAATGTGCTAAATTCTAATAATTCCTTTCCTACTAGTAATCGTGCATTGTATTTTAATTGCAGAGAGTCCGTCAAACTTGATTAAAGAGTTGGATTGGATATTGGGATGGAAATAAAAAGTTATCGTTGCTTGTGCATTTGCCATGTCGTTATTAGTGAGCAAGTTCCTCATGTCGTGAATGAATTATATATACTTATGTTTTTAGATTTCTTGTGTCTAAATCTATGATAGCCATTAAGCATATTTTTTCAGCTCCAAAGTAACAATTGAGATGACAAAAACCAAAGCAGTATTTAAGCATATATGCGCGCACACATACACATCGTGTCCAACGGATAGAGCAAATATTCTTTGAGAAAACATTCTTGACATGTCCGAAATAACATAATTGTCTGATTCGTAATAACTGTCGTCAGCTTGGTAGAACTTTGTACTAACACAATATATTTTCTATGACAATTAAACCGGACTGGAGGTATTAGTATTTATGCAATTGGCCATGGCTCCATGGTCCCTTTTTCTTCATAGATGCAAGAGAAGATATATTTGTCATTACACGATTATAAAATACACTGAGTAATAGGCTCTATAATGGTTCTACGAGGAAATTCGTCTATGTGTCCCTTGCTTTGAAACTCAGCAGCTGATTGCGGCTTTGCTAATAATGCCCCTTGTTTTGAAAAGTAAGCCCGTTGTTTAGCAAAACAAGTGGACCTCACTGATTTTCTTACTTTTGTGTTTGTTTGATCCTTTTGCCTTACTTTTCGCTTATTTCTAATAATATTTTCCATGAAATAAGCACATCAGAACAAAATATGTCTTGCTGAGCAGCTAATACTATGAGTCGTCGCTATGTAGCCTATGTGGTCCAAGTACCTATTTATAATTTTTATTACTCTTGCCAGTTGATTATAATAAGAAATGAGCAAACCTCTCGGGAAAAGAGCAAACTAAGCAGAATGCACAATGTTTTCGGGAGAGCCGTTTTGATACGTGGGAGAATATGCTCCAGACTAAAATGCATATTAAAATGTCAAAAAAATCCGATAAAAAATTGCGCGTGTACAACTCGGTATTTTGTATGCTCAGAAAGTCATTTCACGAAAAATGTCGTGTGTAGAAAGACAAAATTAATTTAAAAGGCTTTTCATGAAACATTTTTTTGTCTTTTTACATAGTCCACAAAAATGTCGTTTTTTCGCGAAACTTCGCGTGCGTACATGTAATGTTGAGATATACATGCCAAAGTTTTGTTCGGATTTTTTTGATACTTCAAAATGTTTTTCATGCGGAAAAATGAATTTCCTCATGTTTTCCGACTACTTGATTCTTTTGCAACGGTTACCTGCGGCAAGTTGTAACAAAAAAAAACCTGTGGCAGACGATCCGAGACGTCCGTTGAGATTCTTTTCCAACGGTGATTGAACACTGGCCCACATAGCAGCGCCGAGGAAGAAGGGTAGGAAATCCCCCCAACGCGCAAGAACAGTTGCCATAAATTACAAGCACGATTGGAGGCGGAAGAGACCAACCAAGCAGACCAGACGAACCAATCTAATCTCGAGAGCAGGCAGCAGCAGCTCGCGTTCTTCATCCATCCTTGGCTCCTTGCTATCCTCCGTCTCGCCCTACGGTTCGTTTCCTACTCGACCCAACCCTTAATTTCATCCTCTTGCGGGCCGTGGCGTCAATTTTGATCGGGGTAAGAGCGACTTCTCTAGGTTTCTTGGAATCGGGCTCGTTTCTTGTTAATTCCTCCCGTGTTAGGTCTTAGACCGGGGTTTGGGTGTGGTAATTTGGAGAAGTTGTTCTCTAGGCTTCGTGGGGATATTTCTCTTTAGAACATTGTTTGTTGGGATTTGGCTCGTAATTCCAATTATTTCTGGATTCGTCCTCACGTCTTGTCCGGCGTCGAAGATTCATTAGGGTTTTTTCTTTTTCGCGGCTTTAATTCTCTTAGTTGTTTCCGCGGACTGACGAACAAATTTAGGCACGGACGTGTGTTTCTTGTTCAGCCCCTTCAACTTATTATTTGAGTGGTCTTGTTTCTGGCGTAGATGTGTGATGTTTGCATAGATACCGAACTCGGTTCGAGCTGTTCAGACTGTCACCACGGCCCACGGCTTTGAAATTTCAGCTAGATTTCAATCAAACAGATATTTTTATATCATTGCTTGGTTTTTGACACGGTGGCCACAGCGCAGCTGCAAATATCTAGTGGTGTAGGATACAAGATACTACTATTCTGGCATGGCCAAGTGGCTGTATGGTTTATTCCTGTTTAATTGTCTTAGACACAGATGTATATCGCCCGTTAAAGATTGGGACGTGCTGATTATTAGCTGTTGGATGGCCTAGTTGGGCTGAACATTTGACTTTTGACCAAAATAAATGATCAGAAGCACCCTCCTGAGTTGGCATCAAGTTGCACACAACGTTCCGCTCCATTATCTCTATCTGCCACTATATATTTATCTGCGGTGTACTCTGTATAGATCCCAAGAACACCCTAAAGCAGACAAACCTTGGCTTCCTGCTCTGCATTAAGATAATCAAGTGTATGCCTTTGTTTTTGTTATTCTTTCCACACTTTTAGTTCGTAAGTGCGTCTTGTTTATACTGGATTTTGATACTTCTTCCTGGGGCTACCGTAGTACCTTTGTTTCGGAATTGTTGTCCAGAGGCCATTGAAATATGTCGCGGTGTGTCATTGCAATGCACTAATGCTACATAATCTATATGTTGTTTGCAATACTATTTTCTTTGTCATAAGCTGTCTAAATTTGCAACTAGTCGTGTTTTCCATTTGAGACATTAGCCAGCATATGCTATCTAGCATTCATTTGTCGCTGTGTAAAATTATGATGACTATTGAGTTAAGTTATATGATGCTATCATTTACAAAGTTTTTTAGTTTCATGTGTTGATGGCACACTGTTGATTTTCTAAAATCTTCCGAAACAGCTAGCTCCATTGGAGAAATCAGCACCAAGAGTGGTCATAAGCCAATATCATGCAAAAACATTAGATGATTGTATATATGATCTTTAGTGTACGACACCATTTTTAATCCTCCTTTTATTCCTGTGTAGACAAGCCATGGGTCAGGTACTTGGTTTGATACAGATTGATCAATCAACGGTAGCCATCAAGGAGACTTTTGGAAAGTTTGATGCGATTCTGGAGCCTGGATGCCACTGCTTGCCATGGTGTATAGGGCAGCAGATTGCTGGATATCTTTCACTGCGTGTGCAGCAGCTGGATGTCAAATGTGAAACAAAGACTAAGGTTTCCTACTTTCCTCATATCTTCCGTTTGCATTCTTTGTTTTGTACTATGCTAAAGGTGCCAGAAGGAATTTTCATGCATGACTGAAATACATATGATGCCTTTTATTCTATATTATCGTTCATTTAGAATATGTACTAACAAGATCTATGTTTTATCATATGAATGGGATACCTATAATTCAAAGACAAAAGATTAAGTTTAATATTTTCGTAGCTCCCTGATGATGTATATCATGATTAATCTGCAGGATAATGTCTTCGTCAACGTTGTGGCATCCGTGCAGTACCGTGCTCTTGCTGATAAGGCATCTGATGCGTTTTACAAGCTTAGCAACACCCGGGAGCAAATCCAGTCCTATGTCTTCGATGGTAAGATTGCCATATGTTCTGAACTGCAGTTTACAATTCCACTGCACAAATAAATTTCCTCATACACTTTGTTCTCTCATCCTACCATGGTATTTACCTGAATTTGCCGATTCTATATGTTGCATTTTCGTTCTTGGGTTAATTCTATTAGAACTTGGATGATGCATTTGGTGCTAATAGGTCTCTATTCATGGTGTGCAGTGATCAGGGCTAGCGTTCCAAAGATGCTCTTGGATGATGTGTTTGAGCAAAAGAATGAAATAGCAAAGGCTGTGGAGAATGAACTCGAAAAGGTTTTTGTTCGTCATGTATTAGGTCTTCTATAGCATATGCTAGATTTTTACTAATTTAGTTTATCTGCTGTGTAGGCAATGTCCGCCTATGGGTATGAGATTGTGCAAACTCTGATTGTTGATATTGAGCCAGATGTAAATGTGAAGAGAGCCATGAATGAGATCAATGCAGGCATGTACAAACTACACTTTCCATTTTATCCTTGGCTAAGATATCAACTGTCTGGTTTTACATTTCACATTTGGAGCAATTCAATGGGTTCTAAGAAAAGCCGTAGTTCTTTTTCATATAGAAAGGAAGAAGAGAGGTAAATCAGTAGACATGGCCTTAAGTGGTTGGTCTAGCTTCCTGGCAGTCGACACTAATTAAAGCCATTTTCACACACTTACACATACTTGACCATACCATTGTAGTAAACCACACACCTATATACTTCGGTTTTATGAGATAGGATCAGGCACGCTTGTCAGTTGAATTGACACAAGCGACCCATCAACTTGTGTTTTTCTTTGACATGTATTATAACTTTAACAGTTTTGACCAACCAAAAAGTGTTTTAGTTCGGAAATCAAATCAAGTAGCAACCTTTTATGTAAAATATACAACTATAAAGCAACCTAGGTTAAACTTGCAGATGTATATCTATTTCAGACGTTACTTGGCTGCAATCATGTAACAGCTATGTTTTTTTCAGCTAAATGTAACAGCTATGTTTTTCCCTGCACTTCTTTTCTTCAAAACTTATCAGAGAACTACAAACATATTTTGGCATATGACATGTAGGTCTTAGATCAATTACATTGGCAAGTAGATCCCACATCCCAGACTGTTGCATTTGTGGGGATTCAGCCGATGTGTGGTTTACTGAAACATTGCGCTCAAGTAATTTGTAATTTTCTGATAGTTACAATAAATAATATGTCCTAGTTATGGAAATTTACTCTTTTAGTGTTCATGCAGTCTGCAAAACTAATCTTATTTATATCGAAAATGCTAGCAACATTTTGTAGTTTTTCACAGTTTTGTTCAAGGTCAAAGTTGAGTTTTGGATACATGGCAGCATAGAACTGCAATTTACTGTTCTGCTCAACCTAGTACGTCAAGAATAAATGCACTTAGCTTTTTTCAAGATTTTAATAACTGTTTGATGTTATCTTTCTGAAAATATGTGATGTATGCTTTTTTGCATTGTATCATTGCAGCACAGACTACCGGATATGTTTTATACCAACATTAACCTGTTCTTGTAATAATTTATAATACAGCTGCTAGGATGAGGTTGGCAGCCACTGAGAAAGCCGAAGCGGAGAAGATTCTCCAGATCAAGAGAGCTGAAGGTGACGCGGAGTCCAAATATTTGGCTGGTCTGGGTATTGCAAGGCAGCGTCAGGCTATAGTGGACGGGCTGAGGGACAGTGTTCTTGCTTTCTCTGAGAATGTTCCCGGGACCTCTTCCAAGGATGTGATGGATATGGTTTTGGTGACCCAATATTTTGATACGATGAAAGACATCGGGGCCTCGTCTAAGTCATCAGCGGTGTTCATCCCTCATGGACCAGGTGCTGTCAGAGACATCGCTTCACAGATAAGAGATGGTCAGCTCCAGGGCAGGATGGTGCAGGAGTGATGGAAACTGGATATTTTCAACGTCTCAAGCAGAAGACAACAGCAAACACCCTAGCTACATATTTTGTGAGGAGAAACTTAGAAATATTTATATTTTGTGAGTACCAAATGCATGCATGCTTTAAGTGCAGTTTATTCTACTACTATATGTGAGGTTGTGCCTAGATAAAGATAAATATACTTCGATTGCGCCACTCGTTTATGTAAAAAATCTCGGTTGTGTAATCATTAAGTTTGCCACTATTTGTTAATCGAGTCTGTGTCAACTTCTTATAAGCGTCATTTCTTATATTTGTCCTAATGAAAAAAAATGGCATTTAGAAATTGTCTGCAATCTTCATTTTGTTATGTTATGTGAACTGCAGCGCTCTACCCATGGTATAATTTGAATGAACTTTCCCTGGTGAAAGCTCTGTTCGCATTCTTGACAGTTTTTTTGTACTCCACACAAGCTTAGTTTCCCATTCTGCTGCGACCTGAACGGTGAGTAAACACATACAAGGCATTTTATTGTATAGCAAAAACACATAAGAGTGTTCCTTCTTCAGTTGATGCAAAACACAAGCATATTACGATGCGCTGAATTTAAGAAAAGTCAAGACAACACAAAAAAAAAATCAATCTTAATATTATGTTACAGAAAAGCACTCATGTGCACCAAAATCATCACTACGTGATCAACAAGGTTGGATGCACATGTACAGCTTCAGATAGAGTAATAGACAGACCATGCATCAACTTGCAGAAATGTCACTCGTGGGCTGCATTGCCTAAAAATGCTTTTGTTTTCCTACGAACTTGCTTCAAAGTTGAAACCTCACCCGCTGACGGGTGCCTCTGCTGCTACATTGGCAGCAGCGCCCTCGAGCTCCAGGAGTCGAGTCACGATCTCCTGCTTCTTCGCCTTCAAGTCGTCGATCTTCACATCGATCTTCTCTAGCTTCGCCCTCAGCTTGGCTGCATCGGTCGCCTCTCCGACCTTCTCCTTCTTTTCCTTAGTCTTCTCTTTCTTCTCCTTCTTGTCCTTCTTTTCCTTCGCTGGTTTGGCCTCTTCGGCGTGTTCCTTAATGAATAAGGATGCGTGTGTTCATCAGGATTTTTGTAAGGCATGCATGTTCTTTACAATTAATTGGGTGTGGTTGTTTAGCATCTATATATATTTTGGTTGCAAGTTCCAGATGATCAATAGTTGCCCTTTGTGAAGAAAAAATGAGTTCTAGATAAACCTTCGCCTTCTCCTCCTTGGGGTGAGTTACATCTCCAGATTCCATCTGCATTTTGGGATATCAAGGTACAATTTCACAAGATCAGCCTTCAAAATGAATCCCATATGCAACACTAGAGTTTCTCAAGCAAGAAATTGAGAGGTAGAGGAGAAGGAATCTAACTTGCCTCTGTGAATAACAAAGATTTTTCCTGGTTTATGTTATGTTGGTGTAAGAACTAACAAAGCCTCGACACTTTGTAGAAGGTAATTAAACTTGCTTGCTTGTTTTATACTTGTTGTTGCGTGGAGCAACGTAATTCTATAATTAGTTCTGTCAGATTAATTTGGGCATGGTTTTTGTTTGGATAAGAGTGAATGTCTCATACAAAGTAAAGAAACCCACACGAGTTACATCATTCAACTAAAAATAGTACCCATGTTTTTTATGCCTGATTGGGGAATTATTCATGTTTATTGGACTAGTCTTTGTTACAATCGTCGTACATACATTCAGTTCAGAAATAAAATAAAAACGTATGATGTACTTCTGAACTTTCCGAGTACATTCAACTAAAAGCAACCCCATACATGTTAGCGTTTCCAAGTCTTCTTTATACTGGAGTATGTTCTTATGGTCTTGGTAGTTGTACTTAATGAATCCTTAAAATTGGATCTTTGTAAGTGGCCTAAAACACAGGGTCTTTCAGGCTTATGGTATTAAAAATCTTTAGAAGTTTAGAGACTATTTCCCGTAATTCACTTCTTTCAAATATAACACATGTTTTTAATTATATTTATTTTTAATCAAGTTAATTTTATGTAGTTTTTGTTTCACTTAAATAGGTATCATGGCTTAAGGGTGTAACCATACGCGTGCAATATACAATTCACACACAGGAAACCGGTTTAAATCAATGAAGCACAAAAATATATTACAATTAGCCTCCAAAAAATTACAATTTAGCCCCAATTGTAAGAAACACCTAAAAACAATTATTAAACAACATTATGTTCTATTTATTTAAAAAATAAAGGTCCATCATTTCATGCAATCAATAAAGCCTTGCTCTATGGCAGCGATATTTTTTATAGCTTCATTCTCAATGAACATTAAAATGTGTACCAAAAATTGCTTCTGCGGAACCATACCATTCTACATATGCATTATACAACATTTTCATAAAAGTTCACTTGACGTGTGTATAATAAATGAAAATGGTGGAAAAGACTCGTCGTGATATTAAAAATGTATCTCTTTATCGTAACATGATTCGGTGAAATTAAAAACTAACTAACAAGACAAAGCACTCCAAACATATGTAATATTACATTTTACATTGAACAAACCAAATAAGATTGTAATGCAGTGAGAACCTTCATGCCCGTATGAGTTGCTTGGAATGACACCAGAAACTTCCGTTTCCCATTTAGACATGTTGTCATTCCATGCAGGATTTGTAACTTGGAATGCGGGGTTTAGATTATTGCCAATTTGCATAGTTTTAAATATATTCTCCCCAAGTAGATATTGGAAGCGGATCAAAATATATATGATTTTCTTCTTTTAATCCAATATGAACGACATGAATAATCAAAAAATATCATAGGTCAATAAAATGTGTAACGATAGGTTTCGGAATACATCAATCACATTAAAATACAAAATTAACCACTCTTATGAACGAAGGAATAAAATAGTACCAATTTGCATTCTGAGATACGACTCGTTGCTATCAGACCAGCTATGAAACAATTGTGCCAGCTGATCAATGTCAACCCCTTTCATGGCGACTCGGGTCTGAGCAAAGTGGGTCGTCGTCTACAATAATACTACTAAAAGTCTTCGTAATATTATGTAAATGTGATTAGGTGAGTTTATGTTCATGACAAGTTGGATGTCAGGGGCACACTAGTATCCACACAACCATATTGAAGCAATTTGTATCCATATATTCGTCCTCCTTATTAGTCTTTGAGTTAAACTAATTGATATGGCATAGGACTTATCACCCAATCGCTCATGTGAAAGATAAAATTTTGCCAAGTACAATGACACAAGAATATTTGTAGAACACAAAATGAACGGGTAGAAAAAAGTGGCTTATTCCAATGAAGGGACATCGTCAACCATGTCAACGTATAAGCAAAGTCCGTCTATTAAGCTAGCGTTTGTTGGAATGATAGAAAGTGAAAGGCCAAATGATCGCGACATGAGATCAACATGTGACAGCCAAATTTGATGTTTTGTCTTCCTTAGGGGGCTATCAAAAATCATACAATCAATGTTGCCTTCATCGTATTTCAAGTCTCGATTTCTTACACTACATTCATTCATTCCCTAATCAAATAAAATGACCCTAATTTGTCCTAAAACATGTCATATGAACCTAGCAGTTGTAATCAAAAAAGATCTTATGTCCAGTACTCCATAATTTTTTTACTCCATCATGTCAAGGTACGCCCTGATGTCTCCAGTTCTTCCCAACTGGTTCGATTTCTACTGGGCTTCCACTCAGAGCTTGGCTCCTTCTTGAGAAGATGCCTATATCCTACATCATAGGAAGATCTTGTCTCACAACATGCGTGAACTCCCCGTGATTCAAATTAGCAACATGATTTTTAGAGGGGAAATATGGGACCTTAGAGGAAGACTTAGAAGAAGACTCCGAGGACGAACACGGGATCCTAGAGGAAGCTTCTTTGTAAAAAAGAAAGGGTTTGATTGAGCATGCAGATCTTGACCCGGTCTTCACGGATTGACGAACGAGAAGGCGAGAAGATGGGAAGAACACGAACAATACGACGAAAAACACACAAGTGGGGATAAATAGAAGATTTTGCAAGAACTCCAACCCAACAGCAACTGCCAAATAGAGAAGCTGTTGGATTTAGAAACCAAACTAACTCAACTCTCAATGAAATCAATTCCTCTCATGGCTGGTTCCACCGATCCAATAGAACTCGGAAGGGAAGATTGGCGAAGAGAGATCTTGAAGTCACTCCAATTAGATCTACTAGGGAGAGGTCTTTATACAACTCCACTAAGGGAGGCCATAAATCCACATGGGAATCTTGTACACAAGGGGAGGACTTGAAGAAGCTAAACTCAATTCTCTCTCATTTTCATGTCTAACCATGTATTTGAAAGGAAGGGGCCTAATTATAATCTTGGGGGACGAATGGGTAAGTTAATTACAAGGGCAACCGCCCCGCTCCAGCACACAGGCATGCCGGACTATCCGGGTTGGGGCCGGATAATCCGAGCGATGTACAGGTGAAGTTCTGAGGACTCTAGGGCGTTGTGCCACCTTGCAACTTGCTTCAGGTCGACCAAATGTTGGTCCGGATGACAGGGCCGGGCCGGCAAAATTCGGGGCCCTGTGCGAAAATCTAAAACGGGGCCCTATCTCATACAAAAATTTAAACTAATAATTCTAATGTATATGATAGAATATTTTACATAACAATTGAATATATTGATAATCATACCTATATACCTCGAAGTTACATAACGTTTATTTGAACATTGTCATTCTTTTTGTGTTCTTTAAAATGAAATCTTCAATCATATCCTCATAATCAATCTTCCCAACACTTCACCCTCAAGCGCTATTGTGGCCAAATCGTTTAGCCTTTCTTGTGTCATTGTAGTACGCATATATGACTTCAACAGTTTCAACTTAGAAAAGATTCGTTCCACCAATGAAACCGTCACGGGAATGGTCAAGAAAACTCTATATGCAATACTTGCATTGTGAAACCAATCATGCCGCTTTATAAAATTCAAAACTTCAATAGGCCCAATATTTTCTGTTTGCATGAATTTTTGAAGAAACTTCATCTCAGCAAATAGATCATTGGCATCAATATCAGATTGTTCATCCTTTTAAGGACAGCCTCAAGATGATCACAAGAAGACTTCAGACTATCATAATCCAATGAGCGCAATGTTTCCGAGGTAAATAAGAAACCAAAAACTTTCTGGTAATGCATGTAAAATGCATACATGAACTTTGCATTGTATTACTTATATTTCAATCACATTTGCATCATATAAGGGTTATATCATTGTTTTATATTGATTTTGGGAATATTTCACAATTTTCCTATTTTTTTGGAATTAACCCTGCACTGGCAGAAAACCCTATTTTCTATATTTTGATGTTTCAGGGACCCAAACGACGTCCAAATAACCTGATATTTCACGGGCATCAGTTTTTGGAAGGAACAAAGCGTAGGAGCGAAGGAAGCGAACAAACAGAGACCCGAGGGCCAAAAGAGGTGGGCCCACGCGGCCAGATTCCTTGGCTGCGTGGGACCCCCCATCTTGGGCCTCGAGCCTCCGATGCCGTCGATCTTTGTCCCCGTGCCTCCGTCTTGACCTAAAAATGACTATAAAAATAGTCCCCCGACGGCTTTCGGGAGGGAGCGCCGCAGAAACACAAAACCACGAAACAAAAGACCTGGAGCTGCAGATTGGAGGGGGAAAACTCCGACGGGGCGCTGTCGGGGTGGTCTCCATCTTCTCCAACATCTCCACCATTATCACCATGATGAATGGGAGTAGTCCACCCCCTGGACTTTGGGTTTGTGGTGGTAACTTGATCTAATCTCTCTATGTATGATCATTGTTGAAGTCCATATGATGTGCCTTGCATAAGTATGGATCTATCTATGTAATTCCTATGGTGGATATTGTGGTATGAGATGATATTTGTTATGCATTTACCGTTGTGTTGGATCTTTTATGACTTGTCATACTTTGGAGATATTCTATGATGCATGTGATCGTTCGATTTATGCATAATGCCTTGTTTATCCATGTCATGAGGTGATTGACACCACCAAGTGTAGATAGATGAGAGATGATACGTCCATTTTGCATCACTATTTTATATCATAATTTACTGCTATTCAGTGATATATTTCACATTTGGATGATATACTTATGTTAGTTTATCTTGTTTTGCATGTTTGATGATTATTGGAGAATTAACTGCCAGAGTCAGGATTCAGCTGGAAAAAGCATCGTCAAGACACCCTATTTCTGAAGATCTACAATTCACGGAAAATATACAGATGTTCCTATTTTAATTAACTGCCGGAGCCAGGATTCAGCTGGAAAAAGCATCATCAAGACACCCTATTTCTGAAGATCAACAATTCACGGAAAATATACAGATGTTCCTATTTTGTCAGATGCCGGAGCCAACCCAAAGGGGAGGCTGAGATGGGCCACGAGGGGCCCACACCACCCCACGGCGTGGCCCCCCTTCTGCTGCGCCGGGGCATGGTGTGGCCACCCTGGCCCACCTCTGGTGCTCCCCCTTCGCGTACTTCATCTCCCAGAAACCCTAAGACGGGGAGGGGGATCAAGAAAATATTCCGCCACCTCCACGAGACGGAAACCACAGAGAGAGAAAAAGCTCTCCGGCAGGCAGAAATCTACCGGGAAATTCCTTCCCGGAGGGGGGAAATCATCGCCATCGTCATCGTCATCACGCCGGACTTCATCGAGATCATCATCATCATCTCCGTCGCTGTCACCATCATCTCCACCGCTCCACTTCGTTTCGCTGTAACATCTAGGGTTATACTTTGTGTAGTTCATAGGGGAAACTTTCCCGGTGTTGATTACTACTTGTGGTTGATGCTATTAAGTTTTATCGGTGAATTGAAGTATATGTCCAGATTGTTATTCATCATTATATCACCTCTGATCATGATCCATATGATGTCTTGTGAGTAGTTCGTTTAGTTCTTGAGGACATGGGAGAAGTCATGCTGTTAGTAGTGGAACTATGTTGAGTAATATTTAATGGTTTGATATTTAAGTTGTGGTGTTATTCTTCTAGTGGTGTCGTGTGACCGTCGACTACATGACAGTTCACCTTTATGGGCCTAGAGGAATGCATTGTGTATTTGGCTACTAATTATGGGATTGCTGGAGTGACAGAAACCTAAACCCCCGTTAGTAAACCGGTGCATGAGGGAGTGTAGGATCTCAGAGTTTAAGGCTGTGGTTAGATTTATCTTAATTACTTCCTTGTGACGCGGATGCTTGCAAGGGGTTTAATCACAAGTATGTATTAGTCCAAGTTAGGGTGGTGCATTAGCATAGGTTCACCCACGCAACACTTATCAAAACAATAAAGATTAATCAGCTGTAGGAAGCGAAAGCACTTGACGAAATTCCTGTGTGCCCTCAAGAACATTTTGCCATCATAAGTAAACCGACCGGCTTATCCTTTGCTCTAAAAAGGATTGGGCCACTCGCTGCAATTATTATTACTGTCTTTTATTTACACGCATTTTATTTATCTGCAATATCAAAAACGCCTAAAAACTTGTCTGCTAGTATTTACAGTGATTCCTTGTTCAAAACTGCTTGTCAACACCTTCTGCTCCTCGTTGGGTTCGGCACTCTTATTTATCAAAAGTACTACGATACACCCCCTATACTTGTGGGTCATCAAGACTATTTTCTGGCGCCGTTGCCGGGGAGTGAAGTGCTATTGGTAAGTGGAATTGGTAAGGGAAACCTTTACTGTAAGTGTTGTTTTTATTTCTGCTTGTTGCTTTATTTTATTATGGAGAGATCTCCATTCGAATCCCTATTTGGGAACACTACTGCCACTGCTAAGGTAGTAGATGAACCGCCGCCTGCTGAATTAGATCCATTTAAAATACCTATGAAAATTGTTGAACATGTTATGGATAACCGCTATGTTGGAGATGGAACCATCCATCCTGGTGATCACTTACTATTTATACATGAATTATGCGAGTTGTTCAAGTGTGCAGGTGTTTCAATGGAAAAAGTCAAGAGGAAGTTATTCTCTATATCATTGAAGGGCCGAGCTGCGGAATGGTATAAGATGCTGAAGAATGGCCGATCTATTGGCTGGGAGGAAATTGTACCTCTCTTTTATTCTAAATTCTATCCTCCTAGTGAGATTCATCAAGATCGGAATCGCATATATAATTTTTGGCCTCATGATGGAGAGAGTATTGCCCAAGCGTGGGAGAGATTGAAGTCACTAATGCTCAAATGTCCCATTCATGAGCTCCCAAGTAATATTGTTATCAATAATTTTTATGCAAGGCTTTCTCTTCACGATAAGGATTTATTGGATGCCTCTTGCTCTGGATCATTTACACGTACTGAAGAAGAAGTTAAATGGGACCTTCTTGACAGTATTCAGGAAAATACTGAAGGATGGGAGAACAACAAAGGTAGAAAGTCAGGTATAAATTATGATTATGAATGCATTAAATATTTTATGGAGACTGATGATTTCCGTAATGTTAGTGCTGTTTACTGTCTTGATTCTCAAGTTGTTGCAAATTATTACAAAGCTTTTACCTCTTATCTTGATGTGCCTAAGAAGGTTTTGAATAAATATCATGAACCTTATAAAGACAAAACCAATTCGGCCATCGGCAGAAGTATTGAAGTTCATACTGTTGATCACATTTTGCCAGAACCTTATATTGAAAAAATACCATTTCCTGTTAAAGTCAAGCAACATTCTCTGATAGCTAGTGTGGTTAATAAAAGTGCCAAGAAACCTTTAGAGCCTGATGAACAAATAACTGTTGAACTTGAAGTAGCAATTATAAAGGATTTGGTAACTAAAAATGTAGATGGAGAACATATTATCTTTTGTGAAGATGCTTCTAATATTGTTTCGCATCCTGGGAAATTTAAGAAAACAAGTGTTCCTGTGCTTTTTTTTAAGGGCATTACCGTAGGGGAAACCCCCTACGGTGTGATTTTCTGTTTTCTATTGATAAGACATCCGGGCCGTCACCAAACCAGTGACCCCCAATAGTACAAAATTATAGCAGAGTCAAGGAGGCTCGAAAAAAAGGAAAATATACATGATCAAAAGTTCAGGTTACTAATCCACTGAAGGAGAGGTTGCACAGCGGGGCTTTTCACTCTGTACTGATGTAGCAACAGATCAGATTTGAATTTAACTCCCCAACGCCCAAAAGATGCTTGCTGATCTTGGAAAATAAAATCATTTCTCACTTTCCATATGTTCCACGAAACACAAGCAAATTTCTCCAGAAAATTCGATCCAACATAGCTGCTCTTGGCTTGTTGAATTCTGTCCAGAAAAGGCCGGTTTGCATCCCATTGCCAATGGATACTCTGCCAGCATTGTGTGGCAAAACTGCACTCAAAGAAAAGGAGCTCACGGTTCTCATAAACTCCATTTGTACAGAGTACACAATTTGTCCCTTCATCCACATGCCAATGCTTGCGAGTCATGAGGTCCTTTGTATTTAGACGATCATGGAACAAGAGCCAAAGAAAAACTCTCAGCTTTGGGAGGCATTTTGATTTCCAAATAGCCTTAAACATTGGATCACATTCGACTTGAGAGAAAAGAAATCTATAGTATCTCGCTACTGTATAAATGCTGTTTTCCCATGGGAAAATTTTCAAATCAGGTTGAGAACTGTCAAGGGTGTACGAACGAAGGATTTCTGTACTTTGTTCAAATTCCTCAAAGGCTTGGACAGACAGTGGTAGTGCAAACGCGTCTCTTGGATGTGTAATCAGAGCCATATCCTCAACGGAAGCGTCCTCTTCAAAAACGAGAAGAGGTGAGGGAACCTATCAGAAAAAATTTCCCCTTCATGCCAGAAGTCCTTCCAGAATAGTGTCGAGCCACCACTCCTCACGGAAGATCTTGTCAGACTCCGATAGATATTAACTAGGCTGAAGACATCACGCCACCAGAACGAGCCACGCGGTGTTTGTGCCTGAGGTGGTCCAGGGTCATATAAATCCCAAACAAGGTTAACCCAAGGAATGTTTGCTTTGCTGAAGAATTTATGCAAGTGTTTAAGCAGAAGCGCTTGGTTCTGAATTTCAAGGTTTATTACAGCCAAACCACCATGTTGTTTAGGTCTGCAGACCATGGACCAAGATGCAAGTGAGTGTGGATTGCCTGAACCTTCTTCCTTAGCCCATAGGCAGTGACGACGAGCACGATCAAAAGTTTTAATGATGGTTTGGGCAGCTTCAAGGAGCACAAGTAATGGGTGGGCAGCGACGACAGAACAGACTAAACCAGAGTCAATCTCCCTCCATAATCTAAGAATCTAGCACTGGCATTTAATCTCCTCTCCATTTGATCAGCCACCGGCGCAAGATCATGCACGGTAGGTCTAGTAGTCCCAAGAGGTAACCCAAGATAGGGGAATGGGAGTGTCCCGACATCACATCCGAACACACTAGCCAATTCAGCCAGCCTTGGACTCTGAATGTTTAGTGGCATCATACATGATTTGGCATAGTTGACACTCAGACATGTAGCTAGAGTGAATTTATGCAGGAGGTTTTTCAAAGCAAGTAACTGTTTGGGGCAAGCTTGAACAACAAGGAGGGTATCATCGGCATATTGGACTATAGGAAAGTCCAAATCAGGGATGGGGAGAGGAGCAACCAAGTCACCAGAGATCCTTAATTTATTTATCATCGCTTGTAAGAGATCAGCACCTTCAACAAATAGAACTGGTGACAGAGGATCACCTTGGCGAACACCTCTCTTACATGTGAACTTCCTGCCCGGGACACCATTAAGAAGGACTGAAGAAGTACCTGTGCCAAAGATAGCAGCAATCCAGCCAATCCACCTCTCATCAAATCCTTGACAGCGCAAAATTTCCAGAATAGCACAATGTTCAATCATATCAAAGGCTTTAGTAAAGTCCAGCTTGAGAATTACAGCCGGTCTGCCTGATTGATTAACCTGGTGAATGTACTCGTATGCCCAGGCGATACAATCTTGAATCGTTCGAGTTTTTAGAAAGCCATATTGGTTAGTGTGAACCAGCCGAAGAATCTGTTTCTGCAATATGTCCGCTAGGAGCTTGGTGAGCAGTTTAAAACAAGAGTTCAGAAGTGAAATCGGTCGATAATCATTTGGGGTCACCGGAGATAGGAGAACATTGCTATTATGGTTTATGTGATATTGGTGCAAGTTCTAGTGCTATTCCTTTTGAACTTTATAAAGAAATTATGCATGAAATTAGTCCCTGTGAACTTGAGGATATTGATGTGGTTATTCAACTTGCCAATAGGAAACTATCTCTCCATTCGGTATTGTGAGAGATGTTGAGGTTTTATGCGGTAAAACTAAATATCCTACTGATTTTCTAGTACTTGGTTCTAAAGCTAGTAAAACTTGTCCTATTATTTTCGGTAGACCTTTTCTGAATACATGTGGTGCTATTATAGATTGTAAGAAAGAGAAAATTTACACTAAATTTAATGGAGAATCTTATGAGTTTAATTTCTCTAAGTTTGGTAAGAAACTTTATGAAACTGATTTGCCTAATGAGGGCCCGAAAATTGAACAACTTGCTGCTATTGCTATTGCTCCTAACAATGCCTTGCAGCAATTTATGGAGGAACACGAAAGTGAGGTTTTATGGAGGAAAGGAATGAAATTGACAATATCTTTCTTCATCAACCACCATTACTTAAGCATAATTTGCCGGTGGAAGATTTGGGTACCCCTGCACCTCCTAAAGAAGATCCTGTTTTTGATTTAAAACCTTTGCCTGATAACCTTAAATATGCTCACATTGATGATAAGAAAACATATCCTGTTATTATTAGTTCTAAACTTTCAGGTACTGAAGAGGCAAGGTTATTGGAAGTGTTGAGGAAACACCGAGGGGCTATCGGATATACTTTGGATGATTTAAAAGGGATTTCTCCTGCTATATGTCAACACGCCATCAACATGGAAGATGATGCAAAACCTGTTGTGGAGCACCAGCGTCGTCTAATCCCTAAAATGAAGGAAGTGGTAAGAAATGAGGTATTAAAACTCCTCGATGCTGGTATAATTTATCCTATTGCTGATAGTAAATGGGTAAGTCCTGTGCATTGTGTTCCTAAGAAAGGAGGAGTTACTGTTGTGCCAAATGAAAATGATGAACTTATTCCTCAAAGAGTAGTTGTTGGATATAGGATGTGCATTGATTTTCGAAAGGTTAATAAAGTTACTAAGAAAGATCACTATCCTTTACCTTTTATTGATCAAATGTTAGAAAGGTTGTCTAAGAAAACTCATTTTTGCTTTCTTGATGGTTATTCTGGATTTTCACAAATTGCTGTTAGAGCAAGAGATCAAGAGAAAACTACTTTTACTTGTCCTTATGGAACTTATGCTTATAGGCGTATGCCTTTTGGTTTGTGTAATGCTCCTGCTACATTTCAAAGATGCATGTCTGCTATTTTTCATGGTTTTTGTGAAAAAATTGTGGAAGTATTCATGGACGATTTTTCCGTCTATGGAACTTCTTTTGATAACTGCTTGCAAAACCTTGATAAAGTTTTGCAGAGATGTGAGGAAACTAATCTTGTTCTTAATTGGGAGAAATGTCACTTTATGGTTAATGAAGGGATTGTTCTTGGACATAAAATTTCTGAAAGAGGTATTGAAGTGGACAGAGCTAAAGTTGAAGCAATTGAGAAAATGCCCTGTCCCAGGGATGTTAAAGGTATTCGTAGTATTCTCGGTCATGCCGGTTTCTATAGAAGGTTTATTAAAGATTTCTCTAAAATTTCAAAACCTCTTACTAATCTTCTCCAAAAAGATGTACCTTTTTTTTTGATGATGATTGTAAAGAAGCTTTTGAGTCTCTAAAAAAGGCTTTAACCACTGCTCCTGTTGTTCAACCTCCTGATTGGACTTTACCTTTCGAAATTATGTGTGATGCTAGTGATTTTGCTGTAGGTGCTGTTCTTGGACAGCGAGTAGATAAGAAGTTGAATGTTATTCATTATGCTAGTAAGACTCTTGATGCTGCTCAAAAGAATTATGCCACTACTGAAAAAGAGTTTTTAGCAGTAGTTTTTGCTTGTGATAAGTTTAGACCCTATATTGTTGATTCGAAAGTTATTATCCATACCGATCATGCTGCTATTAGATACCTTATGGAAAAGAAAGATGCTAAGCCTAGACTTATAAGATGGGTGCTTTTATTACAAGAGTTTGATTTGCATATTGTAGATAGGAAAGGTGCTGAAAATCCTGTCGCTGATAATTTGTCTAGATTGGAAAACATTTCTTATGATCCTGTTCCTGTTAACGATAGTTTTCCAAATGAACAATTGGCTGTGATAAAGGTAAGCTCGCGAGAAAGTCCTTGGTATGCTGACTATGCTAACTTTATTGTTGCCAAGTATTTGCCTCCAACCTTTACAGCTCAGCAAAGAAGGAAATTCTTTTATGACTTGAGGCATTATTTTTGGGATGACCCACACTTATATAAAGAAGGAGTGGATGGTATAATGCGAAGATGTGTTCCAGAATTTGAACAAAAAGAAATATTGAGGAAATGCCATGGAAGTGCTTATGGAGGACATCATGCTGGAGATAGAACTGCACAAAAGGTTTTACAATCAGGTTTTTATTGGCCTACTCTTTTTAAAGATGCAAGAAAATTTATTTTATCATGCGATGAATGTCAAAGAGTTGGTAATA
Organism: Poa pratensis; assembly: GCA_947311845.1. Lineage (NCBI taxonomy): Eukaryota > Viridiplantae > Streptophyta > Magnoliopsida > Poales > Poaceae > Poa > Poa pratensis. Next base: position 47,652,314 of record CAMZMU010000069.1, read on the forward strand.
TAACTAGACGCAATGAAATGCCTATGAATTATTCTCTTGTTATTGAACCTTTTGACTGTTGGGGATTTGACTTTATGGGTCCTTTTCCTCCTTCTGATGGTTATACTCATATACTTGTTGCTGTTGATTATGTTACTAAATGGGTAGAAGCTATACCAACATCTAGTGCTGATGGTGAGACATCATTAAAAATGCTTAAAGATATTATTTTTCCAAGGTTTGGTGTGCCTAGATATCTCATGACTGATGGTGGTTCTCATTTTATCCATGGTGCTTTTAGAAAAACCCTTGCTAAATATGATGTTAATCATAGAATTTCTTCACCTTATCATCCTCAAACAAGTGGTCAAGTAGAATTATCAAATAGAGAGATTAAATCTATTTTGCAGAAGACTGTTAATAAATCTAGAAAGAATTGGGCTAGGAAGCTTAATGATGCTTTGTGGGCTTATAGAACTGCTTATAAAAATCCTATGGGTATGTCTCCTTATAAAATGGTTTACGGAAAAGCTTGTCATTTACCTCTAGAATTAGAACATAAAGCTTATTGGGCCGTAAAAGAACTTAATAGAGATTTTAAACTTGCCGGTAAAAAGAGGTTACTTGACTTGAGTTCCTTAGATGAATGGAGAAGTGAAGCTTATGAAAATGCTAGACTTTTTAAAGAGAAAGTGAAACAATGGCATGATAGGAGAATCCTAAAGAGAGAGTTTAATGTTGGTGAGAAAGTTCTATTGTATAGGTCTCGTCTCAGATTTTTTGCAGGTAAATTACTTTCGAAATGGGAAGGACCTTATGTTGTTTCAGAGGTTTACCGTTCAGGTGCAATCAAAATTACTTCGCTTGATGGTGACAATCTCAAGTGGTTAATGGTCAAAGACTCAAGCATTATATTTCTGGGGATTCTTATAACGAAGACGTTGATATTATTCAAGTAGTGACTCCGGAAGATTTTATTAAAAGTCAAATTCAGAAAACTGCAGAGTCTGTTTTCGAATAGGTAACAGTTTTGGTAAGAAAAAGTTCGCGTTTAACTTCCCAACTTATATTTTTGTTGTTTTTATTAAATATGGAAAATTACGAGCCGAAAACGGGGAGGAAACGGTGCCCGAGGGCACCACACCACCCCACGGCGCGGGCCCACCCTTGGCCGCGCCGTGGCATGGTGTGGGCGCCTCGGAGCCCGTCTCCAGCCCGGTTTCGACCTGGACTTTCCTTTTGTTATGAAACTTTTTGCTATATAATCCCCGGATCCCCCGAGGTCCGTATATCGTTTTCTCGTCGTGTTTTGTTTTCGAGCTGTTTCTGCCAGGAATTGTTTCCAGATTTAGAAGCATCATGGTCTCCAACAACAACAACAAGGGCAAGGAGGCTCTGAAAGATGATCTCAAGGATCCCAAGCTGGAGGAGGAAGTCAAGAGTGAAGCTGAAGATGAAGTAGAAGAAGACCCGCACTCGTACCCCGCGCCACCATTGCAAGTATCGGAGTGGTGGCAAATCCATTCAACCCAAAGAGGAATGCGCGGATGAGCACAGGGGGGAAGGTTCCGCGTCATTTCTTAGCTCCAAGAACATCTTCTCCAGGCACCAATAACCCTTTCCACACTTTAATCCATAAATATCAGTTTGAAAGAGTTCCTGAGGCAGAATTACCCACTAGTTGGAATATAGATCGTTCTAACAATGCAGGAAAAGGAAGCTCTCAGTCTGATGAGAAGTGGGGAAACAATTCCAAGAGCTGGGACTCACAGTCTGATAGGTTCATGAACCGTATTGAACACAACACGGAGTTGATTCGTGCTCTCACTTACAAGATTGACGAGTTGAAGGAGTTGGTTGAGAAGCTTATTAGGGATTCACCATCACCACCGAAGGAGTAATTCATCATTGGTATTGGCATCCCCTCAGCTTGTTCCAAGCTTGGGGGGAGTGCCGCGGTATCATCACCATTATCTTTTACCTTTTACTTTTCAGTCGAGTCATATCATGAGTAGAGAAGTTATCATATAGGATGGTTTGCAGTGTGGAAGTATCTCTCCTTAGTTGGTTATCTATGTATCCCTTGGTGTGAGTTGCCGTTATTGGAATATTAATGAGAAGTTTTATCATTTACTTTCTGCACACTTTATTTTACTTTGCAAATTTCTGTCATATGAATGATCTTGTTGTTAGTGTTGGCATCACTTTGGGAGCATCAAGTAAATCTATTTGGTTTTGGCAAACTTAGCATTGGTCAGTAGCAACAATACTTTGAGGCTTAAGTAGAAAAGAGGGGATTGCATGTAGATACATTATCTCATTATCTTTCTTTCTTGTTGGCTCATGAGCTTAGTATTCTCAAGTTAAAATTATTTGTGTTTACAAGGAAGATTGCATGATTGTTTCTATTACATTTATATTTGTTTGTATCCCTCCACTCTTATGCTTGCTACCCAGCCTTGCTAGCCAAAAACCTGTACTGAGAGGGAATGCTTCTCGTGCATCCAAACCTTGAGCCAAAACCCATGCCATTTGTGTCCACCATAACTACCTATATGTGGTATTTCCTTGCCACTCCAAGTAAATACTTCATGTGCTACCTTTAAACTATTCAAAAGTTACTACTCCTTATTTGTGTCACTGTTTACTAGCTCATGAGGAGGGGTGGATGTCTTTATGTCAACTGTCAAACAGACTTTACCACCGGACTAGCGGCATATACATCCGCTTATCCATTAATTTTGCAAAAAGAGCTGGCAAATGGGGTGCCCAGTCCCAATTAATTACAACTTTAACCGCTTAATTCTCTTCACATTTTTGCCCTGATTTATCAGTCAAGCAATGACAAACAGTGAAATATCTGCATGTGTAAACAAAAGAGAAGAGGGATGATCTGCCTTGCTGGTAGAAATAACGTCCTTCATGGGAGCCGCTCTTAAAAGTCTGGTTGGCAGGGGTCATATTGTACTTTCCATTTTCTGATTCGTTGACAATTCTCATACACCACTCAAAACTTATATTTTTATTCTCTATATGATTTCAAAAACTTAAAAAGCTCTAGCACATGATTTAATCCCTGCTTCCCTCTGCGAAGGGCCTTTCTTTTACTTTTATGTTGAGTCAGTAAACCTATTCCCTTCTTTCTTAAGCAAGCATTTGAGTTGTTGTGATTCAACCATCTATATATTAATATTATCAATCATGTTTGTTATCCTTCCTTGTTTTGCACAAGTCTTTTATCTGAAGGAATATAACTTTGAAAGTTATCAATGACTGTAAAGAAATTGTGATAATTGAGCATGTAAGTTCTGCAATATAGCTCCGATATAAGGACTCTACTCGAAAGATAAGTACAATCTGTTAATTGTTCTCTGACCAAGAACGAAGTTTGCCATCACCAAACTATGATTTTCTTTATGCACCTTTATTGTGATTTCCATTACTCGTTCAAGATAAGTTATATGAGGGGAAGTTGCTGTCTAAAATGATTTGTGTTAATACATGTTGATGCTTCTTGTCCGTATTCTTTATTATCGACGCTTCACTCCATAAACCTGTGGTCTTGTTTACTGAGTTCAGCTTTCGCTTGGGGACAAGCGAGGTCTAAGCTTGGGGGGAGTTGATACGTCCATTTTGCATCACTATTTTATATCATAATTTACTGCTATTCATTGATATATTTCACATTTGGATGATATACTTATGTTATTTTATCTTGTTTTGCATGTTTGATGATTATTGGAGAATTAACTGCCGGAGTCAGGATTCAGCTGGAAAAAGCATCGTCAAGACACCCTATTTCTGAAGATCAACAATTCACGGAAAATATACAGATGTTCCTATTTTGTCAGATGCCGGAGCCAGCCAAAAGGGGAGGCTGAGATGGGCCACGAGGGGCCCACACCACCCCACGGCGGGGCCCCCTCTGCCGCGCCGGGGCATGGTGTGGCCACCCTGGCCCACCTCTGGCGCTCCCCCTTCGCGTACTTCATCCCCCAGAAACCCTAAGAGGGGGATCGAGGAAATATTCCGCCGCCTCCACGAGGCGGAAACCACAGAGAGAGAAAAAGCTCTCCGGCAGGCAGAAATCTGCCGGGGAAATTCCTTCCCGGAGGGGGGAAATCATCGCCATCGTCATCGTCATCACGCCGGACTTCATCGGGATCATCATCATCATCTCCATCGCTGTCACCATCATCTCCACCGCTCCACTTCGTGTAACATCTAGGGTTATACTTTGTGTAGTTCATAGGGGAAACTTTCCCGGTGTTGATTACTACTTGTGGTTGATGCTATTAAGTTTTATCGGTGAATTGAAGTATATGTCCAGATTGTTATTCATCATTATATCACCTCTGATCATGATCCATATGATGTCTTGTGAGTAGTTCGTTTAGTTCTTGAGGACATGGGAGAAGTCATGCTGTTAGTAGTGGAACTATGTTGAGTAATATTTAATGGTTTGATATTTAAGTTGTGGTGTTATTCTTCTAGTGGTGTCGTGTGAACGTCGACTACATGACACTTCACCTTTATGGGCCTAGAGGAATGCATTGTGTATTTGGCTACTAATTGTGGGGTTGCCGGAGTGACAGAAACCTAAACCCCCGTTAGTAAACCGGTGCATGAGGGAGTGTAGGATCTCAGAGTTTAAGGCTGTGGTTAGATTTATCTTAATTACTTCCTTGTAACGCGGATGCTTGCAAGGGGTTTAATCACAAGTATGTATTAGTCCAAGTTAGGGCAGTGCATTAGCATAGGTTCACCCACACAACACTTATCAAAACAATAAAGATTAATCAGCTGTAGGAAGCGAAAGCACTTGACGAAATTCCCGTGTGTCCTCAAGAACATTTTGCCATCATAAGTAAACCAACCGGCTTATCCTTTGCTCTAAAAAGGATTGGGCCACTGCTGCAATTATTATTACTGTCTTTTATTTACACGCATTTTATTTATCTGCAATATCAAAAACCCCTAAAAACTTGTCTGCTAGTATTTACAGTGATTCCTTGTTCAAAACTACTTGTCAACACCTTCTGCTTCTCGTTGGGTTCGACACTCTTATTTATCGAAAGTACTGCGATACACCCCCTATACTTGTGGGTCATCAAGAGAGATGTGGTCATGCACACGAAATATGAATCATTGCAGTAGTGTTTAGAATATTGTCCATTATGAAGTATGATGTATGTAGGTACGGGATGGCCGATGTGACAACGGCATATGTATTGAGTGACACAATACAGCCCAACATCCTTTATCTGGGGGTAAAAAGGAAGAAGTATGATGCGGGAGTGACAACAAACCACGCTAGCCTTACGAGGGTGACCTAGCAACACAAATGATTATTTTCTTTCAACTATATGTTTTAGGACATGTAGTCATCATAGAAGTTTACCATTAAAGCATGACAATTGTGTGTACTTTTTATCTATAACATGATAATCACCATAGATGGGAGAGAGGATTGAGTGAACCCATGAACCCATGTCCATTGTTCCTATAAGAGAAAACCTTTGTCTTGTCCTCTTGCATTGAAGAGGATTGGGACACTTTTACATTCTTGTTTTGTTACATTAAACTTCCATCCATTAAATCAACCATCTTGTTCTTTAAACTTGTTTAGTGCATAATCAACTAAAACTTGTGACACTTTAGTTGTAGGGAATAGATAACTTTTCCTTCTTGCTCCTGCGGATCGATACCCTACTTCCACATTGAGAGGTGCTACAGTGATCCCCTGCTCTTGGGGGTTATCAAGTACTTTTCTGGCGCCGTTGCCGGGGAGCGTAGCGCTAAAGTTTTTATTCTCGTGTGTGCTAGTCATTAGATTTATTTTCAGTTCTGCATTTCTTTTTGTTTGTTTTACATCTTGCAATCATCTAAGCTTGGGGAGGTTTTCCTCTTTAACTTGTTTGGTTGTGAGTTTTTCTTAGATTTACTTTCAGCTTTGCATTCACTTTATCCATATATCAAAAACCCAAAAAAAATTAGAAAATGGAAAACTATTATGAAAACGCCATGATAGCTGCTGAATTTAGAAAATCAAATGAAGGGAAAAGATTAGGAGGCTACATAGAGCTTCTAAATAAAATTGCTAGTGGGCTGCTTAATTATCATGAGGAAGAAATTTGTTGCTCTGAATACTTTAGACACTTTGAATTCCAATGCCCTTCCAATAAAGAACATGTTATTGCAACTTATCATACATGGAATTATGCTCACTTAGGGATGGAAGAAGTAGAGCAATTTGTTATTTTTATGGCAGCCTATGAATTATACACCTTCATTGATGAACATGAAACCTGCCCTATAGCTTCTCAATTTAAAGTTTTGATTGCCACTATCCTTGATCTCTGCATAGTTGAATTTAATGAAAATATCTATGTTGTTGACACAAGGAAGAGAGCTGCCCAAGAAAGCTCTAATATTTTGCAGGAAGAAGATGACAAAAGCCTAAGCTTGGGGATGCCCATGCAGCCCCAAGAGGAGGACAATGAAGAGCAAAAGGATGAAGGAAATGATGAACTAGAGGAGGAAGCAAATGAGGCGCCACCTCCATCATCCACATATGAGGTTGAAAATCAAACTCAAACTTTTATTGATGATGATATTTATGATAGATTTTCTTTTTATGATTCTGATGATGATGAGGAAGATCAACCTATGCTTAATGAGAACATCATTGATAATGATTTTAAAGATAATGAGGAATATGGGTTGGATATGTTTTATGATAAATCATTAGATGACCCACCTTGTGACATAATACTACCTGTGGAAGGGGTTGATGAAATTAAATTGCTAATAATAATGAACCTTATGATGAATCTACATTTAAACAAGATATCAATATGCACACTTCTTTTAATGATTCACATAATGGCTGGGTGCAAAACGCCTTAGGAGAAGATGATTCTACTATTGCTCCTACTATACCCAATTCACTATATGATAGTACTCTAGATGATGGTCCTAATTTACTTGATAAATCTCCACACTTAGAAATAGTTACTACTTTATGTGGGAACACAAATAGTGATGGGGTAATCTCTAGTTGTAATGACACTCCTATTCATGCTAGTCCTACATTTTTCTTGAGCTCTCCCATTCACACCTTAGAGGAGAAGTTTTCATATGTTGAAAAATACTTATGTGGGCTGAAATCATCTTGCACTAATAACCATTACACCCACAACAATAATGTTTATGATGTTTCTTGCAATTATTTTGAAAGAGGAAAGCATGCTAATGAATTCCATAACAAAATCAATGACCCTCTTTATGTGCCTAAAGTATCTAAGTTGCATGATCCACATAGTTATATTGATGAATTTGCTTCTAGTGATTGCAACTACTATGAAAGAGGAGGTGACAAGTGCCCTCCTTATGCTTGTGAAAATTATAGGTTGTACACATCAACTGGTAATATGCGTGGTTATACTTTTGTGTGCTGTGATTCATTCATCTATAAAATGCCCATGCATAGGAAGAAAGTGAGACTTCGTTGCCATTGTTTCCATATCTTGTGTTGCTTTTTGCCATGCTTTGACTTGATCATTATCTTGATTGGCATGAGCACACCTTGGGACCTTGGTATTTAGTTGCCATTTTACTCCATAGTAATAAAGTTTTCATCTTAGTGTTTAATAGAGTCTAAATAAAGTGCCAAGTTTTACCCGTTTTGGTTTGAAAAGGTTGCTATTTGTATTCGGAGATTTTATTCCAGCACGAATCTGTGCACGGTATGATTTTTCATTTCTATTCTGTAACTCCGAATGAGCTGAGATTTGAACTGTAGTTGCAACTTTTCATCCTCTGTAAGCGTGAATTTTTCAGATTTTTTCGACATATTTAAGTAGGGTAGAAAAATGCGTTTTGCTGCTGCTGTTTTTCTGGACAGATTCTGTCCCATTTTGTTTGATGCATTCTTTGAACTTTTAACTTGAATCTTTTTTATCCAATTGAGTTTATAAGTAGGCATACAACATTATACACTTTCTGGACATTCATATGAATTTTTGTTTAAGGATTTTATGCAGCAAGCAATTCATTTGTCTATCACTACTAATGTCACCCCACAGAAAAGAAATGGGAGAAACGGTGTTTTGAAGTTTTTTCACAGGGATTAGAGGAGATGCACCAAGAGCTATCCAAGGATGGTGAAGACCATAAGCTTGGGGATGTGAAGACAACCCCATTGGACCAACACACTCTCGGTTTGCACACGTCTAACTTCTGTTTTTCGATCAATGCACTTTATCGCATAAACTTGGAGCGTCTTTTTTTTTTTTTTATTTCGGTTTGATTTTTTTGTGAGACCACCACTATCATTTATATATGAGAGAGCTACTGGAAATTTGGGTTGAATTAAGTTGGATGCTATTAAAAAGATTGGGAAAGGGATGTTTGAGTTGATTCAAAAGATACATATAGTTGCATGATTCATGTGCTTTTTAATGAGTATTAATTTGCAAGTGTTTTATCAAGAGCTATCTTTTATTCATGTTTTGATGCTGAATGTTACTTTACTTTGTTTAACATGGATTGATTAGTTCTATGGACACTTATGCATGCATTTAGACGGTCAACTTTCTCCCTCTTGCTAGCCCAAAAATTCCAACAAGTAAAAACTTGTTTTCCAACACCTTCAACCAAAGTTTTCCAGTGAGTCCACCATATCTACCTATTAGCTTTATGCTATTCCGAGTATGTTTATCATGTTATATTGTATTATCTATACTTCTGAATTAAAATGCTTATGTTATTGATTGTTATGGGAAAAGTTGGTTAAAAAGCTCTCACGAACTTGATGCACACTTTACTTTTATTGCACTTAATAAACATGAACCATTGTGATTAAAATTATGAAGTTGTGAGCTTGACAAGAGTCTTGGTTGGGAGTTAGCTCATATGTGCTGTCACATGGCAAGCTTTCAACGTGCTCTTAATTATATTTAGTTGATATCATGTACTTTTGTTTATGGATGCTTATCATGGTGCCAAATAAATGCGGAAACTTAGTAAGTTTGAGGAGTTTGTATAAATGGCTAGAGAGACGCCTGGGCCGCTAACCTAAGCCATGCATCATTCATGGTGGAAATTTACAGCGCACCAAAGTGAACATTCAGTGATGCACGTCATAATAAAAAGCTATACAAATAGTAAATAAAAGAGTGCTGAGATTGTTCATTGTCTGTTTGTCTTGTCATTTTGACATGGGCTAGTTTCCATGTCCTGAGGCAAGAGGTACCCCAGTTGACGCTCTTGATGACGCTATTATATTACTTACAATGACTTTAACTTGAACTTGCTTTGTGGCCCGAGTTGAGTAACACCGTGGTGTAGGTACTCGTATTCACGGGGCATGAGGCATTCAACCCATACTTTGTCAAGCACACTACTCATATTTGCTTTCACTTTAAACTTTAACCATTCAAGATGCTATGATAGGGGTAATGAGAGCTCCACACCAATGGATACCACATTGCAAACATTAACTTAAGTAGAAGCATTTGGAAGCTAGATGAAACTTATTCATGTTTTACCTCTACTTATTTATATATCTTTCCAAAGTGTCCACCTTTTATATTCAGATTTACAAGAATACTCTATGACCATTATAGGATGTTTTTACTTTTCATTATGCATACATTTGGTCCATAGTACTTTCTTCTATGTTACACTTTGTGAATTATCATTGAACATCCTTACATTGAATATTTGATATCACTTCATAATCTATCTTGTATATTGCTATTCCTTTGAAGAATGAATCATTTGACTCTATGTAGCAATAGTAATCATCTTTGATATCCATTGATAGTATTAAAAAGCAAAGTCCATGTTAGTTTTATCACCTTCATACTCGAGGACGAGTATAGGTTAAGCTTGGGGATGTTGATGCATGTAAAATGCATACATGAACTTTGCATTATATTACTTATATTTCAATCATATTTGCATCATATAAGGGTTATATCATTGTTTTATATTGATTTTGGGAATATTTCACAGTTTCCCTATTTTTCTGGAATTAACCCTGCACTGGCAGAAAACCCTATTTTCTATATTTTGATGTTTCAGGGACCCAAACGACGTCCAAATGACCTAATATTTCACGGCATCAGTTTTTGGAAGGAACGAAGCGTAGGAGCGAAGGAAGCGAACAAACGGAGACCCGAGGGAAAAGAGGTGGGCCCACGCGGCCAGATTCCTTGGCCGCGTGGGACCCCCTATCTGGGCCTCGAGCCTCCGATGCCGTCGATCTTCGTCCCCGTGCCTCGTCTTGACCTAAAAACGACTATAAAAATAGTCCCCCGACGGCTTTCGGAGGGAGCGCCGCAGAAACACAAAACCACGAAACAGAAGACCTGGAGCTGCAGATTGGAGGGGGAAAACTCCGGCGGGGCGCTGCCGGGGTGGTCTCCATCTTCTCCAACATCTCCACCATCATCACCATGATGAAGGGGAGTAGTCCACCCCCTGGACTTTGGGTTTGTGGTGGTAACTTGATCTAATCTCTCTATGTATGATCATTGTTGAAGTCCATATGATGTGCCTTGCATAAGTATGGATCTATCTATGTAATTCCTATGGTGGATATTGTGGTATGAGATGATATTTGTTATGCATTTACCGTTGTGTTGGATCTTTTATGACTTGTCATACTTTGGAGATATTCTATGATGCATGTGATGGTTCGATTTATGCATAATGCTTGTTTATCCATGTCATGAGGTGATTGACACCACCAAGTGTAGATAGATGAGAGAGATGTGGTCATGCACACGAAATATGAATCATTGCACTAGTGTTTAGAATATTGTCCATTATGAAGTATGATGTATGTAGGTACGGGATGGCCGATGTGACAACGGCATATGTATTGAGTGACACAATACAGCCCAACATCCTTTATCTGGGGTAAAAAGGAAGAAGTATGATGTGGGAGTGACAACAAACCACGCTAGCCTTACGAGGGTGACCTAGCAACACAAATGATTATTTTCTTTCAACTATGTGTTTTAGGACATGTAGCCGTCATAGAAGTTTACCATTAAAGCATGACAATTGTGTGTACTTTTTATCTATAACATGATAATCACCATAGATGGGAGAGAGGATTGAGTGAACCCATGAACCCATGTCCATTGTTCCTATAAGAGAAAACATTTGTCTTGTCCTCTTGCATTGAAGAGGATTGAGACACTTTTACATTCTTGTTTTGTTACATTAAACTTCCATCCATTAAATCAACCATCTTGTTCTTTAAACTTGTTTAGTGCATAATCAACTAAAACTTGTGACACTTTAGTTGTAGGGAATAGATAACTTTTCCTTCTTGCTCCTGCGGATCGATACCCTACTTCCACATTGAGAGGTGCTACAGTGATCCCCTGCTCTTGGGGGTTATCAACCCCTGATATTTTTTAAATCTTCTTTTGAGTGATGAAATTCCTTGATCAACAAGAGGTATAAAACAATATTAAACTGCGGATACGTTCAGAAGTTAGAATTGTGAACACAAAATATTAACTGGACTATACCTGTTTTCTGCAATCAGCCGATGAGGTGATGATGCGATCAGAAATTAAAATTGAAGTGTGGACCCGCGGTCACCGTGGCGTCGCCTGTTGCCGGCGCAGCGGCGCTGTGGATGGCTGGATGCGATCGATGGAATCGACTGGTGTTTGTCGCCGTCACGCCGTGTCGTTTCGTGTTCGTAGCTGCGTGCGTTGGCGGGCTGGAAATCGTTGGAGTTTTGACCACATCCATCGAATCCATCAACGATGCCCCATGTATTCATTTCCACGGAGGATCGATCATGTGCCAGCACGCGGAGGGGCCCAGCAGCACAGCGCAGCAGAAAAGGCCCAGCAGTACAGCGCAGCGCGCGACGCGGCCCAGCAGCGCAGGTTTAATCCCAATTTTCTTCAATGATATAAAAATATACATATTTTCTTCTCTTCTTTATCTCTTCTCTACTATCTATCTCTATCTTCTCTATCTCTCTCTCTCTATATATATATACTATCTAAAAGATATGATTCGTTCTTTCGTCAAGCCTCTCAGACTTTCGTCAACACGGTTTTTTCCGCACCGGTTTTTTTGCCACACCGGTTTTTTCCCACCACATCAATGCCAAATCAAATCTCGTTACGGTAATCCATCAATCAGCATTAAAACACAAATTATTTCAAGGTTAACAAAGCGTATAGGTCAAACCTACCAAAAAATACCGCACATACGGTGTATGCAGGGATCTGATCTACGAGTTCATTTCAAACACAAAACGGACCACATGCGTGTAGCTTTACAAAACAGAAACGAGATGATTACGACTTCGGATCAATCTTAATTTAGTTCCGACGATCTTAATTCTCTATATTTCCTAAAATAAATCATAAGAGAAACTCTCGTACGAGTACGAGTTCCAGCGACGTACAATCTCTATCTCTATCTCTATCTCTACTATCTAAAATGTATGATTTGTTCCTTCTTCAAGCCTCTCAGACTTTCGTCAACATGGTTTTTTCCCGCACCGATTTTTTTCCGCACCGGTTTTTCCCACCACATCAATGCCAAATCAAATCTCAGTACGGTAATCCATCAATCAGCATTAAAACACCAATTATTCCAAGGTTAACAAAGCGTATAGGTCAAACCTATCAAAATACCACACGTACGGTGTATGTAGGGATCTGATCTACGAGTTCGTTTCAAACACAAAACGGACCACATGCGTGTAGCTTTACAAAATAGAAACGAGACGATTACGAGTTCGGATCAATCTTAATTTAGTTCCGATCGATCTTAATTCTCTATATTTCCTAAAATAAATCATAAGAGAAGCTCTCGTACGAGTACGAGTTCCAGCGACGTACAATCTCTATCTCTATCTCTACTATCTAAAATGTATGATTCGTTCCTTCGTCAAGCCTCTCAGACTTTCGTCAACACGGTTTTTTCCCGCACAGGTTTTTTTCCCACACCGGTTTTTTTCCCACCACTCTCCGCCGCCCCCTCTTTTCCGTCAGGTCAGCTGCCGTGCTGCTTTTTTTGTAAAGATGGTTAATTTCTATACTAAGTGCAAATGTACGGTACAAGCCACAAGTCACGTCATTTAATTAGGATCAGAGGGATTAAGTTTGTTCCTTTGAAAAGGAAAAATAATGGGTCACACACTAATTAAATGTAGAAATTATATTAAGAACTACATCATAGACGAGTGTATTATACCTCTTTATCTTTTTCAATATATCTCATTAATTATTCTCATATACTGTAATACAAGTAGTATGAAAAATATCACCGAGCATTTTGATATACCTTTGTTGCACAGAAAAGCAGTATATATGAAGAAATATTAAATATATAGTCTCAAAGGAAATTATTCATAGAACTCACCGTGGGGTATCTATTTAGTAATGAAATTTATTAAAAGGATAACATCGGGAAAATCGGGAACATCGGGAAAATCGGGAAAATCAGGAACATCGGGAAAATCGGGAACATCGGGAAATCATTTCTTTTTATTCATCTTTTTATCCATATTGTTGTACATCTTCTTTTTATCCTTTTACCCATATTCTTGTATATGTACTATAGGCCGATGATTTCAACTATGTCATGTTAAAGGGAAAAGAGTATCTACAATACCTTGTACTATATACAATTTGAGTGCTTGTATTAGAACATGGTCTTGTAGGTACTCTTTTTGCCTTGTTTTGACAATGATATATGAGGCCTCTATTGTATTACACCGATGACTCTGATTCACAGTATAGCTAGGTTGACTCTGAGCCTGAGCATGACCGAACCTATAGAACGAATGTAAAAAATGGGACAAAGATCGACGGCATCGCACCGTCGGTCTGTAGCTTCTATCAAGCTCAGGCTCAGGGCCACGCTACTGTTCTCTGAATCAGAGTCATCGTTGTGAAACATCATTTCATAGGATAGCTAGGTTGACTCTTACACTTGGAAGTTCCGACACTTGTGTTGATCTGTTCTTTTTATCCTTTTTATGTATGATCTTTGCTATTGGTACCCCGATCGAGAAGTTGTGTGTGCTTGTGTTGATCTGTGCTACCACGACCATCGTGTCGTGGTTGTTTGTGCTCCGACCATCGTGTCGTGGAGATGCCGGCCGGAGATGTGGATTTTTTGTGAAATGTCTGCAGGTACCCCGAGAGGCCCTTGAGTTTGCCGGAACGTCGATTAACTTCCGTTCCGGCAAATTCGGGTACTCCATATGTTCCTTTTTTAGCAAAGGTCATTCCAAAAAAATTCATGAATTTTGGCATCACTTTGCTAAAAATAGGACATATGATTTGTGAAATGTCTGCAGGTACCCATGAGACCTTTGAGTTTGCCGGAACGTCGATTAACTTCCGTTCCGGCAAATTCGGGTACTCCATATGTCCCTTTTTTAGCAAAGGTCATGCCAAAAAATTTCGTGAATTTTGGCATGACTTTGCTAAAAATAGGACATATAGTTGTGTAGCTTAGATTGTAGATAATTTTAGTTGTGTTCATTGTTGGTTTATATTGTGTAATTTTCACATTGCTAAAAATGAGTTTGAAAATTGTGTTATTTGATAGTTGCTATGAATTTGTACTTTATTTAAATTTGCTTGCTGGACCAGAGGGGCGATGTCACTGTTGGAGCAGAGGGGCGATGTCCGCGACTGGACTCCGCCGGGCTGGCACTGGGAGGTGCTACCTTCCGGGACGCGTATCTTGGTGAGGAATCCGGGTGACGTCGTCGACCCGGATCTTCTTTGGTGGCGGTCATGTGGGCCATGCTCGGTGCAGAGGGAGCCGGCCCCCGAGGAGGTGGTACGTCACCGTATCAGGGAGGAGGACGAGCACGTCCGTCGCTACATGACTTTGTTGGATAGGTAGTACAACAATGGATGGTCGTTTCTTCAGAGGGTTTCTCGTCACGTGAGCTATGACCCTGTGAGGGTTCCTTATCTTTGGATGCGCAGCGCCCGCGGCTCAGGACCCGGTCGAAGTTAGTTTCGGAGGTTCATGCATGGGAGAGGAGATGTATTAGTGATATTATTCGCGATGTATTAGGGTTAAATAAAAATGGACCAAATTATTCATGGGATCAAGATGTATTAGTTATACTTATGCATATTTGATCAATGTCCCTACATGCATGAATACAATTTTGACATGACTTTGCTAAAAATAATTTTAGTTATGTTCATTGGTTTATATTGTGTCATTCCCACATTGTGTAGTTTGTAGTATATAGTTGTGTAGTTTTTGGATTCTAATGAATTTGTTTTTAATATGTTTTAGTTTCACGGAATGGCCGGGTTTAAGGGTGTGAGGGCGTGCTATAGGAAGAAGCTTGGTCGGTACGTGTATGGATGTCAGAACCATATCAACAAGAGGAAGCACTGGGCTGGGCAGTTTAATACAGCGGAGGAGGCGGCGCGCGCCTATGATTATTTCGCCGTACACGAGTACGGTGATAAGAAGAAAGATAAGGATCTGAACTACCCAGCGGATCGCCACCGTGTGAATGAGTTCATAGCGGATGGGATCGGACAGGTGGAAATGGCCAAGGAGATGGAGCACAGGTTGGCTGAGGCGCAGATCGCACGTCGCAACGCACGCCCCCGGGACGACCCGTATGTGAGGCATCTCCTGCAGAACGAGCCAAACTTGATGTCCTACCAGCAGTTCGGCACTAGTCCTTTTGACGGTGCTGGTCCTTCGTACGGCGTCGGTCCTTCGTATGGCACCGGTCCTTCCCACGGCGCCGGTCCTACTGACGACGACATCACTTCTCTTGGGATCTGGGCAGAGGAGGAGGAGCAGCAGGAGGAGGAGCAGCAGGAGGAGGAATGGGAGAAGGTCTGGGATTCCGACTCTGAGCAGCGGCGGCATAAGCGGCAGCAGGAGCGGCAGCAGGCGTTGGAGGAGCGGCAGCAGCAGCGGCACCAGGAGTGGCAGGAGTCGGAGCAGCAGCTACTGCGGATGTTCGGGCCGCCGAACCCCGATGCTTATCACCGCAGCGACCCTAGGCACTGGGTCGAGATGAATAGGCGGGACGGCATACCTCCGTTCCGCACTCTTTCGGGTCAGCCGTGGGGGAGCGAGGACACTGATGACACCGCAGATCCGATGTTCTGGGCTCAGATGAATAGGGACGATGACCCATAGAGCGACTTGTCCACTTCTTTCCGTACTATGTTTTATGTTGATTTGTCCACTTATCTATGTAGACTGATGTTCTACTGTACTTGGTTAAGACTAATGTTTTATCTGTCTAAGTGATGTGATGACATATTTATCTGTCTGTTTTAATACCGTGTCAAAATATATTACTGTTTCTATTATTTTCTGTATAAATACTGCAATATACCTATATTATTATCAAATACAACAAATAATCGATAATACAGCAAATAATCGATAATATATACAGCAAATAATTTAGTGGCGCACGGTAAATAATTTTGTGGCGCACCATATTCTGTGGCGCACGAACAAAGTGCGCCACAGATACATTATTGTCGAATAGAGCAAATAATCGAAATGCTTTCTGTGGCGCATGGAACATAATTTAGTGGCGCACTCTGGAGGTGCGTCACAAAATTGTATACTTTCTGTGGCGCATGGTTCCGTGCGCCACAGAATTCTGTGGCGCACCGCCCATGTGCCACAGAAACAGTTTTTGGTGCGCCACAGAAAGGCACTTCCCTATTAGTGAACCTACCAAAAATACCACACGTACGGTGTATGCAGGGATCTGATCTACGACTTCGTTTCAAACACAAAACGGACCACATGCGTGTAGCTTTACAAAATAGAAACGAGACGATTACGAGGTCGGATCAATCTTAATTTAGTTCCGATCGATCTTAATTCTCTATATTTCCTTAAATAAATCATAAGAGAAGCTCTCGTACGAGAACGAGTTCCAGCTACGTACAAGAAGAAAAATAGGAATCGGAACAGAAGAAAGAGATGAGATCGGAAAGGATCGGGATAAGGACATTGGCTCGGAAACAAATAGCAGTCTCCCAACTGTCGTCTTGATCGATCTCACGTGCCTCACGGCAGCATAGATCGCAACTACTCAAAATCCGGTACGCCGGTCTTGATGGGCTGAGCGGCACCACCACGCGGTCGTCGACGTCACCTATGTCGTCATACAGCCTGGTGGATAGTTGATGACAAGGCCCCAGCACTATGGACACGCGCCTAGCGCCTGACTGGAGATGTGTCCCAGACTCACAACGGGTGTAGACGGTGTCCAGGTTGAGCTCGGCCGCGACGGAGCGGCGTACGACATCCTACATGTCGGCGAGGATGACCTTGGCGACTCTCCTGATGAACTTCGCGGCCATTGCGTTTCTCATGCCACTTGCGGCTCTGGTGCTAATCTGCACCATATATATCACTACCTATATAAAAGGCCATATACAGTACCGCGCGCATATACAGTACCACGCGAGCTACAGTTTTTTTTTTACAATAGCTCTCCTCTTCAGCCGATGTGGTCGCCAGCCACTAGCATCTACAGTACGCACACACTGTAGCAGCTACGGTGCGAGCTACAGTTTTTTACAATAGCGCAGCTACAGTCCGCGCATTGTTTTTTCGCCTTTTTCACGATAATATGTACATGAAATATATGCGCGCGCCGACAAGTAGGTTCCATTCCCGTGATCGGTTCCGAGCTTGGTCGATTCAAACTCCTTAATTTTGGATCCAAACTCGTAAAAAATATTTGGCGAATTTTGTCAAATTCGTCGCACTCAGTCATCCGTTTAAATTTTCCATTCACGAGTAGATGGATATCACCCTTCCGAACAACTTTCATGTTTTAACCTTTTTATTTTGATGGACATATACATATTTCTCTCTAATAAATACAATATGTGGCGTCCACGTCACGCTTTTTTCATTAAAGTGCTCGCGTTTTATAAAAATTGTGAATCGGACCTCCGGAATAAGACATTTTTGCAGAAAAGCCCCCGCATGCCGCTCTTTTGCGAAAAATCCTCGCGTTTCCCAACAAAAATGCATATTCTCTAATTCTGGAGTTAAATAAATTATTTATGGCAAAATCCAAGCATATTTGAACATTTCAATTTGCTAAATATTTAGAGATACTCTAAACGACATATTATGACGAATTTCAACATTTTTAATCCCAACGAGCGCGGCGAGGAATGCAGCCGAGGAACGCAAGATTGCGATGGATGAGAGAGCCGCCGCCGAGGAGCGCAAGGTGGAGACAGAAGAGAGGTAGTTGGCGGCCGAGGAGCGCAAGATTTTGGTGTCGTGCACTTTATTTGTGGTTCAAATATGGATTTTATATTGATTTATATATGTTTGTGCAAAGTTTTAGTACAAAATACGTGCGGCTGCCACGCTGCAACCCTATATTTTACATCACCTGTAAAAATCACCTGTTAGAGTCGGACACTTTCGGTGATGTAAAATCATGTTTTTAATGATGTATATCTTACATCACACTCTTTTTAGGCTGCTATTTTACATCACCTGTTGAAGATGCTCTTATGAAAAACAACGGAGCAAGAAGAGGGCCCAGACGGCTTGAGCGATCGGTCGAGCCGGCCACGTCGCCCGCACCGTCCGTCTAACTAATTAATTTTGGATCCAAACTCGCGAAAACACCTAACGAATTTTGTCAAATTCGTCGCGCTCGGACATCCGTTTGAATTTTCCTTTCACGACTAGGTGGATATCACTCTTCCAAACAATTTTCATGTTTTATCCTTTCTATTTTGACGGACATATACATTTTTTTTCTAATCTTCAACTTCGTTGTATTTTTAGAAAAGACAAATTCTGACTGCTTTCAAAATTTCAAATCACAATGGCCGCGGCGTGCTGGCAAAAAAAAAGTTTCAACAAAATAGACGACAGATTCCGACGGATTTCGACATTTCCAATTTAGTGAAAATTTAGCGAAAATAAACAACAAATTCAGACGGATTTAGACATTTTCGAATACAATGTGTGCGTCGTGCAGGCAAAAAAAATGAGCATGCTTCAATACTCCAATTTAGTGAAAATTTCGATAAAATTTAATATACGACAAATCCCGCCAAATTTCGATATTTTAAAATACAACGGGTGCGGCGTGTCGCCGCACCGAATTCCACTAGTCTATATATCAAAGCCAACCCAGTTTGCCCTCTCCACAGCTGCCCACGTCGACGATACTGTAGAAGTGCTTTAGATATATATCAAAGCCAACCCAGTTTGCCCTCTCCACAGCTGCCCACGTCGACGGTACTGTAGAGTGCTACAGTAAAAACACTTCTACAGTACCCCGCGTGTACTGTAGCAATTTTTTTGCATTTTTTAAAAAACAAATTTATTGATGCACGTCGACGAGTACCCCGTGATCGGTTTTGAGTTTGGTCAACTCTATCTCCTTAATTTTGGATCTAAATATACTACTATATCAAAGCTAACCCCTTTAGCCCTCCACTCAGGCTGTCACGTCACCGGTACTGTTCATGCGAACAGTTTTTTCTTCTTGCGATTTTTTTAAAGGTTTTACTGTAGCACTCTACGGTACTTTTTTTTCTTTCGCGATAATATACGCATGAATCTATCTATATATACTATATATCAAAACTCACCCAGTTAGCCCTCCCTCGCGCTGATCCGACGGTTCCCGATGCATTTTTGCATAAAAGCCATCGCATTTTCCAGAAATTATTCCGCAACCCAAACCTTTCCACGCAGATGGACCTATCTAAAAATTTCAAAAAAATCCAGGGACTTCCCTGCAAAAACGTCCCCACATCCCCCCTTCCCCTTCCTCTCTCCCGCGCGACACCGGCGTCGCCGCCACCGCCAATGCGCGCCCTCGCCGCTCCGCCACTCCCCGCTCAGATCGAAGTCCACGCCGACCTTCGCCGTTGCACCCTCTCTCTCCTCGCTGAGACCCGCGTGCTGGAACGCCGCGCGGCCGCCGGAATCGACGCCGCCGTGCACCTGCTCCCTCCGCCACGTGTGCACGCCGCAGCCGCCACTCCGGCGACCTAAACCCAGCGGCGCCGCCGCTCCCCGGACGCTCCGCGTTCACGCGCTTCCGCCGCGTACACGCGAGCGTCCCAGATCGCACGGACGCGGCACCGCCGTGCGCTCTGCTCACCGTGGCCGCCATGGCCACCGTAGACGCCAGCCTGACGTCACGGTGGACCCCACCTGACAAATTTTTTAAATGCAAAAAATTCCCACAAGTAACCACTAAGAAAATATAAAAAATATATCAATATGCTAAACAAAAAAACTTTTTTTTGGCAAAATGCAATCATGTATGAATTATTCAAATTCAAATTGGCCAACATTTGTATAATTTTATGTAAAAATACAACCATATATTTCAGCATTCCAACTCAAATTTCGAATTTGCATATTTCAAAAAATTTAAATGACTTCCAAACCTGCAGTTTTCCCCCAAAAAAAGGAAAAAATTCCATAAATTTCCATACATAACCACCGGAAAAATATAAAAATATATCAAACTTAATTAAACAAATTCGGAAAAATACTAAATGCTACAAAATCAATAAATTAAAATATATCCAACTGCATAATAGAAAATTACCACAAAATAACATATAATCAAAAATCAAATTTGAATATTTTGAAAATTTAAATGTCCTTTAAATATGAATATTTCAAAATTTCGAATGCCTTTCAAGTCTGATAATTTTACTAACGTAAAAAGAGATCAAATCTGGAAAACTTCCCAATTTGAACATTTTCCGAAATCTGAACAATTTTTTAACGTAACTTCTCTTTGCATTTCAATAATTTCAAATTTTCACACTTTTTAAATAAGGATATTTCCAAATTTAAATTTTACCACAAGGGCGCGGCGGTGTCGCCGCGCAAAATTTTCCTAGTTTTCATACATAACACTCGCACTACCAAGTCTCTCGTACACTTGGTCATTTGATGATGCCTGGCCGATTTGCAACATATTAAAACAAATTAACAATTATGCAAAGCCTATGAGGTTTTCAAGCTGTGGAGAATTCTTTCATGAAACCTGACGAAATAAGTCTACTCTTTTGCCCACAGCAGAACACAAACACGCAGACAGTTCATTCGGATCCCTGTCCTGAGATCTTGATTTTCACTACTGCTTACCAAACCAAGCAAATTCAGAAGATACCTGAGAATGAGTCACACGACCACTCTAAACATCATGCTCACATATAATTTTCTTCAACCGATGAAGCAGTTGAGCGCGAGGAGGATGGCATCGCCCGCACGGACATCGCATCGGTGCATCGCCGTCGCAGCTGCCAAACTCTTGAATGTCTACCTCCGAAGGGAGCTGAATAGATATTTGGTGGTGATGAAGAATATTGAGTTACACAGCTAAATAATGAATTCGACAAGGTGATGAGCCACATGGACAAGAACTACATAATAGAAAGTAAGACGTGCAACCACGTAGGACCAACGACAGGGTGAGGAGCCATGCAAAAAGGGAGTAAGGAACAAGAATAACATTAGAAGAACCAAGCACTTATATCATCATATGGTTTGGAATGAAGTTCGACGGAGATCATTCTTGATGCGCTTGTTAGCAAATTATAACAATCATTTCATCAATAGTTCTAAATATCACCTGTTATCTCGTTGCAACGCACGGACATTTAGCTAGTAGACATATATAAAAAATCTGGGACCTCCAACTTCGTGGGCCCTGTGCCGCCGATACAATCAGCACCACATTGGGCCTGGCCCTGCCGTCCGTATATTCCGGGCAACCCAGCTTCAGCTTGTTCGTCTTTGAGCCGTCACTTCTTTTCTCCTCTTTCATTCTTCCCTCTTGAGGGGCTTGAGTCCTCGTGCACCCTTACTCCCTTAGAGCATCTCTAGCAGAGCCCACAAAACGCGCAAACCCGCAAAATAACCGCCGGATACGGATTCAAAACCGCAAAAACGCAAAGAACAGAACCCTCAAAACTCCCCGACCTGTAAAAGTTTTTGAGGGGGCCCGTGAATCCGGCCCTCGGAACTGTTAATTCGCAGATTTCGCCGCCGAACCGAGGGGGCCCTGTATATGGTGAAAACGGTTGGCGGGAGGGAGTATTCACCACACGCCTCATCCCCATCTCGCCGCCGCCTCTGATTCGCCCCTTTCCCCGGCCGCATCTGTAGGCGCCCCGCCGCACGCGAGTTGCCCCGTCCGCGGACGTACCCTGCCGCCGGTTTCTGGCTCGCGCCGTCCGTGGAGAAGCCTCTCCGGCCAAATCTGCGCCACCGCCGCTGATCTGTCGGTGAGTCCATCTCCGGTCGATTTCTTTTTGTTTTCGGACGGAGTAATCCGGTAGTGATTATGTGGCACCCGTTTCAGATGGAGTTGAGCCTGGAGGAAGAGTTCTTGCTCTCTGATTCGTCCTCCGATGACGACTCCGACGTGGAGACCCTGTTTGAAAGCCGGCGGCAGCAAATGGAGGTCGCCGTGCTCGCCGTCAAGGAGTTCGAGGACCGGTATTCAAAGCAGCGGCAAGGATCCAAGGTTGGCCGCCTTTGCATACCACGAATCCGCTTCTACGGCAACGAGCTGCTCATGCGTGATTACTTCGTCGATCTACTGACGTACCCGGCTCACATCTTTCGGAGAAGGTATCATATGCGCCGCTCTCTTTTCGTGAAGATAGTAGAACCTTGCGAGGCGAATTGTCGCTATTTTACCCGTCGAAGGAATGCCGCGGGTTTGATGGGATTCAGCGCATACCAGAAGATCTCCGCCGCAATGGGAGTCATTGCGTATGGCGTCCCGGCTGACTACGTCGATGAGTATCTTCATATTGGTGAAGATACTACAATCGAATCCGTTCGTATGTTTGCCAAAATGGTAATAAAACTCTTTGGCAATATTTATCTTCGAGCACCAAACGAAGAAGATACGGTGAGGTTGATGGCGATGAATGATGTGCGAGGTTGGCCGGGCATGCTAGGTAGTATAGACTGTATGCATTGGACTTGGAAAAACTGCCCAAAGGCATGGCATGGGCAGTATTGTGGCAGGGAGGCGATGCAACAATTGTGCTTGAGGCCGTTGCATCTGAGGATCTATGGATTTGGCATTGCTTCTTTGGTTTGTCGGGCACATTGAATGATATCAATGTGTTGCCGAGGTCTCATCTACTACGTAGGCTAGTTAGTGGTGATGCTCCGGCTTGCAACTTTACTGTTAATGGGCATGAGTACACAAAGGGGTACTATCTTGCCGACTATATTTACCCAACTTGGACTACATTCGTGAAGACCATCTCAAATCCAAGAGGCAACAAGGAAGTTGAATTTGCAAGGGCTCAAGAGGCATGTCGAAAGGATATAGAGAGTGCATTTGGTGTCTTGCAATGTGACGCCCCGACCCGACTGCTATACAGTGATGCTGTGTGTCACCGGTTAAGCGTTACAACCGGAGGTTACGGGTTTACCAATCCCCGGCCAAAACCTTTGGCAGGTGTTGCTCGGAATGGATCATCGGCAACACAACACCCCGATTGATGCCTTAACACAGGCACAGCCCTCAATGCATAATAGAGAGATCAAGACTTGTGGAACAACTGGCACATCACAGACTCTACGACACAAAGCATTATAGTTCAACTCTTATAATAGAGAAAGATAGCAAAATACAACCAGAGGTCACAGACCCAACATTACAACATGCGGAAGCGAATTAGGTTGTCTAAACAACAAGATCCAAAATATGGCCTAAGAGGCCTACAGATAAACATCCAGCGCCAGCTGTTCCGGAATGTCCCAAGCTGCCACCTGGGAACCCCAGACTACTCGTCGACGTCCACAATGAACCCACCTTCGAGGTCGGTGAAGTCCTCCTCTGAAACAAAGCAAACGACGTTGAGTTCGACGAACTCGCAAGATTATATATAGAGCTTTAGCTCGATGAGGCTTTCAAAGTTTTATGGCTGTTTTGCATAAAGCTGATTTTATTTATGAAAACATAACTCAATGGCATCGACTATTCAGAGTATTTTCAAAAGGGGGTAAGAAGTGACTCTTTTCTTGATCACTTTCTCAACATCTACCATCATCATCAACCACTGTACCTGTTCATCAAAGGCACCTCCCCGAATCACCCTCGAGGAAGTCAACCTTGCATTCCTGAGTGGTACCTTTAGTACCCAGTTTTTAAGCATTCCGTTCAAGTTATTCTATGATCTTATCGTCTTTTCCCAAGTCGTCCATAACCGCGGATACGACTTTTCAAAAAGATTTACCCTGCAGGGGTGTACAATGTTTGCCACGCGTACCGTCCGGCCCATTACCTGTACAATTAGCTCTCTTCCTTGGAAAGCCGGCTGGGTGGGAGCGGTGTCGACTTCTCCCTCGTTAAGGACTAACCCAGGATCATCAGTGAGGACGGAGCAGCGATCCAACACCCTGCCCCGTGGCCACTCATTTCCCTAAACACCACCATCCTCATCCCAGTTCAACCACCATCATCACGCACGCGCAAATGGAAGCCCGAACTAGAGGACCCTGGCTAGTCCCGCCCGAGTTATTTAGTCTATGAGGGTTCCTGCACTGCGAATGCATAGGCCTCACGCATGGTTGCACGCTCAGTCTTGGTTCGGGAGGTAAAGAACTCGCACCTAGGCGGCGAGAACGAGACAAGGCACCACAACCACAGTGGCCTCTCATCCCAACCTTTAAGCATTTTATTACCTGTCACCACAATTCTCCACCATCATCACCACAACTCTGCACCTGTTTCCAACATGAACCATCCATCGTACAGCTGAGCATTTACTAAGCATGGCTAAGCATCAACATAGCATAAATTAGGTATCTCAGCCAACAATACAAACCTATGGTTACTAGGAGGGAAACAGGTAGTGGCATCGGAAACTTAATGCAACTATAGGATACTCTAATCCAATAAAATTAACATTTGGAACCGCATGCAATATTATAGTGGAGAAAATACTTGCGGAAAATAGTATAAGATATGCTCAGAGGGGGGACTACGCTTGCCTTGTTGAGCGGAGGAGTCAAACTGCTCGTCGGAGTAATGATGCTCAACTCCGAACTCGTGATCTACCGGAGAGCAAACAACACCGGAAAGCAAAAACAACAATCAACACATGGCAATTGTGCAATGCATACAAAAATGATGATATGACATTTTAAATGCACCCTAGAAGCATTGAACATGACCAACAGGTTAAATGGGGTCCCCATTATATTTATTGCATTATTTGGAATAAACCCCATATTAAAACTTAATGATTCTAATACTACTAAAAGTACATTATTGTAATTGTGAACAATTATGCATGATGATGATGATTCTGGATAACTCATGTTTTTCTGAGCATTTGAGCTATAACGAACACAATTTTCTGAGGTCCAGATAAAAAGTTATTAGATTTATAATTTCCTCTTTTAAACTTATGATGTTAATTAAGTTATTTTTTTATCAACAATAGAATTGATTACTCGCATTCGAGAGAGAGGGGGTGGAACACGACGAACATCGGAGTCGATGTCCCTAACGCGCGAGGGGGAAGCGGGAATCAATGCGCAAGAAGGAGAAAATTGGAAAAGAAACATCTCCAAATAAAAACAGTTGAGCCGGCCTCCAGGCCAGTCTGGGCCGGTTTCCAGGCCGGCCTGGCTCCAGAGGCTTCCGGCCCTCAGCCCGGTCTGGGCCGGCTAAAAGGCCGGCTAGGGGCCCGAAGAAAACGGCATGCAGCCCGGCTTAGGACGGTTTCTCGGCCGGGCAACGGGCAACGTCGACAGTAGCTGCGGTGGCCGCGGCGAGGCGCACGGCGTGGAGCATGAGTAAGGGCGAGAGAGGGAGGGGGACGGGGTTCCAGGGGTCGTCGTGCTCACTCTCAGCGCGTAGAAGAAGGCGGCGGGGTCGGGGATGGTTTAACGGTGACGAGAACGCCCGCGGCGGAGCTAGAGTGGCCGCGAGGAAGTTGAACACAGCGGCGGTGATTCCTCGCGTCTCCGGCCGATTCCTTGGGCGTAGAAGGTGCAGGCGTCGTGGCAGAGCTAGTGGTGGTGCTCGATTTGTTCGGGGTGGCCTCAAATGGCGGCGACGAGCATGGCGGGCTCGGCGGCCATGGCGGCTCGGTGGGGAGCAGAGGAGAGAGAGGAGGGGGCAGGGGAGCGAGTGGATAGGGGGAGCGGGGGCCTCAGGGTGCACTTCTGCTCCTCACGCGGTCCACAGCGAGCGAGGAGGGCTGGCGACGTGCTGGTGCGGCCGAGCTCGAGCAGCTCGCTCGGTCGCTACATGAAGAAGACGCATATTTTGCAGAAATCCCCCTGGAAGTTTCCTTCCATCACAGACAGCCCCTTTCCAGTTACTTTTCAACTCCAGCAACTTTTCAATGAATTTATTAGGGCACTTAGACAATTTAGAAAAATCTGAAATAATTAGGGGAGGCTCCCCTTGTCATTTAGTTGCTCCACAAAAATTGGGGTTTATAAATAAAATTTTTTGACCAACTTTTGTTCATAGTGTTTCATTATGGCAATTTAGCTAATTTCCAAAATGATATTCCTTCGGAGATTTAGAGCAATTGCAAAAATATATTTTCAGAACTCTTGGAACTTCCTTGACAACTATAAGAGGTCAAGTAAATTTGTTTTGCAAGTTTGAATTATCTCATTGATTTGAATTTGTAATTGAACCAGTTTGGCATTTGTTTTTAAATGGTGCCAAAACCATTTATGTGTTGTTTAGCAAGTTAAAAAATTGGATGCCATGATGCAATGCAACACAAAAGCGAAAAAATTTACCCGGGTTTAGGTTTTCAAACTTTGGGCTGTTACAATTCTACCCTCCTTACAGGAATCTCGTCCCGAGATTCTTAGAGTAGGAAAGAGGGAAAAAGGGTTACCAGGGGTCTTCGACGATCTTCTCGGCGTTGATTGATTCAGTGCATTCCTGAAGATCTTCATCGGCTTCACTTCGTGGTCACTATCAACGTACACCATAGGAACGAAGGAAACCTCACTGGAAGGATGGATCTTGGTGAAGATACAGCGGCCGAGTACCTCCTTGTAGAATCTTAGAATGGGATTTCAAGCATCCCTTGGATTGACAGTTAGGAGACACAAGCGGGTGACGTGAGATAGCTAAGAAGTTTCAGGTTGGTAGACAACTGTTTCTCAAGAGGTTGAGAATATGAACTTTGCAGAAGGCCTTAAGATTCTGAGGAAAAACCTGAAAACAAGATTCCGACAGATAAAGAGGTAACCTCTTCTCGGCAACTTGGGTAGAATCCACCTCACGGAGGAGCATTTCAAACCACGGGAGAAGGGTCATGAAGAGGGACCGAGAGAACTTTAGAAACTCCGGGAACGTTAGAATCAGGAACACTTCCTGATGTTATAGTCATCGGGTCAAGCTTCTGGAGGATCACCAACTATCGTTTCTGATTGAGATTTAGATCTGGTCAGGTGCAGAGATACTTCAGACTCCACATGTATGAATAGGGAATCTTTGCGAAGCATAACAACGGGTTACAATTGCTAGGACCCCAAGAGCTAGAATAGAATGTCAAACTCCAAAGGAGGAACGAGATTGCGGGACTCACGTATTAGCAACTTGTCAGGAGACAGCTGCCCCAATTGAATATCTTGTAGCGAGACACGATTGAGTTCTGGATGGGGAGCACCATAGAAGACAAGGAAGTTCTCAGACTTCCTCCCTTTCTGGAACAATTCAACAAGTGGCTTGGATGCATAGACTAAATTCTGAAGGAATGGAGGTAACAACATACCATTCCGAGAATATTCTACACATGCATGATCGAGTTGAAATGATTCCGAGGAAACCAGACAATTCGCTCAGATCCACGGCGACATCTTTCAACAATTGCACGTGAACCAGGGAAAATCACTTCTAACTTCCAGAACACCTACCTTGTGACGACACGAAGTTAATGCTAACAAGTTTCCAATGCTAACGCCCAATATCCAATATAAATCTCCTCAAACATGGAGAAGATAAGAAGGTAGTTGATGGGCTCAACCACAAACTTATCCAAATACTCCAAGACGGTAGACTCATATTTCACCAGAACGGGGCATGAGTATTGGTCAGACTAACACATTCAGGTCGGTCGGTCTGAGTTTGATTTGACGATGGCCCAATTCAAACCAAAGATTGTAGGATAGCATATCCACAAAGGAGACACCACCTAGCTTCAACACGGACAGACTAGACATCCCTTTGAAAAGGAACTATGTCGGGATAGAGCTCTTGTCTTTCAACTCTCCAAGTTGTTTAAGCTCAACCGAATAATTCTGGACATCCAGCACGATTTTCTTGGAGAAGGGAGTTGTTCCGAGAACCAGCTTACTCATAAGCTCAGCATCACGGTCAGGTGACAACCTGGCGATACTTCTGGAAAGACCTCCAGAATATCATGATCCCCCGGTATGTCTTAAGTTCGAGATAGAAATCATGCCTTACAAGGCACAACAATGTGGTCTTGGGAGTTTCGGCACAAGCCTAGCTCTTTGACCGAGGAAGGGCACCAGCGAGAATGAACTTGGTACACACAGTCCAATTCGTTTTATTGATCGGCTAACCAATCATGATAAGAAGGGTAATGAATGTCCTTGGATTTCGGCACAGTAAGAACTGCTGAGAATATCCAATAGTTAAATTATTACTCAAGTCTCATCATTCTGGAGTAACAAGTCACTCGGAGAACGGAGAGTAACAAAGTGTAAGAGCCTCACTTCATCAATAAGATCATGATACTTAGCACGAGTGCACACTCTTTATACCAAGATGTCGTGCTATTCTAGGATGGAACAGAAACAGAGACTAAATAAACCTCTTATTTTGTGGACTACAAAACTTTGACCTAGCCCGAGAAGTGGACAAGGTACTGGAGTTTGTTTCTCCTAACAGGACGAAGTGGAAAGTCTTGACGGACCAAGAGAGTGACTTGCATTGGAACATACCAACGCACGATAAAACTTTACTGTCAACAGACAGACAAAGGTCGGAAAGCAGACCAGAGTAAGGAACATACTCAGGAGAATCCTAAGATGTTGAAGATGCACCGGTTATTACTCAATTGTGATAACCATGCCCAAAAAGGAGAGATGTAGCAGAGTCATGAACATAGATGGGGGATTCGCTAAGAGAATTCTGGTCATAACCCAGATGGTTCCAAGACAGAATCTCCAGCTATGGCAGCGTTAAGGTCACATAGTCAGCTGAGGTGTGGGAAATTAAGGTTCAACCATTTACCGCACAGACCACATACAGGACTTGGGTTAAAGGTCAGCTTCAATGTACCGGGATTCACAATTAGCATGAGGATCACATGGGTAACAACCTACATAATTCAACACACCAGAACCAAAGTACAATCCGGGACCTTCGGTTCAAGACCTTGGCCTCCTCCATTCTCTGGGTTTTAACCGTGGTCTTGAAGAATTGGAGTTGCATCGGTCCGGCAAAAGGAGTTGGAGACTCTGAATCCGACAACCTGATACATAACTAGAGATGGATCCCAGCCTTTAAGATCTCGTGGTTCCTACTCCGACGCCTACTTGCAACTCGTGAGCTGGAGTAACAGGTTAACAGAGTTAGGAACGGCCCACCCAACGTGTCACCTAATTCTTGAAACACCAGATGAGATAACGAAACCTTTTTAAATCAAATAGAGGTAAGGTGACTCAGAGTTGGAGCGATACCAGGTAAGGAGTAAAAAGAATCCTAAGCAAGTTTTCACAACTCATTTTTAGTTTCAAAATATTTTCTCAAATACTAGACTCAACGTCGACCAGTAGAAGGGTTTCCTACAGGCAGTACTGCTCTGATACCAACTTGTGGCGCCCCGACCCGACTGCTATACAGTGATGCTGTGTGTCACCGGTTAAGTGATACAACCGGAGGTTACGGATTTACCAATCCCCGGCCAAAACCTTTGGCAGGTGTTGCTCGGAATGGATCATCGGCAACACAACACCCCGATTGATGCCTTAACACAGGCACAACCCTCAATGCATAATAGAGAGATCAAGACTTGTGGAACAACTGGCACATCACAGACTCTACGACACAAAGCATTATAGTTCAACTCTTATAATAGAGAAAGATAGCAAAATACAACAAGAGGTCACCGACCCAACATTACAACATGCGGAAGCGAATTAGGTTATCTAAACAACAAGATCCAAAATATGGCCTAAGAGGCCTACAGATAAACATCCAGCGCCAGCTGTTCCAGGATGTCCCAAGCTGCCACCTGGGAACCCCAGACTACTCGTCGACGTCCACAAAGAACCCACCTTCGAGGTCGGTGAAGTCCTCCTCTGAAACAAAGCAAACGACGTTGAGTTCGACGAACTCGCAAGATTATATATAGAGCTTTAGCTCGATGAGGCTTTCAAAGTTTTATGGCTGTTTTGCATAAAGCTGATTTTATTTATGAAAACATAACTCAATGGCATCGACTATTCAGAGTATTTTCAAAAGGGGGTAAGAAGTGACTCTTTTCTTGATCACTTTCTCAACATCTACCATCATCATCAACCACTGTACCTGTTCATCAAAGGCACCTCCCCGAATCACCCTCGAGAAAGTCAACCTTGCATTCCTGAGTGGTACCTTTAGTACCCAGTTTTTAAGCATTCCGTTCAAGTTATTCTATGATCTTATCGTCCTTTCCCAAGTCGTCCATAACCGCGGACACGACTTTTTGAAAAGATTTACCCTGCAGGGGTGTACAATGTTTGCCACGCGTACCGTCCGGCCCATTACCTGTACAATTAGCTCTCTTCCTTGGAAAGCCGGCTGGGTGGGAGCGGTGTCGACTTCTCCCTCGTTAAGGACTAACCCAGGATCATCAGTGAGGACGGAGCAGCGATCCAACACCCTGCCCCGTGGCCACTCATTTCCCTAAACACCACCATCCTCATCCCAGTTCAACCACCATCATCACGCACGCGCAAATGAAAGCCCGAACTAGAGGACCCTGGCTAGTCCCGCCCGAGTTATTTAGTCTATGAGGGTTCCTGCACTGCGAATGCATAGGCCTCACGCATGGTTGCATGCTCAGTTTTGGTTCGGGAGGTAAAGAACTCGCACCTAGGCGGCGAGAACGAGACAAGGCACCACAACCACAGTGGCCTCTCATCCCCACCTTTAAGCATTTTATTACCTGTCACCACAATTCTCCACCATCATCACCACAACTCTTCACCTGTTTCCAACATGAACCATCCATCGTACAGCTAGGCATTTACTAAGCATGGCTAAGCATCAACATAGCATAAATTAGGTATCTCAGGCCAACAATACAAACCTATGGTTACTAGGAGGGAAACAGGTAGTGGCATCGGAATCTTAATGCAACTATAGGATACTCTAATCCAATAAAATTGACATTTGAAACCGCATGCAATATTATAGTGGAGAAAATACTTGCGGAAAATAGGATAAGATATACTCAGAGGGGGATTACGCTTGCCTTGTTGAGCGGAGGAGTCAAACTGCTCGTCGGAGTAATGATGCTCAACTCCGAACTCGTGATCTACCGGAGAGCAAACAACACCGGAAAGCAAAAACAACAATCAACACATGGAAATTGTGCAATGCATACAAAAATAATGATTTGACATTTTAAATGCACCCTAGAAGCATTGAACATGACCAACAGGTTAAATGGTGTCCCCATTATATTTATTGCATTATTTGGAATAAACCCCATATTAAAACTTACTGATTCTAATACTACTAAAAGTACATTATTGTAATTGTGAACAATTATGCATGATGATGATGATTCTGGATAACTCATGTTTTTCTGAGCATTTGGGTATAACGAACACAATTTCTGAGGTCCAGATAAAAAGTTATTATAATTATAATTTCCTCTTTTAAGCTTATGATGTTAATTAAGTTATTTTTTATCAACAATAGAATTGATTACTCGCATTCGAGAGAGAGGGGGTGGAACATGACGAACATTGGAGTCGATGTCCCTAATGCGCAAGGGGGGAAGCGGGAATCAATGCGCAAGAAGGAGAAAATTGGAAAAGAAACATCTCCAAAAAAACAGTTGAGCCGGCCTCCAGGCCAGTCTGGGCCGGTTTCCAGGCCGGCCTGGCTCCAGAGGCTTCCGGCTCTCAGCCCGGTCTGGGCCGGCTAAAAGGCCAGCTAGGGGCCCAAAGAAAACGGCCTGCAGCCCGGCTTAGGCCGGTTTCTCGGCCGAGCAACGGGCAACGTCGACAGTAGCTGCGGTGGCCGCGGCGAGGCGCACGGCGTGGAGCGCGAGCAAGGGCGAGAGAGGGAGGGGGCGGGGTTCCAGGGGTCGTCGTGCTCACCCTCAGCGCGTAGAAGAAGGCGGCGGGTCGGGGATGGTTCAACGATGACGAGAACGCCCGCGGCGGAGCTAGAGTGGCCGCGAGGAAGTTGAACACGGCGGCGGTGATTCCTCGTGTCTCCGGCCGATTCCTTGGGCGTAGAAGGTGCAGGCGTCGTGGCGGAGCTAGTGGTGGTGCTCGATTTGTTCGGGGTGGCCTCAAATGGCGGCGACGAGCACGGCGGGCTCGGTTGCCATGGCGGCTCGGTGAGGAGCAGAGGAGAGAGAGGAGGGGGCAGGGGAGCGAGTGGATAGGGGAGCGGGGGCCTCAGGGTGCACTTCTGCTCCTCACGCGGTCCACAGCGAGCGAGGAGGGCTGGCGATGCGCTGGTGCGGCCGAGCTCGAGCAGCTCGCTCGGTCGCTACAGGAAGAAGATGCATATTTTGCAGAAATCCCCCTGGAAGTTTCCTTCCATCACAGACAGCCCCTTTCCAGTTACTTTTCAACTCCAGCAGCTTTTCAATGAATTTATTAGGGCACTTAGACAATTTAGAAAAATCTGAAATAATTTGGGGAGGCTCCCCTTGTCATTTAGTTGCTCCACAAAAATTGGGGTTTATAAATAAATTGTTTTGACCAACTTTTGTTCATAGTGTTTCATTATGGCAATTTAGCTAATTTCCAAAATGATATTCCTTCGGAGATTTAGAGCAATTGCAAAAATATATTTTCAGAACTCTTGGAACTTTCTTGACAACTTTAAGAGGTCAAGTAAATTTGTTTTGCAAGTTTGAATTATCTCATTGATTTGAATTTGTAATTGAACCAGTTTGGCATTTGTTTTTAAATGGTGCCAAAACCATTTGTGTGTTGTTTAGCAAGTTAAAAAATTGGATGCCATGATGCAATGCAACACAAAAGCGAAAAAATTTACCCGGGTTTTAGGTTTTCAAACTTTGGGCTGTTACATGCAATCTAGGTTTGCCATTGTTCGAGGCCCCGCTCGTTTTTGGGACAAGAAAACTCTGAAACATCATGACTTGTTGTGTGATTCTTCACAACGTGATCATAGATGATGAAAGGGACTTGGACTTGGAGTTGTCCTATGACAATGTTGGTAGTTGTGTGAAGCCTGCTAGAAACCCAGATCACATCCAAGCTTTTCTTCAGACTTACCATGAGATAGAGGATGCGGACGCACACACCCAGCTGCAGCTAGACCTAGTTGAACACGCCTGGCAGCGGCATGGGCAGTAGCCATTTTTTAATTCATTTGAACCATGTTTGATTCAAATAATATTTTTATTCTACAACATTTCTTGTATTGAATTATTGTTTAATTCGTGTGATTCAAAGTTTTATTGTAATAAACTATTGATGAGGATTCATAATGTACTATTGTTGTAATAAGAATATTTATAATTTAGTTCTTATTTATTTGTTATTCCATTTTTATGATATTCATGTCTACTTCATGTTTTGCATATACAGTTTCTAAACGAGGCGCGGCGGAGCAGAAACCATAAAGCCGAATCTCAAAACAGATATTGTTTTATGATATTCTGTTTTGAGGTTCGGCTTTACGGTTTCTGCTCCGTCGCGCCTCGTTCAGGTTCGGCTTTACGGTTTCTCCTCCGCCGCGCCTCGTTTCGAGCCAAAAAACGCGCGTTCCGCGACCCTCAAAACTGTTTTGCGGGTTCGCGTTTTGTGGGCTCT
This sequence comes from Poa pratensis, assembly GCA_947311845.1. Classification (NCBI taxonomy): domain Eukaryota; kingdom Viridiplantae; phylum Streptophyta; class Magnoliopsida; order Poales; family Poaceae; genus Poa; species Poa pratensis. The sequence goes on from CAMZMU010000069.1 coordinate 47,686,373, forward strand.
GCTAGAGATGCTCTTAGTCTCCTTCGGTGATGCATGTACGTGGTCCAACCTAAAGAGGCAATGAGTAGACAAGTCAAATAATATAACTTTCAAGATAATCATCGATGTGCACGATAAAGGAGATGATTCACCTTTGAGTAATAATGTGGTGTGTCAGTAGTCGTTGAAGCATTAAACATGGTGATGACCGTGGTTGGGGCGTATGAAGGGGTTTGGACTAACCTTCATTTTTGCAGGCATTACTTTTTGCTACTTTCTAAGTCCATATAGTGTTGGGTAACAATCTTTTTCTTTTTTTTAATCTATAGGAATCACGCGGGGATAAAAAAATTCTTTTTTGATGGTGCTCTTGAGACATCCCAAATAGTGCATGTGCACTCCCTAAGGGTGTGTTCGGTTTGGGGATGGGGTGGAATGGAATGGAACCGTTCCGCACCCAGAGCCCATCCCTGTGTTCGGTTTTTAGGTGGAATGGAACGCACCCATTCCTCGGAATGGAATATTCCGCGTAGATGCGGAAACCACCCGTCCGGCCGATTCGGCCGGACCGAGTGGAACGGGTGGCTGTCTCTCCCTAATCCCTCTCTCTCCTCTTCCTAATCTCTCTCCCTCCCGGTTCCACTCTCTCTTCCCTCGACGGCCGGCGTGGACAGCAGGCGCCCCTCACCTCACCCTCCTCCCTCAACTTCGGCGGGCGGCTGGCTGGGGCGGCGCGGGGGAGGTCGAGGGCGGAGGAGGTCGAGGCGGTGAAAGTGCATGTTGCCCCCATGCGTGGTTTTGGTAATTAATGACAATCCTTATGAACTAATGTTTATATTGAGATATTCTTATAGGTTTGTCCATAGGCATCGCTTGAACTCCATGTGTTTGATTCAAGGTTGTATGCCATCAAGATCATTGATTATAATGGACATATTTGATATGATGAAGAAGAAGAAAAGATATAAGGTTGATCAAGACTAAGTGCAAAAAGTTGATTCAAGTTGATCAACACACAAAGCTAAATGATATATCATGTGGGATAATGTGATCCAATGGTATGGTAAGAAATTGTCCATATAGTTTTGTGAACTAACCCATTATGTGTGTGTGGCATTCCTTTGTTGGGGTTAGATATTGATACGTCTCCAACGTATCTATAATTTCTGATGTTCCATGCTTATATTATGCCAATTGCTACATGTTTTATATACACTTTATATCACTTTTATGCATTTTCTGGGACTAACCTATTAACAAGATGCCATAGTGTCAGTTCCCTGTTTTCTGCTGTTTTTGGTTCCAGAAAAGTACTTCTGCGAATATTCTCGGAATTGCACGAAACAAAAGGCCACGTCCCTATTTTTCCAACACGTACACGAAGTCCGAAGGAGAGACGAAGAGGAGCCAGGAGGCGGCCAAACCACCTGGCGGCGCGGCCCCACCTCCTGCCGCGCCAGCCTATGGTTTGGCCCCCTCGGGATTCCACTGACGCCGCCCCTTCGCCTATATATTGCCTCAGATGCGAAAACCCTAAAAAACGAAGCCATATTTCCAGAAGAGTTCCGCAGCGCCGCCGCCATCAACGACAAGTTTCGGGGGACAGAAGTCTCTGTTCCGGCACGCTGCCGGGACGGGGAATTGCCCCCGGAGCCATCTCCATCAACTCCATCGCCATCTTCATCGCCGCTGCTGACTCCCATGATGAGGAGGGAGTAGTTCTCCCCCGAGGCTGAGGGCTCTACCGGTAGCTATGTGGTTCATCTCTCTCTCCCATGGTGTGATCTTTATGTGATCATGTGTATTGCTAGTACCGCTGAATACATTAATAATGTTTATGCTACACAAGTGATTTTGTCTAGTTTCTGGAGTCATTGTGACAACACGGTATCAAGGTGACAGTGTGGGTACTTGTGTGTGACTCTATGAATAATTTAGATATTTATCATGGCTTATTCTTGGGAATTGTGGTGTTTGTTTACTCAGACTTTGAGGTGTGCTTTTGCAGCCCTACGCATAGTACTCTTGCTTCATCAAGAAGGAGAATAATCCCGAGTAGTATTTACTTGTGTTCAGTTGTGCTAATCTAGTTGAATATGTAGATGTTACTCTTTATCTATTATGCACTCTATAGGTTACTTTAATATGAACTCCGGTACTCTCCACGGTGTAAAGGTGACAGTGTGTGCACCGTGTGTGATTCCTTTATGACGTTGTGGCGCTTGTTTACTCCGGCTTGAGGTGTGCTTTTGTAGCCCTACACAATGAATGGTGTTTGTTATCCAACAAGAGAGTGTTTAAGAGTAGCTTTTATTTATTCAATTATGAGATCATTATTGAGAGTGTCCACTAGTGAAAGTATGATCCCTAGGCCTTGTTTCTAAGCATTGAAACACCGTTTACAACAAGTTCTGCTACACGTTTGCTTGCTGCCATCTTTATTTCAGATTGCAGTTACTACTTATAATCATCCCTATCACTTGTATTTCACTATCTCTTCGCCGAACTAGTGCACCTATACATCTGACAAGTGTATTAGGTGTGTTGAGGACACAAGAGACTTCTTGTATCTTAATTGCAGGGTTGCTTGAGAGGGATATCTTTGACCTCTACCTCCCTGAGTTTGATAAACCTTGGGTGATTCACTTAAGGGAAACTTGCTGCTGTTCTACAAACCTGTGCTCTTGGAGGCCCAACACTGTCTACAAGAATAGAAGCACACGTAGACATCAGATATCTCTCCATGGGCTTGCATCAAAAGGGAGATTTCTTATAGCTCATGGTGGATGACGTTAAGTGGTGATCATCATCAAGGTTGAGATGTACAAGTTCAAGATGGGCCTCTATAAGATATCATATGCTTGAAGCTTGCAATCCATTTGAAGATAATGGTCAAGTGAAGATGTTCCTAAGAGAGGCACTCCCATCTTGGTGTATGGGGGAGCAATATGTGAGTCTTCACCAAGCAAAGCGCAATCAAGAAAGGTGGTCCACTTGAAGAGATCAAGATCGTCATTATCTAGCTCAAGTGGAATGCGCAAGGCAAAGTGTCGGGGGAATACTTAACCCGCGACTCATCAAGAGAAGTGCGACTCATCCTGTGAGCCATGCCCGCACCGTTAACGGGCTTGTACTAAGATGGGCCGGTATCAAGGACGTCGCAAGAAAGATCTAGAAGACTGGAGATAACTTGACTTGGACGACACGAAGATATGTAGTCTCCTAGAAGGACTCCGGTCGGCACTTTCCTAAGGGAATAGACTTTCCTTGTAACCTGACGAGCCTCCGTGCATATAAGGAGGACTCATAGGACGTGGATCGAATCCAAGCCCTAAACCCTAGAACTTACGGCGACTTGATATCATGATCGTCGGCGACTCGATACCTCGATCGCCAACCCTTGTAAACACTATATTCATATCAATTCCAATCTAGGATAAGCAGGAAGTAGGTCTTTACCTCACATTGAGGGGCCGAACCTGGGTAAACATTGTCTTCCTCGTGCCCTGTGATCTTAAGCTCGGAGACGCTCGACTCGCACAACCCCACGTCCACGAAGTCATCACAATGACATCTGCCGAGATTACCACGACAGTTGGCGCCCACCGTGGGGCCAGCGTTCAAAAGCGTCACGCTCCAAGCAAGATCCATGTCAGGGATCGAAGACCTGGTTGTTGGCCAGGTAAAGGAGATCAATGGCGTACCATTCATCGACGATTCAGAGTGGAGCCCGGAGGCGGACAACCTGGAGTTTGGGTACATCATCCCCTTTCGGCCCACCAGGCTTTTCATCGGATCCATAAGCCGCGGCTCCTTCAGTACGTCGCGGAGAACTCAATCGGAGGAAGAACTGCGACCCATCAGGATCTCCGTACTAACGGAAGCCACGGAAGTCGTAGGTAAACAGATGACCGACGTGCGAAACATCATCTAGCCACCGCCATCTGAAAAAGAATCAAGCTCCCAAGCAGGGGAGATCGAGGCCATCAGGGCCGAACTCGCCAATGAGTCGCAGAGGCTGGGTATGGAACGCAAGCAGCTCCACCAAGACCGCCTGCAACTTCATCAAGTACGAAAACAAATCAGACATCGCGATCGGGGCCAGACGGTTTTGAAAACAAAGTCGCAGCAGTACCATTCGAAGATAGTAACAGGACCTCATCATCCCAGGAAAGGAAGTTCGTGACTCCAAACGGACACCAGGATAATCCGGAGGGTAACATGCACGCAGCAATCAGAATACTATCAAAGATGATGCCCATAGGTAACACCCCAGCGGATGAAGAAGCGAGACACGTCATCGGGTTACTCAGCACCGCAATTCTGCAGCAAGCAAATCTATACGGAGTAACGCCTAGAGAACCACCAGCCGAAGCAACCTGGAGTCAGGAAGAGCGGCTAGTGGAAAGGATAGTCAACCAGTTGGCAGAACTTCAGATCGCAACGGATGAGCCGCCTCCAAGCACGACTCAACCACGCAAAACTCCCTCTGAGCCGCACATAATTATCGCCAAGCCAGCAAATACACAGTCATTACTAAAAGGACCTGTTTGTTTTGGAGACAAGATACGATTGGCACGGTATCCACCAAATTTTGCAGAACCTCGGGGATAGAGAATTTTCGCATGGGCCAAGATACAATTTCATGGATAGAAGAATACGAGACACATATGGCCCAGATCAATATAACAGAAGAAGTACGTGCTAAATATTTATATATGGTGCTCGAAGAAGATGGCCGGACTTGGTTGAGAAACATATCGGCAAGATCCGTAGACACTTGGGTGGAATTAAAGAAGCAGTTCATCAAATATTTCCAAAGTTATCAACTGTTCACTGCAAGAGACCTGGAGCAATGCGTCCAAAGATCGAGTGAGGCAAGTCGCGACTAGGTAAAAAGAGTCGCAAACATCATAACCTCCTCCCAAGAAATATTGTTGGACTTTGCAGTACAGACAATGAGGCAAAACTGCAGGTTCGAGCCGCTGGCGCACAAGTTAGGACGCGCCCGACACAAGATCAACAGCTTTGAAAAACTCCTAGCAATAGCGAACAAATATGCGGACACAGAAGAGGCAAACAGCAAAATACCGAGTCGCGCACAAGGAAAAACTTGGCGGCAGGGAAACAGACGACCTCAAGAAAGGAGGAAGTCAAAAATTATGATAGGTCGCCCGAGTCGCGTTAAGATAGCTCTTGGTGAATCATGCGACCTACACCGTAGAAGGGACGGAAGGCCTGCAGGGAACACAAAGGCTGAGTGCCATTATTGCAGGCGTTGGCAAGAAGGAAGCCTACAAGCGAAGAAGTACTTGGCAAACAGACGCGACTCGATACCGAGTCGCACCGTTACGAGCCGCGCAGCGACTTCAGGAAGCACCTGGGGCAGTTTCACACCATCACGGTACCAGCAAAGGGCAGAAGCTGTCCACGAAACAAAAGAAGGGAAAGAACCATACCCGTGTCACAACAGCGACTTCACTGGGCAGAAAAACCAGTTGTATGGAGCCGCGATGATCACCCGCCAGAAGTAAAAGAACCTGGGCAACTTGCTCTCGTCGTCTCACCACAAGTCGGAGGGTACAATTTGACCAAGGTATTAATGGACGGAGGAAGCAGAATAAATCTATTACGATACATACAAACGGATGAACATGCCAGATTGGCGACTCCAACCAACGGGAGCAACTATACATGGAATAGTGCCTGGGCTGTTAACCCGCTCGGTAGGAAGAATAACCCTTCCAGTCGTCTTTGGGACAGAAAGAAACTTTTGCACAGAATTTGTCAGCTTTGAAGTGGCCGACGTGAAAAGCTCATACCACGCCCTGTTTGGAAGAGATGCATACGCCAAGTTTATGGCGCGGCCCAGCTATGTGTACCTACAGTTAAAAATACCAGGCCCAAATGGAGTAATCACAGTACATGGAAACGGACTGAAGGCCCTGGAATGCGAAGAAAAGGATGCGGCGCTGGCAGAAGAAGCCTGCATCGCGGGCTCCTCGCACAGTTTTAAGTCGCCCGAAACCCTTCGAAGCCCTAAAAGAGCAGCAATTGAGTCGCAGCCAAAGCAAGCCGCGAAGCCAATCAGGAGTGCACCTTGTCCATGAGAATTCATGTCAAGAAGAGGCGAAAACAAGAACGTCCTTAGTCCAAAAGGAAAAAAGGAGAGTGGCGCATGTGCTTGGAACCACGTTCAATCAACAACCATGGTGTGAGAGGACAGCTGGCCACACAAGCCAAGGTGGAAGCAACTAAATCGCCGCAATTGGCACTCCAGGTGGCTGAAACCCTCGTGGAGACAACAAAACCGCTGTAAACCAGCAACAGAGCTGTCATGCTCGCATTGGGTCGCCTCTAGCGACTCAATTTTTGAACCACTCAGGGTTCGGTCTCACAATCTTGCAACATTGTATCAAATGTGTATGGCATGCGGGGAACAGAAAACCTGCATAAAGGGTCTACACTATGTTATCAACGCTACTCAGATGCGTTGTTGTATCAGTTTGATGGTTATGAAATAAAAGCCGGCACTCTTTGGTATCCAAGGGTTTGTCGTTTCACCTCCATGAGTTGTTGAGTCTTTTAATTTTATACATCATCAATTTCTTGGGGGCTTCGATGCTTTACATAGCTCAGCTTACACCCTTGAACCAGCCAACCTACTGGCTTCTACCTTTAAGTCAGATGCACCTTGCATTATGCCGCCAAAGTACTAGCGTGTAGCGTCAATCGAGTCTAAATGCCTATCATGGACGTTCTCGACACTGAACACACATTTTGCTAGGAAAATACTGAGCCGCGCAAGGACCTACTTAAGGGCAATAAAACAAGAGCCCGCCTCAAGCCACAAAACAGTACTGCTTCAGTACAAAAACATATCGTACTGCTTCAGTACAAAACATATCATGCTACTTCACTACATAAACCAAAAATATATATTGTGCTGCTTTAGCACACCAAAAGATCCAGTATTGTTTATAATACACAACCATTTTACATTATGCTTATTATAGTACTAACCCGGTTGTGATAGCGATATAATGATTAACAGGCCATCATGTATGGCCGTTTTACTGTTTTTCCCGTCTTCTGACGATTTCAGGGAAGAACTAATAGGTGGCCTTCCAGCTTGACCAGGAATAGCAATCGCTGGCGTTCTCACCAATGGAGTTGCAGGCAATGGACCCCCAGAGCCTGTGGACGGACCAGGTCCCTGCGAAGTTCCGGCTTGAGATGACTTGGGTTTCTTCTCAATAATGGAGCCATCAAGGCGATACGACAAAAATAAGTCCTCAGGTCGAGACCATCTACAATCTGGGTGGCATAGCCAAGCACGCCTTTCAAAACGTCCGAGTACTCCATCAGTGAAACTTGGGTGTCATCAAAGCGAGTCGCTTCCTTGCATTGTGCGAGCTGTTTCATCTCTATTTCTGGGTAACAGACCCTGGCTAAAGTAAGAACATGAGCAGCACTAGCACGGGCAGAAGAGCCTTTCCAACCAGCAAAATATAGAGGAGCCTTTACAAGTTTGCTCAGCCAATACTCGCAAGTCGTCGGTGGATCTGCCTTGGGAGAAAACTTGGTGACCAGATGCTTAGTCACCACAAGAATGCGCCGGTTGAAGTCTCTGACATATTCAAGCTGATTTTAATATTGGCAAAATACAGGGGAGTATTGCGACCTGACAGAAACAAGGTATAAATAAGCGAAATAGCAAGGAAGATGGGCATAGTGATGGATAAAGATGGTCAGCCGCTTACCAGTAAGATCCTCAATCATGCCCCTCACAAAAGTTCCTGCAAGCTCGGCAGCCTTAAGAAGGGATTTAATTTTCTCGTCACGAGAGGCCAGTTCCTTCACATGTTGTGCCTTCACTTGGCCGAGCTCTTGGGTTTTCTGCTCCAGAGCAGCCTTCAGGGACCTTATGGTTTTCTCCATCTCTGTTAGCCGCAGAGTAGATTCAGTTTCAAGCTCCCGGTATTGCTCCTCGCAGGAATCTCGCTCCCATTCAAGTCTGGCATTATCTTTTTGAAGTAAATCCAGTTTAACGGCCAGATCATTAGCAGAGGCCACGGGAGTCTTGTCCTTTGCGGTAGCAGATCGAAGCTCAACCTACAGACATAAGGAATAACTACTCAGATATCGGTGGAAATGCGAAAACTAGCAATCATACACTGGACAGAAGACTCGAAACCTTGCTTCCTAGACTGTCACAAGATTTCGACTCTTGGGGGCTACAACCGAGTAATAAGGTGTTATTTTTAACATACCTGACGTGAGTCATGAAGTCGTTTTACCAAGTCCCGCAACTCAGCAGTATGTCGCTCTCCAGCCTGAATAATAGCATCTTCAAGAGATTGCGAGCCGACAAGAGAATAGATTGAGGGCATCTGTCGTGGGGTTATCACGGCAGATGTTACCATAGGGTAACTTGAAGATTGGGGCAAGGCGCCTTGGTCCTTCAGGAGATTGTCACGCTCATTGGGGAAAAAGGGTTTACCCAGGTTCAGCCTCTCCATTGGAGATAAAGACCTACTTCCTGCTTCTATGTTATTGATCTCGAGGTCTCGATAACTCGGCTACGACAACAGAGCCGGGTTACGAGACAGGTTACAAGGGTTTCGCTTGATAGCGGTGATATCGAACTAGGGCTTAAGACTTTCTATCTATGTTCTGGGAGCCCGTTTATATAGACGCCGGGTCTCCCGAACTTACAATGAATACCGAGTTACATACGAGACCGGAGTCCTACTCTAGGTTCTTCTAGACCTTCCGTAGCCTCCAAGTCACCCGGTTCCTTCCTTCACTCGGACTCCAGTTCTTCTAGGTCCTTCCTTCCAGGGACGAGTCATGTTAGGCCTATTGGCCCAACTATAACCCGGCCCATATCTTGTACACATCACTCGGACCAGGCCTTGGGCCGTCCGACTGATTCTTCCTTGGTCATGAGTATACCGGGTTATTATCCCCCCAACAGTAGTCCCCAAGTTTGACTTGCATAAGCTCATCTGTTGCTTCACTTGATAATCTTGATCTTGATTTGATTACTCGAGGGTAGCTGCTGATGGGATTATCCGAGTTAAACTCCTGAAAACAAAATAAAGATCATTAACACTGAATGGCCGGGTTATGTTTCAGACCAGCTCCTTTTGGCGGTTCTCTTATAACCCGGCTTTTCTCTCGCACTTAACCTCTAGTCAACGACCAGGGAACATTCTCTGACGCATTCTTCGTATCTTTGACCCATAATCAAAACGAATCTTATCTCCTCGTTTTTCACGCTCCTAGGGTTTCACCCAGGGCTATAAATAGTGGACACGGTAAAAAGGGTTTCACTTTCCCCATTCACCGCGCCCTTCATCTTCAACCTCGGTCTTTCTCTCTCCTCGAGCTAGGGTTAGGGTTCCTCCAAGCTCACGCGCCGCCGCCGGCCATCGGAGCTCCGCATTGCTGCAACTAATCGCCGGGAATCTCTCCGCGCCAGATCTCCACGAGCTCCGGTAAATTTTCACTCCTGCACTTAGTTTCCATCTAGATCTTGACTTGCTCTTCCTCGGGCTGTTCTTGAGCTCATTGTTTTCCATTTCTTTTCTTGCTATTTTCTAGATCTTTAGATCTCATGGCACCCAAGGACCCGAGGAAGCTTAAGGCCAAGGCCAAGGCCGGTGATGGCGCCACCGCATCGGCATCAAAGAAGATCAAGAAAAACCAAGCCAGATCTGGGATTACGGCTAACTGGGCCAAATCCATGGCCACACAATCCAAGCTTGAAGAACTGGCTGAATCTGGTGTTCTTCCTCTTCAGTCGGAGATCGAGTGGAGAGGGACTGAAGAGAGACTCGGCCTTCCCCCAGGAAGGTGAAGTTATCTGTTTCTTGAACATGTCACCCGGGGTTTTCGTCCCCCGGGTCATCCTTTCTTTAGGGATCTTCTTCGTCACTACGGCCTCCGGGTCTTCGATCTCGGACCCAACTCCATCTTGAACATTAGTAACTATATAGTTCTTTGTGAATCATACTTATGCATTCCTCCCAACTTAGCTCTTTTCCTGGAGCTATTCTTGTGCAAACCTCAGCGTGAGCACAAGAATGGCCCCCTCTTGGTCTGTGGCGGTGTTTCTATTCAACGCCGCAAAGGCTCTGCTATGCCTTCACTCGAACTTCATACTCATGTAAAGCATTGGCAAAAATCATACTTTTACTGCAAAGCCAAGATACCTTCTGGTGAACACCCTTTACCGGGTTATTCGGTCGAGCCCCTCGTTATCAACAGCAACATGAACTCCTTCGCCTCTGACACTGAGAGAGAAGCTCTCCAGCCTCTTCTCAAGAAAATCTCGTTCTTGTTAAGCACGGTCTCCGCGGAACTGATCTGATCAAGACGTGGATGGGTTGGCGAATTCAGCCCAACAGTATTCGCAAGAAGCTTCTTTGCGATTACTCGGGCCATCTAACTGATTCCCTCCGTTACTCGGAGAAGTCCTACCCAAACACTGCTCTGAACAAGGCTATCAAGGCCTTCCTTGCTGAAAAGGTTGAGACGATCAAAGAAATGGCCTTCTGCCATTCAGTAAGAATAACCCGGCACCACCAGTAAGTCCCGACTGATAAAAATCTCAATAACATATTCTTTCTCAATTGTATACTGATTATTTTACTTCTACTTTTTCACTAGGAATCTGATGACTGGTGGCAAGTTGAGACTCCCCCTGCCACTCCTGAGGCAGATGATGATGAAGATGATGATGACGAGGCTCAGTCCTCGAGTGAAGAAGAAGAAGAAGAAGAAAAAGAAAAAGAAGAAGAAGGTGAACTTGACTCCCTTGGCCACTTCTTCATAAGCTTAATTGAGAACGAAACTCAACCCAATTTATCCACTGATGCCCATTTATAATACCAGAACCGGCTGAAAAGGCAGCCACTCCTTCACCCGGCCATAGCTCTGAAGCCACTGAATCTGCTGCTACCGGGAAAAGGAAGGCTCGCACTATCTGTGCCAAGGTGCCATATCTCGCATATCCACAGAACCATATTCTTATCTTGCTATGCAAAAACTCAACCAAACTCTTCTTCAAAAATCTTCGCAGAGTTCTGCTGAACCCTCTACCAAGAGGAGAGCTACTCGGACCTCCCCTGGAGAGGATCCTCTTAACCCGGGAATCCCAAACATTCCATCTCCACGCCGTCCTGGTACTTCCTTTTCCAACTTTGAACCACAAAAACATCCCTCTGATAGTTATCCTTTAGCTGGTCAAATCCGAGTTTCTAAATCATACTCTCTTACAGCTTCTTCAGGCTCCAGCAACGACCTCCCCGTGACTTTCAAGTCAATACCGGGTAATACATATCCCTATTACTTGTATTTACTTTCATCAACTTTGCTTTCTTTTGCTCTTTCTTATATTACTTTATACTTGCAATTTCAGGGCGAAAGCTACTCTTAGTGGCGCTCCAAGCCCTCCCATTGCTGAGAGGATAACTTGGAGAACACCCTGAAAAACATGCTGAGCCGACTGATAAGACAGACAACTGACCAGATGAATGTTTCTCCTTCTCCTGCTGAAAAACCGACTGATCCAGAAGTCGTGATCACAGGAGCTTGCTTTACTGAGAAGATCTCTCCCCTCAAAACTGCAACCAAGTTTGTTGCCTCTGAAGAGAAGTCCAAGCCGACTGATAAAGGCGAAGCTCCACTGTGCCACATATGGCCATATAAACTTTGAAGGTCTGTTAACTGAGTACAACACACTGAAGCTTACTGAGGGCAAACTTGTGGATTCTCTTGTCCAAGAACATCAGGTACACATTTTTCCTCTTCATATCTTATATACCAAACCTAGTCCCCAAGTATCGAGTAAACTGTCCTCAGTCACTCGGTACTTGAAAATATATATCTCTTTCTGCCTTCATTTTGAAAACTTCAGAATATCCCAGTCCCCAAGTTCCAGTTATCAGTCTACGATAACATGGAACTTGTTTTACTTTCTGATTTCAAATCCTCATTAATTCTGCTTTCATCATAACAATACTTTCAAATCCTCATAACCCCCAAGTTCCGGGTAATATGTTCACATTTTATCTGGAACTTTGAAGATGTGTTACTGAATAACTTGTAAAAACTTAAAAGACATACCAGTCCCCAAGTGCCGGTGATCTGCTCTTCAGTCACTCGGAACTTGTATAAATACTCTGTCTGCATATAATTTACTATCAACTTGTTCTTTCTTGCATTGCCGACTGAAATATATTTCAGCCCCATGTTTCTAACTTGCTATTCTTTTTTCAGAGGTATGTGTCCCATAATGACCAGTACTTGCCAAGACCAACCAACTCCTTGAAGTTGAAACCAAGCTGCGCAAGGAAACTGAAGTTCATGCTTCAGACTTGGAGAAAACATTGAATCTCTAACTGCAGAGAACACCAAACTGAAAAAGGAGTTGGAAGAGGCTGGAGATAAGTACAAGGTCTGCTTTGACAAGATGGTCAGTGTCCAGAAATACTTGGACACCCTGAAAGACCATATCAAGGATATCCTCAATCCACTCATTGGTAAACACCATCTCTTTTCACTTTTTTCTTCTTTACTCGGCTTTCATACTAACCCACATCATACTTTTCAGGTGAACAGAATGCTGCCATCAGGAGATCCTATCCAGAGAAATTGAACTGCTTGAACACCATCATTCGGCAGTTCCAGTTTGGCACTTCTGAGATTATGAAGCGTGTTAAGAGCAACTGTGCTCCTCCCCAAGTAATATTCGAGTCCCTGCATCAGCTTTCCACGATCCCCGAGTGGTTAGACCTCTGGACGCGCTCAGCATGCCGGGTTGGCGCAATGCGCAGTTTAGCTCTAGCCAAAGCCTACAACCCGCCTTAACCTGGCTCCTTTTGTCAAAGGATTCCCTCAATACAATGCTGATGGCACCAAGTTTGGGGGAAAAGATTCAAGAAATTGCTGCCCAAACCCGGCCTATTGCTTGCAAATAGCTGAGAGCCTCACTATCGGTTTTCCAAGATGCAGTGGATGAGAACAACACTCCAATCCCCACTCCTGAACCCGAGCATTTTGATCTATTGGCCAAGCTGAGAGACTCCATTGCAAAGAAGAAGAAGCTGCAGCACCAAGTACTTCTACTCCAGTTGTCCCTGCACCCAGCCGTGCTCCTACTACGCCAATCATGGAAAAGCCGGCTGATGTTGCTAAGGATACTGCAGAAGATCAAGGCCTGCACAAGCTAAGTCCCAGGCCAAAGCTCCTGAAGATAACCCGGCTTCTGCCGAAGCTGAAGCTGCCAAGGGAACCTCAACCGATAACCCGGCTATCTGAGCCAGTTTTCATGCTTTACCTTTTCCTGCAAAACAATTATTCGGCCAATGGGCATTGTAATATGCTCTGAAATACTTTGCCTTTTATTTGATGGTGCGTCTGTGCACTATATGAAATACTCAATATTTTGTAATAACTTATACTTTTTATGGTTTAGATGACCCTTTTGGTTTATCTTTAGCTTCTTATCAGTCGGCTTTCACATGACTTTCTCAGTTGCTACTTTTTCCTTTGCTAAAACAGGGTCAAACTAAGTCCCAGCATGGGCATCATAGTTGATTGAATTAACAAGTAAGCAATCTGGTCATAAAATTGTGAGTAACATCAAACTGATAGGCAAGTTTAACCAAGAACAAAATTAAGGCTTAAAAGCCGGGTCTTAGGATTAAAACTTATGAATTTATAATTCATAAGTCCCCAAGCCCTGGATCAATGTTTACAAGTAAAGGCTTAAACTATGCATCATTACCCCACTGATCTCAAACATCTCTATGCGTGCTCTCTTGGGCAACAGCTATAGGACTTTTTGCTAAGCACTCCTTTGGGCAAGCTTTATAAACATAAACTATGCATAAAAAGTAAAACAAAGAAAAGATTTCTTCTCAATACTCTTCTTTATTAAAGATACACCAGCAAGCCGCCTCATTAAAAACCTTCCAGTCCCCTTAGGTACCCTGGTAAGGAAAAGAGCGCGTCTGAAACCTGCTGGGGGTTACATCGTGTGTTACATAACTCGGCCTAGGTTCATGTTCACTAGGTATAATATGGGCGAAGATGAGCAATGTTCCACGGCCGCTTCGTCTCTTCCATAGGAAGGATAGCATGGTCCGTGTTGTTCTCTTCACCTTTCTCTCTCACATCTATCAGATAATATGAACCATTGTGCAATTTCCGACTGATAGGAACGGCCCTTCCCATGGAGGAGTTAGTTGTGCATCCCTGCCTGCTTCTGTCTGAGCCGTAAAACTAAATCTCCTTCCTGGAAAGTTCTTGATCTTACTCGGCGACTATGATAGCGCCGCAAATCTGCTGATAAACTGCGGACCGTTCCAATGCTAACTCACGCTCCTCTTCAGGGCATCAATCGAATCCTCCCTTGCAATTGCATTGCTTGACTCCACATACGCCGCCACTCTTGGCGAGTCATGGACTATATCACTCGGTAACACTGCTTCTGCTCCATACACCAGAAAGAACGGTGTACGCTTGGTTGATCTATTCGGGGTTGTATTGATCCCCCAAACCACTGCGGGTAACTCTTTCACCCAAGCTCCATACGCCTTTTCAATCGGAACTCGAAGTCTTGGTTTGATTCCTTCAATATTTCCTGATTACTCCTTTCTACCTGCCCGTTGGCCTGTGGATGTGCCACCGAAGCAAGGTCTAATCTGATTCCCTTCTCTTTGCAGAATATCTCTGTTTCACCGAGTGACATGTTGGTCCCATTATCTGTGATGATACTGTGAGGATAACCAAACCGACTGATAATTTTCTTCAGAAACGTGACAACTTTGGAAGCATCACAACTTGTAACTGGCTCTACTTCAACCCACTTAGTGAACTTATCAACAGCCACCAAGAGATGAGTTTTCTTGCACGATGTCATCTGAAAGGGCCCCATCATATCAAGACCCCAAACTGCAAACGGCCAAGTGATTGGTATTGTCCTCAATTCCTGAGCCGGCACATGCTCCTGTCTTGCATATCTTTGACATCCATCACATGCCCTAACAATCTGCTCTGCATCCTTGAAAGCTGTGAGCCAAAAGAATCCATGCCTAAATGCCTTGGCCACCAGAGACCTAGATGAAGCATGATGACCACAGTCCCCAGCATGTATCTCTTGCAAAATTTGCCTTCCTTCGACTGATGAAACACATCGCTGATAAACTCCAGAAACACTGCGCTTGTACAACTCACCATCAATTACTGCATAACCGAGTGATCTTCTGACAATTTGTCGCGCCATAACTTCATTACTCGGCAAAATCTTCCTTATCATATAATCCAGATATGGTTCAGTCCACTCAGGAATCTCATGCAACGCTGCTACTAACTCGGAATCTTGATCTGGACTTCATCTTCCTCTTCACCCGGAAGTTGGACTGATGGCTTCCATAACTCGTCCAGGAACACATTAGGTGGAACTGGCTCTCTACGTGATCCCAATCTTGACAAAGCATCTGCTGCCTCGTTTTTCCTTCTATCAATATGATCCACCTGGAATCCTGAAAAGAATCCAGCTGCTTCATCAACAGCCCTTCTGTAAGCCGCCATCTTCTCATCTTTCCTGTCCCAAGTCCCAGAAACTTGCTGCGCTACAAGATCCGAGTCACCAAAACACATGATCCTTTTGATGTTCATCTCCTTGGCAATGCGCAAACCATGTAACAAAGCTTCATACTCAGCAATATTATTGGTGCAATCAAGTGAATCTGAAGAACATAACTCATCTTATCCCCTTTGGGTGAAGTGAGAACCACTCCTGCTCCTGATCCCTCATACTGCTTGGATCCATCAAAATGCATAACCCATGACTTATAACTCGGCGCCTTGGGTGGTGCCGTGCTTAACTCGGTCCAATCATTGACAAAATCAATCAAGGCTTGTGACTTAATCGCTGTGCGAGGCTCATACTTGATGTGATAATCACCCATCTCAATCGCCCACTTGGCAATTCTTCCAGTAGCTTCAGTATTGCACACAATGTCTGCCAATGGTGCTCCACTCACCACTGTAATGGGGTGTTCTTGAAAGTAATGCTTCAATTTCCGACTGGCCATGAAAACGCCAAAAACTAACTTCTGCCACTGGGATACCTCTGTTTAGCCGGAGTCAAAACCTCACTGACATAATAAACCGGCCTTTGAACCAGATGCTCCTTTCCTTCTTCTTTCGCTCCACCACAATAACTACACTAACTGCTCGGGAATTTGCAGCTATGTACAACAGCATGGGCTCCTTTGGAGCTGGAGCAGCTAAGATTGGTGCTTTCGATAATGTTTCCTTCAATGCCTCCAGGGCTTTATCAGCTTCCTCATCCCAAACAAATTTATCTGACTTCCTCAAGAGTCGGTATAAAGGAATTGCTTTCTCTCCCAGTCGGGATATGAACCTACTCAACGCAGCCACGCAGCCCGTGATCTTCTGGACTTCCTTCAATTCAGTCGGCTTTCCCAACCTATTGATTGCTGCTATCTTTTCCGGGTTTGCTTCAATCCCACGCTCGGACACAATAAAGCCGAGTAATTTCCTGATGGAACTCCAAACACACACTTTTTTGGGTTAAGCTTCATCTGAAACCTCCTTAAGTTAGCAAAAGTTTCTCTCAAATCATCAATAAATGTCTCAGCCTTCTTTGTCTTGATCACCACATCATCAACGTACGCATGCACGTTCCGATCTATCTGCTTCTCAAAACAACTCTGGATGCACCTCTGATAAGTTGCTCCAGCATTCTTCAGTCCAAATGTCATGTTCTTGTAACAAAAAGCTCCAAATGGGGTGATAAATGATGTCTTCTCCCAATCTTCCTCTGCAAGCTTGATTTGATGGTATCCTGAATATGCATCCAGGAAACACAAAAGATCACTACCTGCCACAGCATCTATGATTTGATCAATCCTTGGTAACGCAAACGGATCCTTCGGACAATGCTTGTTCAAACTTGTGAAATCAATACACATCCTCCACTCATTGTTCTTTTTCAACACTAAAACCGGGTTAGCCAACCACTTTGGATGTAACACTTCCATAATGAATCCTGCGGCGAGTAAACGAGCTATCTCTTCTCCTACAATCCTTCTTCTTTCCTCATTCAATCTGCGCAATCCCTGTTTAATCGGTCTTGCTTTAGGATCAACATGTAAGCGGTGCTCAGCGAATTCAGTCGGTATGCCTGGCATGTCACTAGGTTTCCATGCAAAGACATCCCGATTCTCACGGATGAATTCGATGAGCGCGCTTTCCTATTTGTCAGTCAGATTTGACCCGATAGAGAACTGCTTGGACGAATCACCCGGCACGAAGTCAATCATCTTGGTATCTGAGCCGCTTTGAATTTCGCCCTCTCTTCGGTCATTGGTTTCTTCAAAATTGTCCCATCATCCGGGTTTGTGGTAGCTTTGTAGTAATTCAACTCCTCTTCCGCACAGGCTTGTTCTGCCATAACAGCATCACCTTCCTCACATTGTAACGCCAACTCACGACTGCCATTGACTGTGATAATACCTTTGGACCTGGCATCTTCATCTTTAGTACACATAACACGGCCTCGCCATGAATCTAGCAAAAACGTTGCGGCCAAAGAGAGCATGATAGGGCTCTTCAATTTGACCACCTCAAAACAAATCATCTCAGACCTGAAATTATCCTTTGATTCTCCAAACGCGACCTCCAATGTTATTGTTCCCTCTGGTCTTGCCGACTTTCCAGGGACAATACCATGAAAGATAGTACTGAAGGGTGAAGCTGTTGGCTGTGAAACCCATCCGGATGAATGTATCCCAATACAGAATGTTGATGCTACTACCTCCATCCATAAGAACCTTGTGTAAAATATAACCCGAAACCTGAGGTGCAACAACTAAAGCCAACGCTCCAGGTGCATCTACTCGGGCCGGGTGATCCTCTCTAGACCAAGTGATCGGATACTCGGACCACTTCAAATATCTCGGAACTGCGGGAAGAACGGCGTTGACAGCTCTCTTCTTCAATTTCTGATCTCTCCGACTAGTGCTGGAAACTGTAATATGATACTGTCCTCGATTTAACTCTTGGGGTTTTGCTGGAAACCTAACCCGGCTGGTCCGTTATCCGGGCCGGGTGGTCCTCCATTATTTCCTCCAGCTTGTGGTCCGTGGCCGGGTTATTTCCATTACCCGGCCTCGGGCCGTTTCCTCCCATATCATCCTGGCAAACTCCTCGTTCTTCCATCTCTGAAGATCAACACACTGGGCCAAAGAGTGATTTGCCGGTTTACCGTTCCTACTATGACGTGGACACGGCATGTTGAATGCTTCCTGGGGGTTAGCCGGTCCTCGGAAATTTCCCCTGTAATTGCCATTGTTGTTATTGCCTCGATAATTATCATCTCGCCGCTGAAACTTGTTATACCCGGTGTTTGTGTTTGCCACCAAATCTGAACCACCCTCGTGCTGCCTTTTGGAGTTATTCCCATTGTTACCATTGTGATTATTGTTCCGTTGTTGTTGTTACCGTTGTTGTTCTTTCCTCCGTTGTTGACGTTTCCTTTTCCCTTATCTTCATCATCATCCCGGGTCTTGTCTGTGGATGCGTGCTTATGAGCCGCTTCCATCAGCTGCCCATGGTGATGGTTTCTGCTTCGCCAGTGGCCCTCAGTCGACCCATCTTCTGAATTACCGGGTCATATCTGCAGGTTTTCTCCATCGACGACACGGCCGCAGCTGGTGTAATTCCCTTTGATGAGTGAATGATGGCTGTAACTCGGCGCATCCAGTGACGCGCTGACTCGCCTTTCTTCTGGAAACATCGCTCCAAATCTCTATAGTGAACAACTTCTCACACGTGCCCTTGAAATTCTTGACAAATAATGCCTTCAACTCATCCCAAGAATTGATAGATTTCTCGGGTAATCCATTGAACCATAACTTTGCTGCTCCTTCACTCATCATCAGGTACATGTATCTCGCGCACAAGTTGGCGTGGCATTGCGAATACTCATCGCCATCTCGTAACTGCTGAGCCATGTTTCTGGATCCATGCTGGGGTCATAATTCGTCACCTTGCTTGGCTCTTTAAACTTCTCAGGAAAAGGTTCACTCTTAATAGCATCTGAAAGACATTTAGTTCCAACCGGGTTAAGTAATGAAGAAACTAACGGCAAACCTGACCCGGTATTTGGTGCGTGGCCCATCACTCCTGCTTCAGGTTGTCCTCCGGCTCCTCCGGCGACACCTAAAGCCGGGTTTGCGCTCGCCGCACGCCGTGCTCTTGAACTGTTGACAATTGCTTGGGCCACAGACTGGGCCGGGGCCGGTTGATGCGGCCTCGGCGCCGGCTGATTCTGGCTGGCCTCTGCTGATGTCCCGAACGTTGAGGCTGCGGCGCCGGGTGACCTTGATTCTGCTGTCCGTTCCTGACGCCTGATCCGGCTGGCCTCGGTGTTTCTCCGTGATGACTCCGGTTAGCTCGGCTATTGTATGGTGTTGAATGTAACGCTCCACTCTTATCCGGCATGTTTCCCTGCTGCGTGATCGCGGTTTTCAACATCTCAATTGCCCTGCGTGCTTCTTCTCCCTCTGGCGATTGATCAATCGGCATGCGGCATAATGCTAATGTTGCTGCGTACACGTTATCAGCCGGATTTGAGTAGTGACCACTGGGCGTGTGGAACCGATCTGCTGGTGGTGGCATACCACCCGCAGTGCTGTGTTCTGATTTTGCTGAGCTCCAGCCCGAGTGTTGGGTGGCACCCCGTTTCCTCCCTGATTTGCTCTAACCATGATTCCATGCCCATTCCAACCGGCGCTGGCTCAGGCCGAGTGACATTGGGAGCTCCGTTTGGTGATGCAAAGTTCAATCTGTTGGATCTAAGGTCATGCCTGGCATCACCCGGGTCGTGCCTCCTCTGATGTACTGCTGTAAGATCTTCATGGCGATTCTGCACTGTTATCCTTTCTTGCTCCACACGGGCTCGATCCCGTTCTATCTCTTGTTGCTCATCAAACATGCGCTGCTGCTCCGCCAATAAAGCCTTCTGTTGATTCTCCAGCGTGATTCGTAACGTATCCAATTGCTGCGCCCGGGTTGCTGCGTTATCTGGTGTGATTGGGGTGGTAACTATTGCTGCGTCAAAGTCCAAGGGCCTAAAAACTGGTGGATTTCCATCAAACCGGCTGTCCGAGCCTTCACCCGGTTGAAAGGTCGATGACGCTGAATTCTTTCTCTGTTTTCTCTGGCCGCGCGTGGCATCGTCCTCACTCACTGAAGTTTCTGTCCCATCATTGTGGTTCCTCAGGTGTACACCGCAGCATGCTTCATGGTCCTTGGCTCCGACTCATAATCTTCCTCATCAGCCACGTACCCAAATCTCTCGTCAAACAACGGTAAGATCGATTCAGTATCTGTATCCAAATCTTCCTCACGTCGGCACTCCGGCTCGCAAGCCTGGATGTCCGACTGATGTTCGAAACCTCCTGTTCCGACTGACTCTTCTCCATCAGATTGGACGATGGTGGCTGCCCCTGAAACGGAGTCGCACATAACCTCGTCATCAATTTGCTGAATTGCATTAACCATACCTACGAAGACGTTGATCCGACCGAACGGGATCACCCGGCCGGTATCCAGCAGATCTGCTTCTTCTTCCAGCCGGAATCGTCGACGATGCGCTTTCCGTGCCGATCCATCCTGACCTCGCCGATCGCGAGGTTCTCCATCCCTCGCAGAGCTTCTCCCTTGATGAGGACAGCTTTGGTCGCGGGCCCCACGGTGGGCGCCAACTGTCGTGGGGTTATCACGGCAGATGTTACCATAGGGTAACTTGATGATTGGGGCAAGGCGCCTTGGTCCTTCAGGAGATTGTCACGCTCGTTGGGGAAAAAGGGTTTACCCAGGTTCAGCCTCTCCATTGGAGATAAAGACCTACTTCCTGCTTCTATGTTATTGATCTCGAGGTCTCGATAACTCGGCTACGACAACAGAGCCGGGTTACGAGACAGGTTACAAGGGTTTCGCTTGATAGCGGTGATATCGAACTAGGGCTTAAGACTTGTCTATCTATGTTCTGGGAGCCCGTTTATATAGACGCCGGGTCTCCCGAACTTACAATGAATACCGAGTTACATACGAGCCGGAGTCCTACTCTAGGTTCTTCTAGACCTTCCGTAGCCTCCAAGTCACCCGGTTCCTTCCTTCACTCGGACTCCAGTTCTTCTAGGTCCTTCCTTCCAGGGACGAGTCATGTTAGGCCTATTGGCCCAACTATAACCCGGCCCATATCTTGTACACATCACTCGGACCAGGCCTTGGGCCGTCCGACTGATTCTTCCTTGGTCATGAGTATACCGGGTTATTATCCCCCCAACAGCATCTGAACCTTCAGTCGCGTAGTTTCAGCATCTTCAATCCCAGCCTGCGGCTTAGCAGGGACAGTACCAGGAGCATCTACAGGGATATCACCAGCAAGACTAGCGTCTCCAGGCATGGTGCGACCTCCACTCAAGGACGGTTCAGGAGAAGAACTTAGAGTTGCCAGATTTGCCTCGGCCTCAACCGTTGATCTGCATAGAAGCGATGAGTAACATAAGGTGCCACCGTTGTCATGAAAAGTTGTGCAACAGACCAAAGAAATTTCAATCTTACCCTGGTGCCACACGGATATTCTTCATCAAGTAGTCAGAAGATGGTGAAGAAAGAGCTTGCAGATCAGAACATGCAAAAAGGAAAGCAAGGATTAGTACAGAAAACTATTCCCTAATTCAGGCTACATGGTGGTGGAACAAGCAAAAATTGAGGAGGCAATACTTGAGCTTATCGACGTGCTGTTGCACGTGGAGGGACTAGTGAAGCCCAAGTCATTAGCAGTTCGGCTAGTTTCCGAAGATTTGGGTGCCTTTTTCTCTACGAGTATAGTGAGAGCCTTGCGGCGCTTTACAGCTAATATTGGATCTTCAAGGCTCCCTGATGACCCACAAGTATAGGGGATCGCAACAGTCTTCGAGGGAAGTAAAACCCAAATTTATTGATTTGACACAAGGGAGACAAAGAATACTTATAAGCCTTAACAACGGAGTTGTCAATTCAGCTGCACCTGGAAAAGCACTAGTAACAGGGTGATGTGAAAGCAGCAGTAATACGAGAGCAATAGTAACAGTAACACAGAAGCAATGGCACCAGAAAATAGTTGCATGCGTGGAGTTGACGGTAAAGCAATGATGATTACAGATGGACCGGGGTTCCCAGCTATCTATACTAGTGGTAACTCTCCAATAACAAGTGTTGGGTGAACAAATTACAGTTGGGCAATTGACAAAATATTGAGTGCATGACAATGCATATATATGACATGATGATTACTATGATATTCATGTGGGCATTACGACAAAATACATAGATCGTTATCCAACAGCGTCTATGACTAATAATCCACCTCCAGGTTGTCATACTGAGTTCCCGTTGGTATTAAGTTGCAAGCAACGGATAATCGCATTAAGTAATGTGCGTAATGTAAACAAATGCATTAGACCTAATGGCGCACCCTTAAGCTAAGCATCGTTATTTTATCCCTAGTGGCAACAGCACATCCACAATCTTAGAAGTTGTTGTCACTCTCCCAGATTACCGGAGGCATGAACCCACTATCTAGCATAAATACTAACTCTTGGAGTTACAAGCATCTACTTGGCCAAAGCATCTACTAGTAACGGAAAGCATGCAAGATCATAAATAACATATAAGATAGATTGATAATCAACTTGACATAGTATTCAATATTCATCGGATCCTAGCAAACACAACACCGATTACATCAGATGGATCTCAATCATGTAAGGCAGCTCATGAGATCATTTTATTGAAGTACATGGGAGAGAGAGTACCAACTAGCTACAGCTAGAACCCATAGTCCATGGGGGAACTACTCACAAACCACCATGGGGGAACAGGAACTTCTGACCCCGAAACTTGGTTTTTGGTGGCGGCGGAGCTACGAAACTCTTCTGGAGAAATCCTCGATCCTTTTAGGGTTTTCACCGCGGAGGCAATATATAGTCCAAAGGGCGTCGCGAGGTGGTGCACGAGGTGGCCACACCACTCCACGGAGCGGCCTAGCCCAAACCGCGCAGGGGCATGGTGTGGAGGTTGTGGGCCTCCCCCAGACTTGTCATTCTGGCTCCCGGAGTCTTCTGGCGTTTTAGAATTTCTTTAATTTTTCAGATTTTTTCTGAGCACTTTCAAGTTTGGACCTTTTCTGCAATGCACAGACATAATAAACAGAAACTAGCACTGTGGCATCTTGTTAATAGGTTAGTCCAGAAAATGCATAAAAATGCTATGAAGTGTATGTAAAACATGTAACAATTGGTATAATATCAACATGGAACATCAGAAATTATAGATACGTTTGAGACGTATCACTCCCCTCTAGCAAGTGCTTTGAAGACCCGAGGGATCCCTGGAACGACTCAGGAATAAAAGGAACTGAAGACAGGAGCAAGTTTGTCATTTGTTGATCCTCCTCAGATATGCCATCTTCAGAACTGGAGGCGTCTTTGTCCACCAGGTGTTCACTTTCCTCTTCCTCCGCAGCCCTTTTCGACGATTCACCATGACCTTGGGGGCTCGGTTGAGTCGCCTGGTGGGAAGGGTCCAGAACTCAGGATCAATCTGAAAGTAAACCATAACAGCAGGTCAGTATAAAGTCATGAGGAAGGATGGAATAGTTTAAGAAGGCAAGGACATACCACAAAAGGCTTGTGGCCTTCCAGAAAGGAGCTAAACCAACAACGTCATATGAACTGATGTCCACTTCGGTGACGCGTCTGATGAAGTTGATCCACTCGCCCTTGTCCCAGTCTTCAAGCAAGATCTGTCCTGGTCATCGTTGTGGCCGGAATAATCAACCATAAGCCCTTGACGGCGACTCACAGGCTGGATACGCCCTTGGTCCAACACGAGATAAGGTCGAGACCAGTAAGGCCATGGAGATTCAGCACCATAATTCGGTCCGTCAGAACTTTAACGTTGATGATGAAGAAGGGTCTGGTTTGGATGACAAGGCAGGAGAAAAGACAATGGGAGTCGGGGACCAAGGAGGAAGATGGATTTCCTCCTTAGGAGAAGTGTCCTTGCAATAGAAGAACGTTCTCTGCCAATCTTTGACCCTATTAGCTAAAGCAAGTTTGGGAAATACACTATCCCGGCGACGCTGAAAGGCGATGGCATCGCATTAAAGGAAAGGGAGGCCCGAGCCCTCGCACTGACTATTACAACAGAAAAGAGAAAGCCAAAGATCTATGGAGGGCTCGGTCGCGAGATAATCTTCACATAAGGTGTGAAAATTGCTAACCTGGAGCACAGAGTTGGGGCCAATATCATGAAGACGCAGGTTCAGTCGTTGCATCAAAGAGCGAAAGAAAAGAGAACCTGGGGGCTTAAATCCACGCTCCACGTGTTCTGCAAACATGACTAGTTCCCCGGGTCGGGGATCAGGAATCAGCTCGCCTTCTGCGGCCCGCCATTCGCATTCACTCTTTGGAGGCAGGAGCCCACGGGTAGTGAGGGACTCAAGGAAAACCTCGTCGATCCAAGAACCGTCCCAGTTGCAGCTACGCCGAGGCATCTCCTTTGGCCAGGTTCGCAAGATCGTGAGAAAGACAAAGCAGAACAGGCAAGGGCGGCGCGACGAGGGAGAAGAAAGGCCAAATGATGACTAAACCTAAGGGCGGCGCATAAGTTTTTAACCAGAAGAACCGCGATACGCGGGGATGACAGATTAGGAGTCCGAAATTTACGGATACTGGAGAAGTCAATTTTTCTCATAAGCCGCAAAATCAACGGAGCAAGTAAGTCGCGCAAATCCCAGAAGAACCGATGCCCCTTTTGACGTTTCCGCCAAGTGGGAGGTTAACAGAAGATCGAGAAGTTTGACCAGGATGTTCTTCATGTGGCTCATTGATCAGTGAAGAAGCACGCAGAAGTCATCAAGAAATCCAAGTCGACCTAAGGCTAATGTCGGGGAATACTTAACCCGCAACTCATCAAGAGAAGTGCGACTCATCCTGTGAGCCGTGCCCACACCGTTAACGGGCTTGTACTAAGATGGGCCGGTATCAAGGACGTCGCAAGAAAGATCTAGAAGACTGGAGATAACTTGACTTGGGACGACACGAAGATATGTAGTCTCCTAGAAGGACTCTGGTCGGCACTTTCCTAAGGGAATAGACTTTCCTTGTAACCTGGCGAGCCTTCGTGCATATAATGAGGACTCGCAGGACGTGGATCGAATCCAAGCCCTAAACCCTAGAACTTACGGCGACTCGATACCTCGATCGTCGGCGACTCGATACCTCGATCGCCAACCCTTGTAAACACCATATTCATATCAATTCCAATCTAGGATAGGCAGGAAGTAGGTCTTTACCTCACATTGAGGGGCTGAACCTGGGTAAACATTGTCTTCCTCGTGCCCTGTGATCTTAAGCTCGGAGACGCTCGACTCGCACAACCCACGTCCACGAAGTCATCACAATGACATCTGCCGAGATTACCTCACGAGACAAAGGTATGATCTTGATAGTGTTTCTA
Organism: Poa pratensis; assembly: GCA_947311845.1. Lineage (NCBI taxonomy): Eukaryota > Viridiplantae > Streptophyta > Magnoliopsida > Poales > Poaceae > Poa > Poa pratensis. The sequence goes on from CAMZMU010000069.1 coordinate 47,711,969, forward strand.
CTTTACCGGTCTCATGGTGTTAGTGGGAGACCGGGTTATAGGATAGATACCGTACTATCAAGAGGGGCTCTCAGGTGAGTAACTTGATCGCATCTTTGTGGAGAGCTCAAACCTTTGCATTCTTGGCATATCATCTTTCTTGTTCTTATTTGGCTTTTATCCATGTGAGAATTTAGAGCTTGTGTTCATCTCCATATCGAGCTCTAGTTCATCAAAAACGGATTTCATATAAATATCTTGTTGAGTTTTTGATGTTGGAAGTTTTACCGGTTTGTCTTTTCTAGAGAGGTAAAACTCTCCTCTATTGGTTTCTTCCTCACATGATGGACTATGATGTATATATGCATGATCTTATAGAGCATGTGATTATCTTCGAAACAAGCCCAAGATCATAGAAAACGGAGTCCGGATGAAAAACTTATTGTGTTTTTGATATTGGAGGTTTTACCGGTTGTTCTTTTATCGAGAGGTCTAACCTTTCCCCATTTGGTTTTATCCTCCCATGTTGGACTATGATGTTTCTCTGTATGATCTTGTAAAGCTCTTCGTTGCGATTCCAACAAGCCTAAGAACATCGAAAACGGAGTGCTCAAGATATCGACGTTTTCGTTTGGGTGTTTTCTGCAGTTTTCTGTCCAGTGGTAGTACTAGGCAGGTACCGCCCGGTACCGCTGGGAGTCCAGTACCGCGCCCGTTTGAGCGCCCGAAATCACCCGGGGCGGTAGTACCGTTGCCTGGAGCCTGTTTTCAGCCTGTTTTACCATCCTAACTTCCCAGGAGGGCGGTAGTACCGCTGGGGTTAGCGGTAGTACCGCCACGGCGCGAATCTGCACCCAACGGTTGGATCTTTGGGTGACCTATTTAAGGGGCCTTCTTCCCCAATGGTTCCCCAACCTTTCTTGCAAGTTTTGACCTCCATTGTTGACCTCCAAAAGCTTGCTATCTCTCAATCCCTCCAATGATTCTTGCTACTTCTTGAGGGAAAAGAGAGAAGAGATCTAGATCTACATTTCCACCAATCAATCTCTCCTCTAAGTGAGGGGAAGTCTCTTGATCTAGATTTTGGAGTTCCATTTGTTGAGTTCTTCTTTGTTCTTCCTCTCTTCTCCCCCATAAGCATTAGTTGCTTTTGGTGGGATTTGGGAGTGAAGGACTTGAGCACTTCTTGTGTTCTTGCCTTTGCTTTTGTGCATCGGTTTGATCTCTCCACGAAGATTCGTGGAAGTGAAAGTTCGTGAACTTGTTACTCTTGGGTCGTTGGACCCTTGACGGTGTTCTTGTGACCTTTTGTGGTCAAGGCCTTTTGTGGCTTGTAGGGACCTTTTTGGTCACTTGGAAGCTCTCAATCCTTTTCTGGGTTGTGCCTCAAGATTGTGTAAGGGACTCGATTTCCGCCCAAAAGGAAATCAATAGTGGAAGGTGAACCAAACTTTTGGGCGAGGTTCATCGGAGAATAGGGTGAGGCCTTTTGTGACGTCTTGAGTTTGAAACTCACACCCCTCCAACGAGACGTACTCCCTAAAAAGGAGGAACTCGGGAATACATCATCGTCTCCACGTGGCTCGGTTATTTCTATACCCGAGCTCTTTACTTATGCAATTTACATTGTGATAGCCTTCGTGCTTGAAGTCTATATCTTGCTATCACCTTGTTATTTGTCTTTCTTAGCATAAGTTGTTGGTGCACATAGGTGAACCTAGTATATTTAGGTTGTATGCTTGTTAAATTAAAACATCTAGTTTTATTCCGCATTTATCAAGCCTAAACCGGAAAAGTTTTAAATCGCCTATTCACCCCCCTCTAGGTGACATCCTTGTCCTTTCAGGCGGCCAGGGCGCGAGTCGGGCGGGCGGAGGAGGTCGAGGGCGGAGGAGGTCGAGGCGGCCAGGGCGCGAGGTGGGCGCGAGCGTGCGGAGGCCGAAGGTCATCGGGCGCGGGCGGGCGCCGGGAGGCGCGAGGTCGCCGACGCGGGCGGGGGCCGGATGCGGGCGAGGTCGCCGACGGCGGTCGCCGTTTCCTAACCGATGGGGCGCACCGCTCGGGCCGATTTCATATGCAGACCGTTGAACCGATGGGAGGGCTATTGGGAGGGGGTGGAGATGCTCATAGAAAATTGGTTGTGATTCTCAACAAAACACATCGAATAGGTCACTGCGATGTTCGTCATTTAGTTCTTCTTTTCAAGAAAGTATCCGGTGGAAACCACATTACAAAAAAAATTCATGGAAACCATACTTAGGAGTTCCAAAAAATTATGAGAAAAATACATTAATGTTGGGAGGGTGATGTTATATGCAAATTTGCAATTTTCAACTCATATTCATTTCAATACTAGCATTTACTGTTTGCTACTACCTCCGTTCCGAAATATAAAATGCTTTAGTCATTTTCTAATTCGGATGTACCTAGACGTCTTTGTAGATTCACTCATCTTAGTCCGTTTGTAGTTCACACTAAAATATCTAAAACATGTTATAATTTGAAATGGAGGGTGTACTAGTCATTGCTCAATTTTTTCATAGCTCAAAAATATTTTTGAGTTTTAACTTAAACTTTCACATGAATCTTGAACTAAAAAATGTTTAGATACATTTGGGACCAAACATGCAATATTTTGATACGAGGGAGTATTGTTTATAGAACTCTACCTTCCCATCGTAATGATTTCTCTGAGAATTTTTTAACGGAAAATCTAATCGTAAGGCGCCTGCCAGGGGGCTTATGTCGACGCACGCACGCGAGCCGTTGGATGGCGGATGGACAGCGGATCTCGCACGTCGCACGGTGCGGTGCCGAGACACTCAGCTCCTCTCCCGATCCACATTCTCTCTCCTCTTTTTTCTTCTCGTGCAGGCCGATGGCCAGGAGCACGCCGCACCTGTGAGCTCGGAGCCAGCCGCTGCCTCGTCGCCGTCGGCCTCCCTGCGAGCTCCGCGCCATCGTCCTCCGCGACGCCCACGCCGACGCCCGCGAGCCGTAGCACGGGCGGAGGTGGCACGTCCTGCCGGCGGCGCTCGCTGGGAGGAGCCACGGCGACAACTCTGCGTTGGGCGGCGCCACGGGCCCGGACGCCAAGCTGCGTGCGGGGAGGCGTATGACGGCGTGGAGATGTGCTGCGACCGCCTTCTTCTGGTCGACGCCGAGCTGCGCGCGGGGAGGCGTACGACGGCGTGGAGATGTGCTGCGACCGCCTTCTTCTGGTCGACCTCCTGCTAGACAAGTACGGCTACCACGCATCTTCTCCACTGAGTTCCCACATCGGCCATGATCGGGAGCTGTTGGAGCTCGACTTGCCATGCTTGAATTGGGAAGGGGATTGAGCAAGAGGTGTGCCTAAATTTTTCTTCAGCTGCTCCTCCCGGAAATTGGGCGCCGGCGGAATTCCCTGCACGCAGACCTGGAATTTGGGAAGGGGATTGAGCAAGAAGATTGAAGAAGGGCAGCCGCCATCATCCATCCCGGCGAGGCTGCCGAGTGCCGGTAACCCCCACACCTTATTCCAGTGTCTCCCATCACTCCTGCCGTACTCTGCAGGTAATTAACCCATCGTTTACTCCAGCCTGCAGCATGTTTAAATTATCACAAAATGCTCAATGGTTCTGCTTTGATTTCATGATCTGTAACGTCTCATCAAGAAAAAATCAGTTGTATACATGTCTATCTTTCAGCATTGGCTTGACCAGATTGTGTCCTATAGGGAGCAGAGGAGAGCCAACTCGGATGATCATCAGCGCCTTCAGTGGCACCCTGCAGTAAGCTCTCGTCCCCTGCATCCACAAATAAACCACAATCCATCCAGTTTACTTTCATGTTAATAGGAAGCTTAACAGAAGTTTTTGCATGTCACCACGTGCAATCCAAGATATTAGTTGATGTTTCCTACAGAAAAAGATTTGTATATTGTAATGTTGTTTCTTCCGAATAAAGTCTAAATCTCATTGTCTACAGACGGCGCCCCGCCGCGACCTGGACGCCACCGAGCAAGAGCCTGCACGTGAGCCGCCACGCCGCGATAGCCTGCACGAGAGCAGGCGCCCTGCGAGACGCCGCCGCCGCCGTGACATCCCCTGCACCCACCGTTCGTTGGCAGCTCAACATCGGCCGGCGGCAGTCTGGTGCAAGCTAGGGTTCTGGTGAGGAATTGGGTGGGGAATTCTTCGTCGCGGTTCCACGGATGGGATGGAATAATGTAGTTATCTACCACGAAATTCATATGGTTACCATACTCTATCAGTAATAGTTATCCACCATGTACTGATAAAGTTACCCATGTGTTCATGATATAGTTATCCATCACGAAATCGATGTAATTCCCCAATCTATTGGTAATAGTTACCCACCAAGTACTGATAAAGTTATCAACCTGTTACTGATAAAGTTACCCACCAAGTACTGATAAAGTTATCAACCTGCTACCGATAAAGTTACTCACCTATTATGGATGGAGTTACCCACCCAGTACCCGTGGAGTTTACCTATCTAGTACTTATAAATTTACCCATATGTTTATGATATAGTTACCCACCCTGTACTGATAGAGTTATCCACCATGTACCGATGGAGTTACCTATTTGTTCATGATATAGTTATACACAGTTACTCACCCAGTACTGTTAAAGTCACACATATGTTTTTATGGTGTAGTTATCCACCACAAAATAAATGTAGTTACCATACTCTCTCGGTAATAGTTACCACCCAATGCTGATGAAGTTACCACTCCGTACTGATAAAGTTACTCTTGTTTATCATGCTCTCTTGGTAATATTTATCATCCAATACTGATAAAGTTATCCATCCAATACTGATAAAGTTACCCATGTTTTTTCATGTGTAGTTATCCACCACAAAATCGTTATAGTTACCCTACTCTCTCGGTAATAGTTATCACCCAATACTGATGGATTTAACCACCCAGTACTGATAAAATTATCCATGTGTTTTCATGATATAGTTATCCAATACGAAATCAATTTAGTTATCATACTCTCTCGATAATAGGTACCCACCCAATACTGATGAAATTACTCACTCAGTACTTATGAAGTTGTCACTATAAAATCGACATTTATCATCCTAATACTTATACACGATAAATTTACCATCTCAAAGTGATGTGGTAACTTTAAAACTCGTAAAAATCGAAAATAACAACAAAAATGGTTCTATTTCAACCCAAAAACTAATCGCTAATATGGTGGGTAACTTATGTATTCAAGCCTTGGTAACTTATATGTTACGGGGGTGGTAACTTTTGTGCTAAAAAAAAAATTCGTCGAAACATATCGACATGGGATCTAGTTTTGAAGATCTCGTCGTGACTAGTCCAACGGTGAAAACGGATCTTAAATCGGATAAACGGTTTGGGCTAAAAAACTTTTTGAATTTTCGAGTTTCGCATTTAATGCGGGATGACATCAGCTTTTTTGGATTTTTGTGCATGCATGCAAAGCAGTGCTATTCTATCTCTCAATCCCGTGCGTTTTGGCCTGCACGCATGAGCATGCATGCATGTGTTCGGTAATTAACAAAAATTATCCTAACGCCTTACGGTTATGCCAAATATAAGGCGCCTTACACGTAACCTTGTAAACATGTATTTTACTGATTTACACCGGATCTCACCGGTTTCCACTCGCCACCGGATATTTTCTCCTTGTTTTCCCCGCATCAGCAGCGCTTACGCCGTCGACCTCCGCCTAAACCCCCAGACCGCCGGACAATGGCGGAGCAGTTCAGGGGGCATTCCCGCCTCCCCCGCTGCGCCGAACCCCTCCGCTACGACCTCCTCCTTCGCCCTGACCTCGCCGCCTGCATCTTCTCCGGCTCCGCGACCGTCGCCGTCGCCGTGTCTGCGCCCACCCGTTTCCTCGTCATCAACGCCGCCGAGCTTTCCGTCGATGGATCCTCCATTCGCTTCCAGGCGCGCCGCACCCCCCTCCCCTCCCTCCCCTTAGAGTGGATGCCGATCTCTTACTTATCTGTCAGGTTCTCATGGTGGGGGTGAATTGGCGTTGCAGGATTGGGCGCCGACGGAGGTGGTGCAGTTCGAGGAAGATGAGATCTTGGTCATCGGGTTCGACAAGGAGCTGCCCATCGGCGAGGGCGTGCTCACCATGAACTTCACCGGGACCCTCAACGACCAGATGAGGGGCTTCTACAGGAGGTAACGTCCTTTATCATTCAGATATGGGCAAGATCCCATCTTACGCGCAAGCTTCTGTGACTAGTGTCTCGTGCATATGTGTGCTTAGAACGAACCGATAGCACTGGACCATGATTTTGTCAATTACACAGGCATTTGAAACTTGTTGCGATGCTTAGAGTGCTGAAGTGATGAGCGATCTAATCTGATACATTCATCTGTAGGATAGTAGCCTGGATCTTTTTGGATCGTGATCTTGTCCCTCCCATGTCCCATCAGGATCCAGCATCCAATCTTTGCTATCCTGTATTTTTTTCCATAAAAGGAATTTTGTTGACTTATACATAGAAAGATACCATCAAAGACGATACAAACGCAAAGAGCTCACACCCGCCCCCTGCATAACAAGATGCACACATCCTGAATCATATTTATTAACCAGGAAATGATCATTGGAAAAGATTGCCGTATATGTATTGGTATCCATCTTACACACGTGAGCTGTGTGTCTACAGTAACTTAAAAAGAAATAACCGAACAGACAAATATCTGGAACTTTATAATGCTATGGATAAGGTGACTGATTGGCATATTTGAAGATCACATGTAGGAGGTTACCTTTTGTAAAGTGTAATATTGACTTTCTGTTTTGATCCTTCAATCATGGTTTACTCATCTCATTGTGCAACCGAGATTTATGGTTGAATGTATGGTGCAGAGATTGTACCTATTTCCGGCACCGTTATGGCATTATGTATAGATTTATGCTAGAACTTTATAAGCAAAATCGTTTTACATGGAAGTGATCGGACACAATCGGGGTCTGTGGAATGTGACTGGTCTTACTTTTTATGGCATTATGTATAGATTTATGCTAGAACTTCTTAAGCAAAATCGTTTTACATGGAAGTGATCGGACACAATCGGTGCCTGCGGAATGTGACTGGTCTTACTTTTTATGGCATTATGTATAGATTTATGCTAGAACTTTTTAAGCAAAATCGTTTTACATGGAAGTGATCGGACACAATCGGTGCCTGCGGAATGTGACTGGTCTTACTTTTCTTTATATGGTCTCTGTTTCTCATGCTCTTGTGCTGGTATTTGATTGCAGCAAGTATGAGTACAAGGGGGAGTCAAGAAACATGGCAGTTACACAGTTTGAAGCTGCTGATGCACGGCGGTGCTTTCCATGCTGGGATGAGCCTGCATTTAAGGTGTTTAACATTCCATGTTGTTATTTTATAAAAAGTGTCTTGATATACTTCAAAAAGGAGTGTAAACATTAGACAATCAAATTTAGTTTGTGTTTTGACACAGGCATAACGTCCATTGTACGTTGCGTCATCCTTTTTTGGTTATAGTTTTGTAGGTCTAAGATCCATCACCCAAAGTAACTTTCCTTTTATTTTTTATGTCTTTCAGGCCAAGTTCAAGTTAACATTAGAAGTTCCAGCTGAGCTGGTAGCATTGTCCAACATGCCAGTAGTTAAGGAGACAGTTCATGGACCTCTCAAGACTGTCTACTATGAGGAGTCTCCACTTATGTCAACATATCTGGTCGCTATAGTTGTTGGTTTATTTGATTACATAGAGAGCTCAACAATTGAAGGTAGAAAATCAGTTTTCTTGACCGCTGCTCTTTCATTCAAAGTAGTGTGCTATTGCCATTCTTCCCTTACTTTTACATTCCCATTGGCTTGTCAATATGACTTAGGCACCAAAGTTCGTGTGTATACCCAAGTTGGCAAGACTAGTCAAGGAAAATTTGCACTAGATGTTGGGGTGAAGTCACTGGATCTATACAAAGAGTAAGCTTCCAACCTATTATTTCTTTTAAGATACCTATAAAAACTGAGGCAGCATCAAACAAGAAAAAAACACTCCTGAATAATTTGACATGCCAATTAATGTTGCCAGCTGAATCAGAATCACTAATGGTTTTCTTAACCAGCTATTTTGCCACTCCTTACCCACTGCCTAAGCTGGATATGATTGCTATTCCTGATTTCGCTTCTGGGGCTATGGAGAACTATGGATTGGTCACTTACCGGGAATCAGCTTTGCTTTATGATGAACAATTATCATCAGCATCCAACAAACAACAGGTTATGCCTGTGTTTTTTTTGTTGGGGAAATCTTGTTTTCTTAATCAAAGTTCATTTGTTTCTTTGACTAATAGCGAGTCACCGTGAGACACTTGAATGTTCTTTAACTATGTCTAAGCAAATCTCCTTTTGTTTATTTATATATTTTTTGTAGGTAGCAATCACCGTTGCTCATGAATTGGCTCACCAATGGTTTGGCAATCTTGTAACCATGGAATGGTGGACTCACTTGTGGCTAAACGAGGGTTTTGCTTCCTGGGTAATCTATCTGATAACCGTTATTTGAGAAATTAATGGTGATCTATGTTGTGTATCGTTATTACTGAACAAGTCCTTATGTTTGAACAGGTGAGTTATTTAGCTGTAGAATCTATATTTCCTGAATGGAATAATTGGACACAATTCCTTGATGAGACGACCTCTGGGCTCAGACTGGATGCGCTTGCAGAGTCTCATCCTATTGAGGTAATACCAATTGGTGCAAGTCCTTGCTTCATTTTTTCGCCATTGTTTTGTGTTAAGAGCAGATTTGGCTAATAGGGCTCTAACATCAACATATGCCACAAATATCTGCATTAGAGATATGGAAATATACTACAACAGTAAGGTAAATGTAAACTACAAAGTTGACGAGTTGCACACACATAAGCAACGATATATGCATTACTGTCCCTTGACATGATTACAGATTTACAGAAATAGAAGAACTGAGTTCTGATATTTAACATCTCTACTTCAACTGTTCAGATGTCAATGCTTGTATTTTATTATTGTTTTACAGAATTCGAACGTGTCAAAATATGGTAAAGTACTGTATTCAGTCCACGCAGTTTTAGCATCTCCAGTTGTCTCAATTGTGATTTGGCTTATTTGACCTGTTTGTTCAGGTTGAAGTAAACCATGCCAGTGAAATTGATGCGATTTTTGATTCCATAAGCTACGACAAGGGGGCTTCTGTCATTCGCATGCTACAAAGCTACCTTGGTGCAGAGCGTTTTCAGGTTAAATAATGTTTCTTCTTGAATTTTTTTTTGATTCTTGTTTACTTCAGTGTTCCAGAATTCTGTTTCCAGCGCTGGCTGCTCTGGCTGCAATTGTATATCACCAGTTCTACCTTGTATGTATAGTTTTTTTGCATCATCAAAAAACAATGCAAGATGTCTCTGCAGCCACTCTGATGCATTATGTCTTGACATACAGAATCTGAAACCAAAAATACCAAAGATGATCATAGTTATTAGAGTTGACTGTGCCGAACCCACCTGCTGGATAATAGCTTGAACTTTGGTATTTTGTGCAATTAGATGTATGATAAATTCTATTGCATTTATGATTTTTTGGTCTAGCTCTGTTGCTTATTATATACTGTATAGTTTTTCTGCTTGTTCCAACTTTGTGAATCTTAACTCTTCCAGAAAGCTTTGGCTTCATACATAAAGAAGTATGCGTACTCAAACGCTAAAACCGAAGATCTGTGGGCTGTTCTTGAGGAGGAAACTGGGGAGCCTGTTAAAGATCTGATGACTACATGGACTAAGCAACAAGGATATCCTGTTATATATGCAAAACTAAATGGGCAATATTTGGAACTCGAGCAGGTTTCGGACAGATTCTTCATTTGCAAATTGTTTTTTACATACATGGAGAACTGAGTATAAATATGCATGCATGCCTTATTTTTTCATTCCTTTCTATTAATTTATCTAAGCTATAGTAGTGGGTCTGGCCATTTAATCATCAAGTCATAATTGCTTCTTTCTAGGACCTCTTATTGGTACCTCTAATCCCATGTTAATTTATTTTATTTTGTTGGCTACGCTACGCGCTCTCACATGGTTGAAACACATTTATGATCAACATGCAAGCGATCTAATAAAATTTCATAACAGCAATGACTAAAATGTGAATAGTATAGTAATATTTGGGTTCGATTTTCGTGTATGATCTGTTCAATTAGAATATATATATATATAAAGAGCTTGTTAGTAAAGCTGTTAGAATGTGCATACCAGTGTACAGGGTTCTTGGATGCCGGGTAATGTCTGCTGTATATTCTCAAATGCCACCAATATCGCTGCACCAGTATTAACTCAACGAAAACACATCTAGTTCTGAGTATCGACCTCAATCCTAATTTTTATCTTCTGTAACAGGCTCAGTTTCTGTCAGATGGATCATCTGGTCCTGGCACATGGATTGTTCCTATGACATCATGCTGTGGCTCGTACGATGTGAATAAGAAGTTTCTTTTGAAAGGAAAGACTGATAAGATTCATATAAAAGACTTTGCAGCCTCCCAAACTGCTGACAGAGGGACAGGCCAAAACTCTTGGATCAAATTGAACATTGATCAAACTGGATTTTATAGAGTGAAGTATGATGATGAACTTGTAGCCGGACTTGAAAATGCAGTAAAAGCCAAGAAACTCTCTTTAATGGATATGATTGGTAAAGACAATACAATTTATGATAATATATTGTATATTTTTTAAAATATTTTGACAGATGGGACATATTGTTGTAGATTGCAGAAAATATTATTGTGTATATTTTTAAATGTATTGATGGATGAGACATGCTGTAGGTATTGTGGAAGATTCATATGCCCTTTCTGTTGCTTGCAAGCAAACACTGACGTCATTGCTGCGCCTGCTGAATGCTTATCGTCATGAGTCTGATTACACTGTACTTTCACATGTAACATCTGTAAGTAAACATTGTACCTTATGGAATCCTTAGCCTTGCGGCTTAACTTTACCTATTTCTATGTCATAAATGTTGGTTTCTAGATTATAATCATCAAAACATGTTTCTTCTCTGTTCCCAGGTATGTTTAGGCGTTAATAAAATATCAACTGATGCTACTCCTGACTTGTCTAGAGATATCAAACAACTTCTGATCAAGCTTCTTCTGTTAGCTGCCAAGTATGCCATAAGCTTAACATCATATCCGTTTTCGATATATTATATATGGCTTTATATTCACTACAATTTTTGTTATGTTTCCGTGCTGTGACCATTTTATTAAAAGCCTTCATGTACTTCACATTTCAGAAGAGTAGGCTGGGATCCTAAGGATGGTGAAAGCCATCTTGATGTAATGCTTAGATCACTGCTCTTGATTGCCCTTGTCAAACTCGGACATGATGAGACTATAGCTGAGGGAATTCGTCGTTTCCACATCTTCTTAGAAGACCGAAAAAGTTCCCTTCTGCCACCAGACAACAGAAAGGTCATGACATTTCCTCTATAGATTACTATCGTTGTACCTCTTTGATGTCTAACTTGCAATGTTCTTTAGGCAGCATACCTTGCTGTGATGCGGACCGTGAGTACCTCAAGCAGAACCGGTTATGATGCTCTCCTTAAAATCTACAGGGAGTCATCTGAAGCACAGGAGAAGTCTCGTATCTTAGGTGTGTTATTGCCCAATTTGAGCTTTTGCAACACAATATAACTTTCTGATGAATTGATTCGTGCTGAAATACTCTTTTTTCTAGGTTCGTTGTCTTCATGCCCAGACAAGGATATTGTTGTTGAGGCATTAAACTTTATGCTTACGGATGAGGTTAACCTCGAAACCTATTCTATTTGGTGTATTCTGAATAATGTTGATTTATGCTTTACAAGTTACTGGTGAAATGAGATTATATTCTGTGCCAACTACATATACAAGAGCCACTCTAATCTGACTCTTTTCTTATTAGGTGCGGAATCAAGATGCATTTTATGTCCTTGGTGGTATTAGTTTAGAAGGACGCGAAGTTGCATGGGCATGGCTTAAGGTATGTTATAGTTTCAGTGTAACTGTCTAGGCTATTTGCATGATTGTAGGGGCTGCTTGGAATGTATGTAAAATTAGTGTAGCCAGTGGCCACCAGTATTTAGTACAAAGTTAAACTCCTGGTGGGATTTGGTTAACCATCTATCTTTCGGTTTCAAACCTAAATAACCATTTTGTCTAAATGGATAAATAGGTTAACCATTAGGTTAGAAAAGGTTAACCAATGGTTAATAAGGTTCGAACCGTTATACGAAAATCGCTTCAGAAAATAGTAAGCCAACACTTCTCGAAATTCCATCTTTTACCATGCTTGCACATTTTACAAGGGTTAAAGCACATGCAGAATCAGAACCAACCTCAGGCACATCTCTTCATAATTGCATAACACAATTCAAATTTGTAAGAGCAACCAGCCATAGATCCAACATGCAGTCATCCAATATATTCACATTAATTTAGGCAACAGAACAAAACTGCAACTAGTAAAGTACTCATTAAACCTCCATAGCCTCCGGGAAGACCAAACCAGTGTTCAAGAACTTCATTCTAAAGCAGTACAGTAACAAGGCAGCAGCATTTTACTTCTGAATACAGGAAAGAAACAGCTCAGCACAGCCTCCTGCCCTCACGCTCAGCAGCATTTTACGTTGGGATGGATGGCCGGAGATCGACAATTTAGCTCTGAACTATGATAAAATCCAAGATGAACTCTGAAAATCAACAAGAACTGAACTCTGAACGGGAGTGGGCATGGGAGGGAGAAGGATGGAGATGGGGAGGGAGAGCCGGGGACGAGGCGTCAATATCTGTCCGGCCGGCGGTGGAAGTGGACCAAGCTATGGGGCCAGTGCAGGAGAGGAAACGGTGCGGCCTGAGGTAGGAGGGCAGGCTGGAGGTGCTGGCCGGCGGCCGGGTGTCGGGAGGCGCTCGTGGTGGCGGCCGGGTGGCTGGTCGGAGCTCGGAGAGGCGCTGGCCGGCGGCCAAGCGGGGAGGCGGACAAACGTCGCTCAGGGAGGCACGGTGGCGCACGCGGAGGCGGCCGGGCGGCTCTCGGCGAGGAGCCGCTCGCTGGTGTCGGTGACGGGAAACCTTTGGTTCGATCGGATCGAACCCAAAAAACCTAAGGCAAGTGCTAAGCGTCAGTCGGCTGTAGCAATCCATTGCTACAGCCACCTTCCGCACCGTCGGATCCACTTAAATGAATTGATCCCGTGCGTCTGATCAATGTAGCAAAAACGGTTCGCGTGTAGCAATTTTTTTCGTGCATGTAACATCTCATGTAGCAAAAAATATTTCAGAAAATGTTGCGGCTGATCAATGTAGCAAAAACATCCGGCCGCACCAAACAAATATTGCGCATGTAGGACGGTGTGTAGCAAAAAAAATCGGATCTGTAGCTTGCATCGTGTAGCCAAAAACATGTTGTAGCACTTTAAACACAACCATGTAGCAAAAACCAACAACATAGGCAACAGATCCCAATTTGGTTGTAGCAAAACATCAGTAAAACATCAATTTTGCAGAAATCAGTGTAGCATTTAGCTTGTGTTTACACAACAAAAGCTATACACTCATGTAGCAAATCACAATGCCTCATGCAACATCGACGAAAATCCCCAAAAGCTGACCTTGGCCATGGACAATGGAGGCGCCGCCTGCCCCGATTCAAGCACGTCAGCCACGGATTCCCCACAACGGTGGTCTCTCGGTGCCAGATTCGGGTAAATCCCAGACCAATCCACTTCGGGGTGTCCCTCTTCTTTGAGTCCGGTGACGTGTGGGGGGTTCACCATCCATGGAGAGCTCTGCCACGTCTTCCCCCGTGGATCTCGAGCCCCCACTGGAGGAAACGTCGGCGGAGCGCGACGTGTTGAGGAGCAGAACCTCTGCTGGGCACGAGGGAAGAGCTCGTGGCGGAGGAGAGGCTCGTCGCCGGGGCTGGGGCTTGGGGGAGGAGGTCGCCGGCGTGTCTTCCGTGCGGGGGCAAGTAGGCGGCAGGTTCGCTGGAGGTGGAGTGGGGGGTGCGGAGGAGAGGGAAGGATGAAAGGAGGAGGCTGAGGGGACTCGACCCGACTGTAGGAACAGTCGGTTGTAGAATAGCTTTTTCCAAAACCTAATGGGTCTGTGAGTTTCCCATTTGGCCCATTGGGCTCTATTTTAGGTTAGGTTAACCTAACCAATGGTCCAACGGGAACCAAGTCCCAATTATAAGTTAAACTACATACCGGTGAGGCGGTGACCACACTAATTTACACTCATTACAAGTGTGGCCATAGCGTTTGTATGGACTATGGAGTAAAGACCACCTATGTTGAATTATTTGATAGCAATTCTTATATGTAATAACCAAATTTTGGAAGTTTGTAACCTTCAACTAAGATCATCAAAATTACTACAAATTTGAGAAAAATATACTTAAACAATAAATATTCTTACTGCTATTCCGCAATGTATGTCTGATCCTGCACTTTTCTACTAGTTGGCTACTTCTATACAACTCAGTTCATCTAAGTTGTTACAGTTTTTCCCATCTAATTGGTTCTGTTGTTTGAATCTTTATGTAAATAATTGAGCACGCCGAATGATTATGCACATGTGCATCCGCTTGCAGGAAAATTGGGACCACGTCGTTAAGACCTGGCCATCAAGCTCACTCATATCCGACTTCGTCAATTCTACTGTTTCACCGGTACGGCACACATTTCTCTTGTTTATTCTTCATACTCTGCCATTTAGCTAAGAAACACGCTGCATGTGTTGTTTTTCTGTATGATCACCAGTTCACCTCAGAGGAGAAAGCTGCGGAGGTTTCTGAGTTCTTTGCCACTCGTGTGAAACCGTCGTTCGAGAGAGCATTGAAGCAGAGCCTGGAGAGGGTGCGGATCAGCGCTAGATGGATCGAGAGCATCAAGAGCGAACCCAGCCTTGCCCAAACGGTGCATCAGCTGCTGCTGGAGGAGATGTAATATGCTCCTGCAGTGAAGAGATTATGTGCCATGAGAAGAGGTTGCAGAATAATGTTCTTGGAAAGGCTGTGTCTGTTCGAACGACTGTAATTTCTGTGGACTATTCAATGTCCTGGCTGTTCTGACGACAGTAATTTCTGTGGACTAGCTTTTACCTATTCAACGTCTGCGTATCAACTGTACCTTTTTTTCAGAGAGAGGTGTGTGTGGTTTTTTTTAGAACGGTAGCAAATAAACCCAGTTTATCCTTGCACAAAACAGATGTACAATTTTTTTTTTTGCATGCCAAAAAGGATAAAACAGTACACAAACGAAAACGTGTAAACCATGATAAAAATAATTGTAGCACAGAAGATGCCAGCCAGAAAACAAATAGCGTGGTGCAATATCGTTTTGCACAGTTGCCGATCTTTGCCTAACCGAGTCTCTTTTCTAATGACGTCAATTAGAGTCATAACACATTGAAGCATCTCAGTCCCGGGGAACGTTGAAGGAGAAGTTGACGGTATTGCAGACATGATCGGACCATAAGATTGCAATTTTGATCACGCGTTCAAAGAAAAAACAAACCTGAAGTCGTCAAAGAAAATGTACTCTGTTAGCCAAAGAGGACAACAGAAAGAGAAAGAA
Source organism: Poa pratensis (assembly GCA_947311845.1). NCBI lineage: Eukaryota > Viridiplantae > Streptophyta > Magnoliopsida > Poales > Poaceae > Poa > Poa pratensis. The sequence continues at coordinate 47,727,602 of CAMZMU010000069.1, forward strand.
AAAACCTCTTCAGCCATAGCTAGTTGCGTGGTGGGCCCTGTGGATCGTGCCATCAAGAAATCTAACAATGGGACGGACCGACACCGACCTCTTCATCATAGCTAGACTGATGCACTCAGTTTCTAAAACTGTCTGCTGACTAGCTAGCCCAACCCAAAAGCCTTCCATTCTCGTACCCCAGGAACTTGCTGCGAAGCTGCTGCGGTGAGCCCATGCAAGTGTTCTGGGAAAGAATCGACGCGGTTGAGTTACTACAGTAGTTGCGAGTCCAAGGAACTTAATTCGGTCGTGGACGTAGACTAGAGAGCAACTTAAGATCAGTTAACACTTTTCGCCTGACTTTGGAGTATATAAGTTCCAAGTCATCGATGGAGAAGAAGCGCGCGCACTCGTCCTTGTGTTCACACACCTCGCCGTAGATGCTCGGCTTATTCATCCATGCACGGCGCGGCAGTCCTATATCTGGTACGTAGCTCAGTCCCGGCAGTATGCCAGACTAGTCGTCTTACTGCCGATGATCGTGCATGTGCTGTGTTTGATCGTTTGTACTTATATAAACATTGCGTAAGGCCATCACGTGGATTGCATTTTTTTCCCTCGTCGATTTCTATTAAAGAAACCGCCTGAACTTACACGGTTTGAACAGAAAAAAAAACTACGTAGGAAAACATCGGAAATCAAGAGCCTAAACATGAACTCTAAAAAACGAGAAAGTTCAGAGAACCAGTCACGCACATGGGCGGAACGAACCATTTTTAAACCTACAATCTCAGCATCGTAGGCGCCAGGGGCGGAGCCAGCATCCAATTAATGGGTGTACAAAGCTCTAAAAATTATATTTTTACTAGATTATCATATTTATTTAATGCCTATTAATTGTTCCATAATGTGAGTTATACATAGATATTCTGGATTATCTTACTTTTACGTTTGTGATGAAATATTTTCGAATGTTTCTGCTAAATTCATTGAATAGATAGAAAGTTGATCCAGTTTATGAGGAAAATCGGATTCATAATCATACAGGCGACGCCTTTTGGCTTACAACATCCTCTCCCTCTAGCCTCCACCAACTCACCCGCACAACAGACGTCGACACTCCCGCAATGTCTTGCTTGCCAACCATCATCAGAAGGATGCAACGCTGCCGAGCCGCGGTGGCGCCATTTGTATCCCCCAACACCACCACCACCACCACCACCACCGGTCCGGCATCTTCGTCCCTCGCAGCCGAGAGCAAACAACCCCAAATTAAAACATACTCACGGCCTCCTGCCCAGCCGCACTCTGAGGCCTTGTTTAGTTCTAGTGTATTTTAAGAGATTAGAGGGGATTATCCCGAATCCCGAAAAATACCCAATAGTCCGTTTACTACTCATGTTTTATAAGAGATAATCCCTAGATATCCCCTACCAATCACCTCATTTTTGCATAGACTGAAAACTCTAGGCAATGCTAGTGTATTTGGCGAAGGTTATTTGTGTGGAGGTGTAGGGATTGGTGAAAGTAACAATTTCACCAAATCCCCTTGGGGATAAAAATAAACCCATAATAAACAAGGCCTCAGTGGAGTATGAAACATTTTGAGTTCACACTGAATAGGTGGAGCCGTAGTCAGTAGTGCCTTCCCGTTGGAAATCCAAATTTGGATGGTTGTTTTTTTCGCTTGATGAAAAAAGCTGATGGCACAAGCAATGAAAAGCAAGCATATCAACAAAAAAAAAAGCAATGAAAAGCAGGCAAAACGACGCAAGCAAGCCTGTCATGCGGGCCCGACTACGATTCTCCGACCCGGGACAAGGCCCAACAAGCGCTGCAAGTCGTCTTATTCCTCTCGATACCCCGACGCCCTCACCACCCGCGGTGCCTCGCCGCCCCGCCCTCCTCCATCCGCCTCCCACCGCCGGTCCGCCGCCTCCCTCTAACCCTCCCCCCCCCCCCCCGCCCCCGCACCCCCAAGCCCTAACCCCCTCGCCGGCGACCCACCCGCACCCCCGAAGTTAAGTTGCTACCTCACCTCCACCTGCGCCGCCGCGGCGAGCCGCGTCGTCGCCGGCTACGGCGAGGTCTTGCGCTCTTGTTTCCATCTCCGGCGAGGTCGCCGTCTCCGGTGGTCACCGTCATCCTTCTCGTCTCCGGTCGTCGTCGCAATCGTTAACGGGCAGAGGCCCTCCACTCACGCAGGCGATTTGGTGATAACCGTTGCAACGAGCGCTGAATAGGTTTTGCCCAACTTTACCCCTCGTTCTAAAAACAAAACTCAAACCGACTACAAATAGCCTGTATGATTGGAGGAGAGCACGCTAGAAAAAATTCATTAATTCATTCTCTGCGCAGCCCACCATCCCATTCCCTTGCCAAAAACCCCAACCGCCCTGCCTCCCACGTCGTCCTTGCCGCCGCGCCATGGTCGGGAACCCCTGGGAGGACGCCGCCGCGCGCTCATCCTCCTCGACGGTGGACCGCGCCGGCTGGCCACACAGCCCTGTCCGCTCGCCCGCGCGGACGCGCCCTTGGCCTCCCCCTCCCCTCCTACTACTTTCGCTCCGTACGGTCGACCCGGGCCCGTGCGAGGACGCTGGACCCGTGCTCGACGCGGGCTCGGCGGCGTCCATGGAGCGGACACGGGAGGCAATGCGGCTGGTGATCTGATCCGGGACGGCGCGGAGGGCTTCCCCGCGGGCGGGGTGGCGCGTGATTTGGCCAGGGGAAGCGGCGGCGGATTTGGGTGGAAGAGGCGGTTGGCGCCACACGCGTATCCTCCCACGCCCAAGCGGAGGGACGTGTCCTCCACCCGACGGTCTCCGCCCGTCTACGGGAGGGAATCGGCTGCTCGGAGCGACGGCTTGCGAGTTGGCGCTTCACCTTCTCATGGCGGGTTTGGTAGCGAGGAGCGGGGCTTTCTGCCGGCTCCGCTGGAGAAGAAGGCGGTGGCTGCAAAAGGCGGTGCTTCGGCCGCTGACGACTGGTATCCTCATGGTCACAAGGGCATGGTGGGGAAAGAAGCGTCACACGCTTCACTTGGGGATGCAGGTTTGCTGGAAATCAACGGGGCAGGAGGGTTCTTGGGATTCTTTGGAGGAGCACGGAGTGGTCAATTGGGGAAGAAGCGGTTGGAATCTCTGCCCGCTTTTGGTGGTTTGGATGCCGTGGTACCTGCACATGACAATGGATCTTTGGCGTACGGGCAGCCTGCCACTAAAACTGTGGGGGCTATGATGAACGATGGAGCAGTAGAATGTCAGGAATTGGAAGAGGGCGAGATTGCTGACACGATGGAAATCGCGGAAGGTATGATCAAGAGCGATGCTTTCAGTAAACCAGTGGAGGGTCAGGAATTGGAGGAGGGTGAGATTGCTGACACGATGGATACTGTGGAAGCTATGAACGAGGATCTTTTGGATCAACCTGTGGAGGGGCAGGAATTGGAGGAGGGTGAGATCGCTGCCAGTGCCACCATGGGAGTTATGAACAAGGATGCTTTGTATGGATCATCGGCAGAGGGCCAGGAACTGGAGGAGGGTGAGATTGCTCCCAGCATGGACACTGCAGAAGCCATGAACGAGGATATTTGGATGGAGCAGTAGAGGTCCAGGAATTAGTGGAAGGTGAGGTTGCTGCCACCATGGGCATCGTGGAGTCTGCCAACAAGGAACCTTCAGATGGAACAGTGGAGGTCCAGGAATTAGAGGAAGCTGTGATTGCTGCCACCATAGACATTGTGGAATCTATCAACTCTCAATCTTTGGATGGAGCGGTGGTGGTTCAGGAATTGGAGCAAACTGAGATTGCTGCCATGAACATTGTGGAAGGTACGGATAAGGATACATTTATTCGACCGGCAGAGGGCCGGGAATTGGAGGGTGAGATTGCTGCCCAGGGGCATGGTCAAGAGCCGGATGATGGTGAGATTGCTACAGAATCCGACCATATCGTCCAACAGTCTGTTCATGTTATACCGCGTGCCTCTGTAAGTGGCATCATGAGAAGTAAGATAAGACTCACAGCTAGAAAAGCAGTCCGGCCACCTGTTAAAGCAAATCATATGTCACAGTTGGCACCTCTTGATAGACCCTTTTTTACTACAACTGCTACCATGAAGATGTTCAAGGCAACTGAAGCTAAACCTGTTCCCATTATCCCTGCCTCTTCATCTGCATTTTTCACTGCAACTGATAACATGAAGAAGTTCAAGGCAGCTGAAGCTAAACCTGTCCCCATTAGCCCTGCGTCTACATCTGCATTTTTCACTGCAACTGCTACCATGAAGAAGTTCAAGGCAGCTGAAACTAAACCTGTTCCCATTATCCCTGCCTCTTCATCTGCATTTTCCACTGCAACTGATAACATGAAGAAGTTCAAGGCAGCTGAAGCTAAACCTGTCCCCGTTAGCCCTGCGTCTACATCTGCATTTTTCACTGCAACTGCTACCATGAAGAAGTTCAAGGCAGCTGAAACTAAACCTGTTCCCATTAGCCCTGCCTCTACATCTGCATTGGCTAGTAAGGAGGAACGTAAATTCAAATTTCTGTTCATTACCAAGGAGAAACTGAAGGGTAAAAGGGCCGTCTACTTGGATGATGATGATATTTTGAAGGCACTTGCTGTTCATGAAGGAAAGCTTGAGCTATGCCTCAGTGTTCACTCTGTATGGCGCCACAGACAACATGGAGGACAGAATGCTGATCCTCGTAGCAGAGTCAGGATGATGTGCAGGAAATTTGAGTTCTTATGCAGGTTCCTTGCTCGAGCTGTGAAGCAGCGTTCAATGCAGCTTCGGAGAGTTGACCTTGCAGCTGACCAAGTCATCAAGAAATTACCAGATTACACCAAACATGGGTCAATTGTGGGAAAAGTTGCTGGAGTTGAAGTGGGCGATGAATTTTTATTCAGAGTAGAGCTGGCCATTGTTGGTCTCCACAACCCCTACCGGGCAGGCATTGACACCACTAGGGAGCCTGACGGTGAGCTTATTGCAGTGAGCATAGTTTCTTCAGGAGGTTATCTTGACGAATTTTCTAGCTCTGGTGAATTCGTATACACCGGCTCTGGAGGAAAAGCTGGCGGTGCCGATCAGGATGGGGATCAAAAGCTTCGGCGTGGGAACCTTGCCTTGAAGAACTGCATCACAAGAAAGATACCTGTCCGAGTAACTCATGGATTTAAGAGTCAAAATAGAGAAGAAGGCAGTCATTCCATAGGCAAAGAAATCTCAAAATTCATCTATGATGGGCTATATCATGTGATTGGTTTCTGGCAAGAAGGTATGCCAGGTTCAAAGGTCTTCAAATACCGACTACGCAGGATTCCTGGACAACCACAACTTCCTCTGGACGTAGCTAAATGGTTGCGGAAATCATGCTAGTACAGTTTTCTGTCAGAATATTGTGCGTTCAGACAGTTTGTCCTGGTGAGAGTAAATCAGAGCTTAGAAGAGGCTGCAGATCAACGCTGGATGAATTGAGATTTAGCTAGGAGATCATGCTACTGTCTGAGTGCCATCACGAGATCATGCCATGTAGAGACTAGATCTTAAGAACTTCAGTCAATAATTAGGCAGTGCAGCAATCCAGTTATTTATTTAGAGAAAGAGCGCCACAGCCGGGTTCCATTTATAATGAAATCCCACCTACAACATTCAGTTTACAGTTCATCGGGGAAACTGCAGAGAGACAGTTCAAGCAGCACCATACAAGGTGCAAACACAGCGCAGAAGCTAAACGAAAGCTACAGCAACGTTTAACTAACTAGCACTGCGAAGCAAAATGCTATCATTCTCTCGCAGGAGAGGAGACGAAGCGAGATTTTTCCTGAAGCACAACTGCAAGAGTGCTTCAGGAAAACGTGAAGACCTTAATGCAATACTCTGCTTCAGCAATCCAGTTATGGATATTCTATTTTATTCTTGTTATTAATTAATGCAATACTCTGCTTTAAGATTTGTAAACTTTTTTCAAAGTAGTGCAGTGAGCTAAAACAATATTGAATTAGAGACGGGCAGTTAGATAGCTAACCATCATAAAGTAGATAAATTGCAGACACATACACGATGATTGATGATATTACTGCCAATCATGTAAATACAGAAACAGAAGAATCAATTTTTGATATTTAAAATCTCTTTGCTTGATCTGTTCATGCATCAATATTTATATTCGATTGGTATTTTGGGGAACTCAAATTTGTCAAGCATTGCTGATAGCAGGTCTGTCCTCACAGAATCAGCACCTCCATTTGTGCCAAGTTGTGACTTCAGGTTATTTGGTCTTTCTTTTTTGGTTGAAGTAAGCATTGTTAATAATTCCTGGCATGTGGATTGTTCCTATGCAACCATGCTCTGGACCTCTGGTTTTTCAGCCCAGGCACTTGCAACTGAGCTCGCCTTCAGCGCGTAGAGCAGTTTTGTGCGGACCTTGTTCGGTTTTTGCAATCTGTCTATTAACTCTGCAGCGACGCCACCTCGAAGACGAAGAAAGATATCACGAACGAGGCCAACATTTAAACAGGAACCTGAGGTTGGCTGCACAGAAACGCCATTCTGAAATACAACTAAATGTGCCAAATACATATTTTTGTACAAAACTGATAAGAGTTTACATGTCATGCCAAAATACACCACTATAAAAAGCACCAAACATAACATCTACCAGCTGCTGCGACGAAAAACAGCTTTGTCTCACATTGTCTGGGTACTGTATAATCTTTCTGTGACTGACGAAAAATGCAGTTCTTTTGTACTAAAGCTGCTAACTTGGCGCACATCCTTTTAGCATCCTCCTCAGTCCTGTACAACGTTGAGGGAGAACTTGGATAGCAGATTCGGAACTCCAGATATGATCGGACCATACACCTGCACAGTTACGTATTTGATCAGCTAAACATGACAAGAACAGCTCTGTTTCTTTTACAAGTGACGAACCTGAGGATTGTCATGAATCTGGGACAGAGGCACGGCTAGGAGCTTGACTGCTTGAGGTTCCTTGGCACGATGAACTGGCGACACATCGGCAGCCTAACCAAGAACAGCTTCATGCATTCCTTCACGAAGATACACTCAGCCACGGTTAGATTTACAGTTAAAGGACGAGAGAGGATTAATCATAGATCAGATATGCACGATGGAGTAGTGAGCATGCTCGCCTTCGGTGCAGGTGGCAGATATGGAAATGGCCTGGCCTCGAAGTCGGATCTCCACCACATCCCAATGCACTCCCCGATCTAAGGTGTATAATAAGATGGGATTTTATCTAAGGGATCATGATCGGTGTCAGGTTTAAGGTGGCGCAAAGAGCAGCGGTTACCTGCCAGTCATGGTCCTCGCTTCGATCGGCAGCCGATAGCTTGCTCGAAAGCTTGCGCTTCAGCCCTTGGACATCTGAGGCACAGTTGAGAAAACCTTTTAACAAAAGAACTAACCACTTGGCACAAGCTTTAAGAATTTGGTGCAGGAAAAAGAAGCCAATACAACAGGAGCTCAACGAATTAGAAGAGCAAATAAAGCAGATACAAGCCAAACGGTGGGAGCTCAGGATCAAGCATTGGAAAACTCTCTAATCACAAGGTATGAACAAAACCTCACAAAACTCACTGATTCTTATATGCAGAGAGCAAAAAAGAATTGGATAAAGGATGGAGACAGGAACACGGCTTATTTCCACAGAGCAATTCTCAAAAGAAGGAGAAGAAATATGATTGTTTCCATCAAGGATGAAAATGATACTATCCAACACATGCCAAGACAAATAAGCAATACCTTTGTCAATTACTTTCGACATATCTTTGCTTCTGCTAATACTAATACTGGCAGGCCCTTTATTCACACACAACTTCCAACAGACATTACAGACCATACTTACACGGTGCCGAACAAGCAGGAATTATGGGATACATTGCAGGACATGAAAAGAAATGCATCGCCAGGACCAGATGGATTCAACTTGGAGTTTTATCTAGCAACTTGGAACTGGATAGGGGATGACGTAACAAATCTGGTAAGCTCTTTCTATCACTCGGATGTCATGCCTCAACATATTAATGACACTCACATTGTGTTGATCCCCAAAAAACTTGTTGCTCTTGTGCCTGCGGATTATAGACCTATTAGCCTATGTAATGTAGTCTACAAGCTCATTGCCAAAACTCTAGCCAACAGACTCAAACCTCATCTTCCTGATTATATTAGTCCAGCTCAGCAGGCTTTTATTGAAGGGCGACGTATTAGCAATAATATAATTATTGCCCAAGAAATTACCCACTCATTTGCCATAGCTTCTTGGCCCCATCATGCTTTTATGTTAAAAATTGATCTTGCTAAAGCATTTGATCGCCTAGAATGGAACTTCATTGTCGCGGCACTCGCTCGTAAAGGGCTGCATGGCCACTTTATCAATTTGATCTTTGCCTGTATTTCTTCGCCCTCCTTTTCAGTGGTCATAAATGGTCAACCATTTGCGAGGTTCCGTAGCCATAGAGGAATACGACAAGGCTGTCCCCTTTCACCGTACCTCTTCGTCTTTGGTATCAATGAGCTGTCGCTTTCGCTACAGGATGCTATGGCGAATAACTCTCTTCGAGGTGTGGTTTTAGGCCCAAATTGCCCCCGCATTCATTCTCTTCTGTTCGCCGATGACCTCCTCATTTGTGGTGAAGCTACACTACAGGAAGCAGCAGCCATGAAACAAATTCTAGAATCTTTCTGTTCTACATCCGGACAAACACCAAACTGGTCTAAATCTGGGATCCTTTTTAGTAAACATGTCCAACCTAATGATGCAGCTGCCATTAAAACTATTTTTCCGGTTCAAGATATATATGCTTCCTTTATTCACCTTGGGCACCCTCTCATCCTCCCTGCAAAGGATAGATCATCAGCCTACAACTTCGTTGTCGACAAATTTAAAGCAAAGCTTGGCACGTATAAGGCAGACAAATTATCACACGCAGCTCGTTTGGAACTCATTAAATCTGTATTCTCCTCGATTCCTGTTTATTACATGTCCAACATCCTTTTTCCTAAAAAGTTCATATCTAAACTCACAGCTATTATAATAACTTTCTGGTGGACTGGAGTAAGAGAAGAATCACAGAAGAAAACCCTCTGCTAAAAAGCCTGGAAAGACCTTTGTGCACCGAAGAAAGATGGATGACTGGGAATTAGGAATTTGCAAGCGATAAATCAAAGCCTCATTCTCATAGCAGCCTGGCGAATAGCTGATACGTCTCAAACGTATCTAATTTTTTGATGTTCCATGCTTATTTTATACCAATTGCTACATGTTTTGCATCTACTTTATATCACTTTTATACATTTTTGGGACTAACCTATTAACAAGATGCCGAAGTGCCAGTTCCTGTTTTCTGCTGTTTTTGTATTCCAGAAAAGCTAGTCTGGAAATATTCTCGGAATTGGACGAAACTACACGGGGTGCCTATTTTTCCAGAACACACCTGACGGAGTGAAGGAGTGGCAGAGGAGGGCCACCAGTGCCCCACACGCCACGAGGGCGCGGTTCCCCCCTCTGCCGCGCCCTGGGGTGGTGTGGGCCCCTCGGGGTCCGCAGCCGCCGCCCTTTCGCCTACTTATTCCCCCCGACGCGAAAACCCTAAGTACCTGAGCAAATATCCATGAAAAGATCCAGAGACGCCGCCGTCGTCAACCCTAGCTCGGGAGGGTTCAGAACCTCTTCCCGGCACCCTGCCGGAGAGGGGAATCGTCACCGGAGGCTTCTACATCGCCATGCCTGCCTCCGGAGTGATGCGTGAGTAGTTCATCCTTGGACTACGGGTCCATGGCAGTAGCTAGATGGTTGTCTCTCCACTTTGTGCCATCATGTTTAGATCTTGTGAGCTGCCCTACATGATCAAGATCATATTATTATAATGCTACATGTTGTGTTTGCTGGGATCCGATGAATATTGCATATTATGTCAAGTTGATTATCAATCTATCTTATATGCCAAGAATTACGTAAACTGAAAAGTCCTAATGTGACAAACCCTGTTCTTGATGAAGCTTTTGATGAATTAGACCTTTCTTCACTTGGTAATACTTGATGCATGCTTTGTGCCTAGCTAAAAGGCGTTAAAGAAAAGCGCTTATGGGAGGCAACCCATTTTATTTTTCTGCAATTTTTCTTTTATTGAGTCAAGGAGTTTGTTTACTTCTGTAGCAACTCCTTTGTATCTTTATTTTCTCGCATTGTTGTGCCAAGAGTAGCCTCTAATGATAAGATGATGCTTAATTTTGATTGCTGCGCAGAAACAGATTTTTGCTGTTCACTGTACGAAATTCCTAAAATCACCAGATTGTTAATTAAATCTGAAATTTTTGTGCGTAATCTTTATGAATGTCTGAAACTTTCATTAGTTCAGAGTTTCTCGATCTGAGCGTCGTAAGTGCCTCGAAAAAATTCGTCTTTGCGGACTGTTCTGTTTTAGACAGATTATGCCTTTTTATTTTTCGCATTCTCTCTTTTACTAGTGTTGAGTGAAATTCTTTTTTGGGTGGAAGAGCTTCACATAACATCAGTGGCTGTAGCTAATGTTTAAAGTAACAAATCATATTGCGTCTTTACAGAACATGTGAATTTTTGATTATGCACTAACCCTCTAATGAGATCTACTTTGAGTTTGGTGTGACGGAAGTTTTCAAGGGTCAAGAGAGAAGGATGATATAATAGGATCAAGAAGAGTGAAGAGCTTAAGCTTGGGGAGGCTCCCATGGATCTCCCCAGCATATTTCAAGAAGACTCAAGCGTCTAAGCTTGGGGATGCCCAAGGCATCCCCTTCTTCATCGTCAAAATTATCAGGTCATCTCTAGTGAAACTATATTTTAATTCTTTCACATCATATGTGCTTTTCTTGGAGCGTCTGTGTGCTTTTTATTTTCAGTATTGCATTTTATTTTCAATAAAGCTTGACTGGACCCTAGCATTCTTGATTGGGAGAGAGACACGCTCCGCTTTTTCATGAGAATACTCCTATTCTTCACTTATATTTGTTGAGTATTCATATCTAGCGCTGTTCAGCTTTTAGCTCTTGTTTTCATGTATCTCTTGTCAGAGCTATTAGCTTTCTTTTGTAGAAAGTACTCTCTTGCTTCACTTATATTTGTTTGGAGAGTTGATGAAATAAATTGATTGGTGTTTGGTTGGTTCAGAAAATGTTGCATGTGGTAATTGGTATAAGGAAAAACTTGCTTAATCTTGTAGATCACTAAAATGGATAACTTGATGCTTGTCAATTGTTTTGAGTTAACAAGTAGATCATGATTAAATTGTGCATCACATGAGTTAAGCCTATTAGTGAAGAACTACCGTAAAGCTTGTTGAAAATTTGGTTTGCATCGGTGGTACCTCTAAGGTCTAGATATTTTCTAATAACAGGGTTTGGTTAACAAGGAAGACGGTATGAAGTCTTATAACGTTTGCAATATGTTTGTCATATAAAACTTGGTGTACGGGTTGATATTCTTGTTTGCTTACATAACCTTGCTAGCCTAAACTCTGTACTGAGAGGGAATGCTTCTCGTGCATCCAAATCCTTGAGCCAAAATCCATGCCATTTGTGTCCACCATAACTACCTATATGTGGTATTTCCTTGCCACTCCAAGTAAATTTTTCATGTGCTACCTTTAAATTATTCAAAATGTTATTATTCCCTTTTTGTGTCAATGTTTACTAGCTCATGAGGAATTAGTGTGGTTATTCTTTATTCTATTTGTCGAGTGGACTTTTACACCTGGACTAGTGGCATATACATCCGCTTATCCAATAACTTGCAAAAAGAGCTGGCAACGGGGTGCCCAGTCCCAATTAATTACAACTTTAACCAATTAATTCTCTTCACACTTTTGCCCTGATTCATCAGTAAGCAATGACAAACAGTGAAATACCTGAATGTGTGTAAACCAAAGAGAAAGAGGGATGATCTGCCTTGCTGGTAGAAATAACGTCCTTCATGGGAGCCGCTCTTAAAAGTCCGTTCGACAGGTAGAATACTGTTCTCACCCGCTACCATTCGTTGACAATTAACAAACACCTCTCAAAAATAGATACTCCTCCATGGTATGTGATTGATGGAAGGCACCCGAGGATTCGGTTAGCCATGGCTTGTGTTAGCAAGGTTGGGAGGAGTATCAAATATTTTATGCAATCTCTATATGCTTTCAAAAACCTAAAAGCTCTAGCACATGATTTAATCCCTGCTTCCCTCTGCGAAGGGCCTTTCTTTTACTTTTATGTTGAGTCAGTTTTCCTATTCTTTCTGTCTTCCACAAGCAAACACTAGTGTCAACTTTGTTACAACATGCGTTATATGCAATGTATTGGACTTGTTATACTACTTTGTGTTGACAATATCCATGAGATAAATATGTTGAAAGTTGAAGCAAATGCTGAAACTAAATTCTTCCTTTGTGTTGATTAAATACCTTTTGTTAGAAACTATTGCTTTATGAGTTAACACTTATGCAAAACTGTTTGATGCTTGTCTCGAAAGTACTATTCATGAAAACGTTTAGCTTGTGTGATTCATTGTTTACTCATTATCTATTTGGTAGCAAATTATAGACCATTGACTTGGATCACTTCATTCATTTACATGTGCCTTGCAATATTATATGATCAAGATTATGATAGTAGCATGTCACCTCAAAAATTATTTTGTTTTTATCGTTTACCTACTCGAGGACGAGTAGGAACTAAGCTTGGGGATGCTGATACGTCTCAAACGTATCTATAATTTTTGATGTTCCATGCTTGTTTTATACCAATTGCTACATGTTTTGCATCTACTTTATATCACTTTTATACATTTTTTGGGACTAACCTATTAACAAGATGCCGAAGTGCCAGTTCCTGTTTTCTGCTGTTTTTGTATTCCAGAAAAGCTAGTCTGGAAATATTCTCGGAATTGGACGAAACTACACGGGGTCCTATTTTTCCAGAACACACCTGACGGAGCGAAGGAGCAGCAGAGGAGGGCCACCAGGGCCCCACACGCCACAGGGCGCGGGCCCCCTCTGCCGCGCCCTGGGTGGTGTGGGCCCCTCGGGGGTCCGCAGCCGCCGCCCTTTCGCCTACTTATTCCCCCCGACGCGAAAACCCTAAGTACCTGAGCAAATATCCACGAAAAGTTCCAGAGACGCCGCCGTCGTCAACCCTAGCTCGGGAGGGTTCAGAACCTCTTCCCGGCACCCTGCCGGAGAGGGGAATCGTCACCGGAGGCTTCTACATCGCCATGCCTGCCTCCGGAGTGATGCGTGAGTAGTTCATCCTTGGACTACGGGTCCATAGCAGTAGCTAGATGGTTGTCTCTCCACTTTGTGCCATCATGTTTAGATCTTGTGAGCTGCCCTACATGATCAAGATCATATTATTGTAATGCTACATGTTGTGTTTGCTGGGATCCGATGAATATTGAATATTATGTCAAGTTGATTATCAATCTATCTTATATGTTATTTAAGATCTTGCATGCTTTCCGTTACTCGTAGATGCTTTGGCCAAGTAGATGCTTGTAACTCCAAGAGAGAGTATTTATGCTAGATAGTGGGTTCATGTCTCCGTTTAACCTGGGACAGTGACAGAAAGTTCTAAGGTTGTGGATGTGCTGTTGCCACTAGGGATAACCTAACGATGCTATGTCCACGGCATATGTGTTTGTTTACATTACGCACTTTACTTAATGCAATTATCCGTTGCTTGCAACTTAATACCAACGGGGGACTCGGATGACAACCCGGCGGTGGATTATTAGTCATAGATGCTGTTGGATAACGATCTATGTATTATGTCGTAATGCCCAATTAAATATCATAGTAGTCAACATGTCATGTATATGCATTGTCATGCGCTCACTATTCGTCAATTGCCCAGCTGTAATTTGTTCACCCAACATGTTAGTTATCTTTTATGGAGAGACACCACTAGTGAACTGTGGACCCCGGTCCATTCTTTTACACTGATTAAACAACCACAAACTGCAAACTGTTCCTTTTTCATTCTCTGCAATTTAATACTCATTTTCCACACCATACGTTTAATCCTTTGTTTTCAGCAAGCCAGTGAGATTGACAACCTCACTGTTTCGTTGGGGCAAAGTAGTTTGATTGTGTTGTGTGCAGATTCCACGTCAACAGTCCAGACTCCCTGCGACAGCTATTTTTCTGGCGCCGTTGACAACCTTCTGAAGAGTTGCTGCTCCTACTGGTTCGATAACCTTGGTTTCTTTCTGAGGGAAAACTTGCTGCTGACTACATCATACCTTCCTCTTGGGGTCTCCCAACGAACGTGTGTTTCACGTCATCAATAGCCCAAAACCCCAATGATCACCTCCATCTGTTCTTACAATCTAAATATTTCCCAGGTGCATCCATATGGCGGCCCAAGTCCAATACTCCAAAATCGGCTTTTTGGGCCTCCATCCTCAAAGTCCTCCCTATCTTAAGAACTTATACATCCTACCAACTAACCCAAGGCAATATTTCTATCTGGAGCACGCCTTGGTACTCCTCATGGAACTCTATCTATGATGACTTAATCATTCAATCTCCGGGTTTTGCTTATCCAGCTCTAGTCAAAGACCTGTGGCTCCCAAATCAAAAACGGTGGAATGAAAATCTTGTTAATTCCCTGTTCTCGCCCTCGGCAGCCCTCTCCATTAAGCAAACCACAATTATTGATACGGAAGAACAAGACATGCTTTGCTGGAAACTAACTCAAGATGGTAGGTGCAATGCAAAATCTGCATATCATGCTTGTTTACAGGTATTGTATGAGCATAGACAAGCAGATCGGCCAAGGAAACCATCACCACAAACAATCCAATTACTCAAACAGGTATGGAAGTGCAAGGACATCATTCCAAGAGTCCAAACATTTGCTTGGCACTTCCTTCGCAAAGCGCTTCCAACAGGAGCAAGAGCGGTGCGTTACTCCAAACACATCAACAAGGTTTGCTGTAGGTGTGGTATGCAGGAAGATGAAATACACCTCTTCTTTACTTGCCCTTTTATTAAATCTGCATGGTTCATTGCTCCATGGTATATAAGAACTGAGCTCATTATCAACAATTCCAACAACCTTACATATATTATTCTAGACTTGCTCTCAATGAACCATCCATATGCCACCTTAGCAAACATTTTCACTTTTATGTGGTGCATTTGGAAGTCCAGAAATGACATTCTTTTTCAAAGAAAATGTGGGCAACCTCATCAGATTTTCCTTAATGCTCAAGCCCTAGCAAATAACCTTGAACTCTGTAATTCTATTCCTTCTTATGAACAGGGAAGTAAACAGGCAAAATTCAAGGCAGAAAACTCTAGGATGACAACTCCAATGCAAGGATCCACGATAACAAATGACAGATTGCTGCAAGGAGTGATTATCTATACAGATGCGTCTTGCAGGAACAACAAAGATGCGATACAGGGACAATCAGTAGGACTAGGAATATACATCCGAGACGATGCCGATCAAAAGAATTGGAGAATCAAATACAGGCCATATCACAACAGGAAGCTACAGTCTTTCAAGCAGAGGCAAAATCTCTCTCACTAGCAGCTAAAATTGCAAAGATGCTACAGGTGGACACGCCGACTTTTCTTACAGATAACCAGGTACTGGCGAAAACAGCAGCATCAAGGAAAATAGACCATCCACTTCTACATTGGAATGCAAGAAACCATCTAGCACAATTTTTCAGAGATACAACAGGCTGCTCACCTCAGGTGTTCCATATATCGAGAGAGCTAAATCAAGAAGCTCATAAGTGTGCATCACAGGTTTTTAGGCCTAGCCTAAACCGACCTATCTTTCAATGTACAAATTCAGCTCACCCTACATGTGCTTGTCCTGTGCTTTCCACTTTACAAGATGTACATCTCCAGGACTTTGTATTTTTTGCTGCTATCTGCAGCTGAGCTGAAATGAATTGGCGCCTTCGGCCCCCTTGTGTTGTTCAAAAAAAAGACAGGGGATGTGGGGTCGATGCTTTGTGTGGGCCAGGCGTGGTACTTTCTGACCTTAGGTAGTTTGACTTGGGTGACCATTGGTTGGTTGTTTTGTGGTGGTCGGTCGAATTTGCTTCGAGGTGAACAACTACGAATGAGACGACTACTGCTATCATTGTGTGTTATGTAAAATCTGTTCAGGCTGAGAAATCTGACCTGAACAAAGAACCGTGTAGTCAAATTGCTGGAATGTAACAACCGTGAAATTCTTTAAAAAAAACACAACCTTGAAATTACAGTTTTTGTAACATATGTTTTGTTTTTATTGTAACGATCACAAGGGTAATGGGATATAATCTCGTCAGAGTTTTCTAACCGGACACCCCAATTTTTCCAATACACCGGATAGGACAATATTCCAACTCTCACCGAGTCCCTCTTCATTCCTTTTTTCTCGTCTGTATCGTCCCTTGCCTACCTCCACAGGCGTTCCAACCCAAGTTTCGCCGCCATGTTGAACCCGCAATCCGCCCAAACCCTTCTCAAACACGTCTACCGCTCCGGACATGGGTCCCCGCCCCCGTACGCCGTGCCCGGTACGTTTTACTCCGTCGTACATAGCTAGTCATGTGTTCACAAGAACGTTGGAGATGTTTTCTAGGTTATTTTGCCTATTTGTATGTATCAATGGATTCGTCAAATGATGAAGTTAATTACAAATTTTTAAGGAGTTTATATTCAAAGAGTTATTGATGACAAGTATGATTCCGAAATTGACGACGACGAAGATGCATACATGATGATGATGATGATGAGCATACTTGAAAAAATATAGAAAAAAGGGTCATGTTCTTAACGTTAAGGGTTCCAGAGCATGAAGTGCGCAAGAAATCTCTACCGCCACTGATCCGGTATGTCATGAGATTTTTTTTCCGACTTTGCTTCCATATGAACTCTAGTTTATTCCCGCGCATAGTGGATGGTGTGAAGAAATATGTGTTGGGTCGCACCGGGTGTGCAACAGTTGCACAAAAAAAAAATCCTAGCACGGGCAAACCAAGATCCATCCAAGAAGAATATAGGTTATGGTGTTACCACTACACGCGCAGGTGCAGAACTTTGTGAAATGCGTCAGGACAGTGTAGTATGTGTTCCTAGTTTCAGATAACTCCGCCGATCGTGGCTAGTATCATAATAAGTGCTTAATGTTTAGAAAATTAGTGCTTTCAGACATGTATTACTGACCCGACCACTCTGGTGGCTAGCTGATTGTGCAAATTCAGACAAATTGGATATTTTTTTACACCGTTATACAAGTTTAAGGGTCACCCACCTCACTTTGTAAGTTTATGGGGGTATTTATACATTCAAGACAAGTTTGTAGATCTCATATGTATTTAACCCATTCTAAAAAGTGTAGGGATTGGGGGATTTCTTGGGTTCTCCTATTCTACGTGTTTTGCGTCAAGGAGCGAGTCTACGCCTATAGGAGGAGATGCTGTGCCAGGCCCATCGACTCCTTCCTCTACCTTGCACTCGTTTCCGACGCATCTTCCTCGATCCCCTCCCCTGCCGCTATAGTTGCTTGCCCCCGCTGCCATCGCCGGCCAGACCGCCTGCTGCCGTCACCCGCCTTCATCTTCTCGGTCTGCGGCGACATCGCTCCGGCCAACCGCGCCACTTCTTCATCTTCTCGTCGTGTGGGCTGGCCCGCGATGCGCCTAGAGAGGTACGCGTTTTGGGCGTTTCCTATTTATCGACCAGTGCGCCGATAGCGCGGCATCGCACACCCCGACTGGAGAAGGAGGGGCGCGAGTGGGCCTGGCCCAGTTCGTCGACGCCGTGCGACGGTGGCTGCCGGAGCTGAGGGAGAAGGCGGCGCGGCGAAGGGAGGGGAGGGGAGGGGAAGGGAGGGGAGGGGAGGTGTCGGCGCCAGAGACGGGTCGGCGGACGGCGACGACGAGCCAGGAGCGAGCCGGAACGCCGGAGACGCGGCTGGCCGCGGCGGAGGCGGTTGAGGCGAGCAAGAAAACTTATCTTCGGGGGTGGGGGGTGCCGGCGCGGTGGAGAGCTCGCCGGAGGTGGGGTCTTTAGAGGGAAGGTCGGGCGGCAGCGGACCGACGGTGGGCGGCGGTTGGAGGAGGGCGGGGCACCGAGGAGGCGCGGCAGCGGCGCCGGGCGCGGGTGGCGGTGGCAGGCGGCCTGGCCGGCGGCACGCGGGTGGCAGTGGTGTGGCGAGGCGAGGAGGAAGTGCGGCGAGGGGGAGGAGGAAGAAGGAGTGGCGGGTGTGCGACGCGACGATAACGTCGCACGGGTCGACGCATAGGGGTCCCCGCGTTTTGACGCTAATCATTAGGACGAGCGTAGTCTTCCCACCGAATGGGCCAAAAGACTGTTGGGCCGGATCGGCTAATGCGTTTCAGGTTCGATAAGCTAGATTCGGGGGATCTCGTGAAGCAGGTGAATAGGCAAGAAACACAATGCAACTGAGCAGTACCAGACCTGGCATGGATCATAAAGGGACCGCATTTATTAGAGGGGCCAGACCTCGCTGAACCTCAAACGCACTCCCCCTTTCCTTCTCAACAATTCTCCTCTCCTGCCGCAGCCCGCAGCTCACGCATACTGTGCAATCCAGAGGGCCGGGAGAGTCGATGTCGTCGTCGGTCGGAGGCGGAGGAGGAGGAGGCGGCGCCGCCTCGGCCGGAGGGGACGTCGCCGGCCTTCTGGAAAAGGCCAAGGAGCTGGACCAGCTGCGCAAGGAGCAGGACGACGTGGCCACCGAGATCAACAAGATCCACAAGAAGATCATCTCCTGTAAGTGATTGCCTCCCGTTTTCCGTGCCGTCAATCATTTCCCCGGTTAGGTCGATTCCATACGGATTTTTAGCTGCTTTGTATTACTTTTCCGTTACGGAATCCTGCTGACACGCTTAGCTGCTTGATTGTATTTTTTTGGATCGTGCGTGTCAGTGTGAGGTCTGTGCTCGAGGGCTGTGTGTATCAGATATTCGGATAGCTATTCCCAAGTATTCGGCGTTCGGCTTGCTTGTTGGTACATCAATATTCCAGATGTGGCAGCAGAATTACCATGGCAAAAGGAGATGGCAGTTTCTTCTCCCCACCTGCCGCAGAGCAACATTAAGTTATTTATTAAAAGCAATATGCATTAAGTTATCCAGCTAACGTTACTTAATAATCCTGTGTTGGCATTTTGCAAGATACTCAAATCTGTAATGAAAGAGGAATTTATTGCTGATATGGCTGGTAACAATGGTTTCCTTCTAGTATTAACTAAAAGCCTGTATTGGCTGGCAATGAGCAACTTCGGGCTTAAGTTAAAATAGAAATCTTAAATATCACATTTTCTGTTAGTTAAAATGGGAAATCATATCTAGTCACTCTGAAACCTAGATAAAAACAGAAATTAAAGCAAAAGTAATTAAACCAGAATTTCTATGAATTACTCTAGATTTTTTTATTAAGGAGTACATTAATATTAATAGTCCTAGCTTTTCTTGTATGCCTGATGCTCTCAACAGCGATGTTGTGTGTTATAGACCAGCTTGCCCATTTTTTGTGTAGCTTTTCTTGTTGCAAGGTGAAGTTGTTATGAACACCATAATGTTGGTTGGATTGGTTACACAAATGGAGAACTGAAGATTGCATTTGAAAGATATATGGAATTCACGATGATTCATTATATTTTGCCATTAGATAAATTTGTATTGTAGACAGACAAGTTAAGCATTTATTGTCTGATTGGACCTTTGTAGCACTGTATCCTGTGAGGTTTATCTGTTGGCCTGTAAACCTTGATGAAAGTTCCTAGAACCACAATGATATCCTCATATTTGGTAGGCATGGTTCAAGTCAAAGCATCCTACAGACACAGTTATGTAAACTCGGCATAAAAGCTTGTTAAATGGTCACTATTGTGTACTGTCAGTTATGACATTCTGATAATCATTTTTTTATTATCATTATTTTCTATTGAAGCTGTGAGTATTGAAATCTTTACATTGTTTCCCTTTCTCTTCTAGCTCCAGAGATGGTGGATAAATCAGTTGATGCCATTTTGGCTAGGCTTCGTGGTTTATATGTGCAAGCAAAAGAACTCGCCGAGAGTGAAGTCAGGTAACATTTAAAACTCTAGGCAGTGAGATATTTTCTTCCTGCAGAACAAATAGTTAGCTGAGGATCTCCATGTTTGATTTAGGTAACAAAAATAATTTGTTGAAAGTCATCCATTTGTTGACTTCAAAATTTAAATTGTTGCATGCTGCCCCTCCCACCAAACTTTTTTAGTTTTGAACTTTGGGGAAGTTTGTTTCTTGTGGCTTAGTCTGTATGACTGTAGTACTTGATTATATGTTGAAGTACTTCCCAACTATAAAATGTAAGCGATTTGTTAATGTACATTGCAACGTTGAAATACTATTCATTTGGTCTATGCAGCCTTGTTGAAACCACCTATATTAAAATATGCATTAGTTGGGTCAATTCCTGTGGAGGTAGGCAGGTATGCGAATTTTGTAGTGTAACATCTATCGGGTCTCAGGCACAATATAAGTTATCCCTCTATTCTGAATAGGGGTGGATACCAAGCTGAGATAGAATATATAAATGTTTGCTCAATCTTCAGGCATTTTGATTTAATATCATCCTACTTGTAGTTCAGAACAGATTTGTATCACACTAGCTTTGAGCAACCTGGACCAGCATAGCGTTTCATTAAATTCGAATATCTTACCTTTGAGCGAAATTTCAGCATAATTTTCCGAGTACTTCTGAATCAAGCTCTTTGAGTGGATTTTCATATCAGATCCCCTCACTGTACTTCTTCTTCTTCTTCTTCTTCTTCTTCTTCTTCTCCACACTGCTCGTCTTCGTCCTCTTGCTCCGCTATATTCTCCTCACGTCTTAGTCACACACTTTCCTTCTCAGACTATGTGTTCTCTCCTCCCTGCCCCATGTCAACCTCGTGCCTTCCCCTCCCCATGTCCTGGATGAACCAATTTTGCACCTAGGCGGAGATGAATCAGCCCGCGTTCCTGCTCCTGGTTCTGGAGGGGAACCATGGCTTCGGGACCAGAGGTGGGCACCGGCAATGTCAATGGGAGTGTGCCCTTTTAACTCTCTACCTGGGGAGATGTGAGAGTGAGAGGAGGTGGGAGAGGGGGCGGCATGACACATGTGCTTGAAAAGGACTCGAGGTGGAAGTAGGATATCGGATGGATTAGTGTTGCTGCATCAAATTACTTGTGGTGGCAACACCAATTAACATACTGGAGACTAGAGCAGGGATGGGGTGGATGGAGGTGTGTCCATGCCTTTCTCTGGATTGTCATCGTTACGAAGGCCTAATTTCTCCAATTCAATGATCAATGACTAGTTTGCTTGGATGCTGATAATGTCCATGAGAAGAACATCTGCCTTTGTTGTGAGAAAGGGTGTTCGTGTCTTTCTCCATCATTATGAAAGCCCTATTTTTTTCTAGTGCCATCATTTGACTATTTTGCTTGGATTGTTTAGGGTATGACATAGGTCACAAGTTGGACCATTTGTTTTCCACATATCCATGTCCGCTCTTCGTTAGGTGTATACCTTATTATTTGAAGACTGCAGCATTCAACGGTGATCAATTAATCTATAATCCTTTATTCTGCAGTGCTTCAAATGCTTTGGTTGGACTGTTAGATGGCGTGTTGCAATCTGGAGTTTCAGCTGCACCAAGAAAAAAGATGGGTAAGCATTAGAATTTGGATTTCACAAGTTAAGTTCAGAGATTCTAAGTGTAAGCATAAAGTATTATAGATGCTTTCTATATCGCAGAAGTTGGCGAACAGAAAAAGAAGAGGATGAAGTCTGATACAGATACACCAAGATTTTCCTCTGCATCTATGAGGAGTCAACTTGACCAAGCTGCAAACCTGAAAGGAGAGCAGGTTTCAATTCCAGCTGAATTTAGAAATACCATTTAGTCTTTGTATTTCATGTACTTGTGGGTACATGGCTACATGCTATCTCGACGGCGAAACTTCTTTCCATGTAAGAGAGGATAGGAAACTTCCTGTATTCTGATATAGTTTAGTAGGGTTGTTTGCACTTGTTGAAGGTGCCAATTTTGCAGCAGTGTTCCGTTAGACATCCGAAATATCAAGTATGGCAGTCCGGTGTTTAAATTTTGATTTATTCTTACCATCTTTCACATAACTTCTGCCGCTTTTCATATTCACGGTTGATTCATCTAGCTATTAGGATGGCTTATATGCGGTTCATCGTTGCCCGAAAATGGGAGATCCAGCTACTGTGCTAAACTACTCACACAGCTATTGTTTTTCTCATTTTAAAATTATCAATCTTCTATTTTTATTTTTTGTTAATATAAAATTGACTTCCAAAAATTCTTAATTTTTTTTTGAAATTCATAAGTTCTCCTTTTCCCCTAACAGTCGTGCACCTTTTCTGTTTTTGGAGTTATGAATTTGACAACTAATCTAACTGAAATGATAATTATAAAACCAACAATCATATTGACACATACTTTTACATTAAATCTGTTCGAACCAACTTAGAAAATTTGACAGTTTAACAGACGTCTCTTTGTGTTTTGTTTTCTTGTTTACTATATGGACATTATAGTTCTGATACAAATTACAAATAAATACAAACTGTTACGTATAATTCTAGTCTTCTAGATAATGGACTTGGTTTTTTATAGACGTTACCATCGATGTTACAATTGTAGACCGCCAGATGTACATAAAAGACATTTGCAAGTTATAGCATTAACTCAAAGAATCTACGCACATTACTCACTGCCCATTACCCTTATCTGGTAAATCAAAGTTCATTAGCATGCTAACGAAACAACGCAATATTATCAAGCATAGGATTACTTTTCCCTCCGATTGTCGGTACGTTTAAGTTGTAAATTTATGACATTGTTGAGTTGCAATACTGAAGTTAATTAATTCAACATTACTCCAGCACATACTTATACATACACATTCATATAGCAGGTTGATTTTTACAACTTTAAAACTGGTAAATATTGAATAAAACTAATTAGAAGATGCAGTCCCATATCAAGGTCCAAGGCAAATTTGGTATGTGTTGGTATTATTACATCATTCAGTCACAAAATCGTTGAACTGACGCACCTGTATTAACTATTTAATCGTACTCGTCTTTTCTCGAACATGCTAACGAGACTCTTTAAAACCTTTTTTTAATACTGGTACCTGTAGTGGATGATTATGATTTAGTTTGACAGCTTAGCTTTTAGCTCTTGATTTGTTGTTCGCGTTAGTTCTGCCCATATTTGCATGCACAAGTTTTGTACAAATTTGCTTAATTATTTGATGTCTTCCATCTGCGCTCCATCGTTTCAGGTTGCCGCTAAGGTAAAATCGGATGATGAAAAAGACGAGTGGTTCGTGGTGAAGGTCATACATTTCGATAAGGAAACAAAAGAGTATGTATATGTTTTAGTTCCTTCCTTGTATTGTGCAACTTATTGTTTGTAATAATAGCTTATTGCAGTGGAAATTAACTTAGGTAATACGTAATTAATTTCCCGAGCTGTCTTAGGCCTTTCCACAACATGTGTCCATATCGGTGCCAGAATCAGTTTTGGAGTATTTGGCACCGGTGCCATCCATTGCCCAACCGGTGCCCTAATTTTTTTCAGGGAACTGGAACACATGGTTGCTCCGATGCCCACTTCTTGCATGCAATGAAATATAATTGTTTAACTGCCAACACAAGCTGGTGCGGGTCTGGACATCAAGAAATTATCACGCGAAGGAAGAGATGTGTGTTGGTTCTGTCGAGTTCTTTCTTCTTGTGTGGGTCCCGCACTCCCGCTATTTCTAGGTTGCGAACACACACTGCGAGAGGGGGTGCCAAACCTTATTTTTCAGGGCATCGCCGAGGACGTGGCAACTTTTTGATGTTTTGGGGCATCAACTACACTGTGGAAGGCCTTAGCAGTTATTGTTACTTGAAGAGGAGTCCTGATGCCATGAACCTGTTTATTTGAATACCAAGATAGGAAAAACACCATTCAATAACAGGTTGAAGGTTTTAGATATTAAGATTATAAGCTTGAGCTATGGGGCTAGTACTCCCTTCGTGTGTGTATGTGTGTGCATGCATGTGCATGTGAGTGATGATCAAGGTATACATGAAACCAACTTTTACTACTGATGCGAAAATACAATTATTCACTCTATGGAAAAAATGTTACTCCCTCCGATTCCAATTAAGTGTCGCAAGTTGTACAAGGAACTATACGTGGTTAGTTCATTTCCCACGTCATTTTTTACGGATCAGAGTGAGTATTAGGTTTTTCTTTCATAATTCTTTCATGCCATTCACTTTTGTTATTTTGATGTAACATAGGCAACATAATATCAGCATATTGGCTTTGCACATATCCTAATCCCTCCCATAATTATTGCATGTTGTATAGAATGTAATCAGGCAATTATGGCTAGGATTAGTAGGGATTCTTTCCTTGTATATCTTGTATCTTTGGCTACATATATGAGATATCAGGAAGGTGTGGCCTCAATTCCGTAACTTACATGGTATCAGAGCCAAGAGGTCTTGAGTTCAAGTCGCAATTTCAAATATCATATGTTGATGAAGTAATCTTTTGTGTAAAATTAGACCGACATATGCTTCAATGATCTCTCAACCGCAAAAGAACAAGGTAATATAGTGGAAAGTAATAGGTCAAGGTTATAGGGTTATGATTTACGTCATGAATGGAGGACCGGCAAGTTGCATTATGTAGTCAAAACTCAAAAGTGACAAGTATTTGCAAACAGAGGTAGTATTTTTTTATTGAACTGTGGTTTCAACTGTGAAATCCAGTTAGGCTGGCCGACCGGTGGACTGAGAGGTTCTCTAGGGCGGTGAGCCTGTGACTGGTTCAGTTAGTAACTGTGCCAATGCTGCCTATGTATTGATTATGAACAAGAGAATATTCGCCCAGAAGTTGTAAATTCAAGCATTGATTTTTGAATTTAATTCGAAACAAATTATTCTTTCTGTTTACTGTGTGCAAGCTAAGCAATAGATTGTTAATATTTGCTCGTGTGTTAGCTGTGTAAGTATTGAACTTTGGTGCATTGTATTGACTATTTGTCATCTAGGGTATATGTATCGAGTAATCTTTCAAAAAATATGCATCTAATGATAGATATGTTTTTCTCATAAACACATACATATTAAGTGTTCTGTTTAGTGGCAACTGGCCATTTCAGATGGAAATATTTATCTGTGATGTTTTTATGGTTTTTGAATCTTCCATTATTGCCCTATGCCACTATGTGTGTACTTGTGTGTGGCCATTGTATAAGTTGTCTGTTCATATTCGCGGTTAAAGCAAATAAGCAATGAACTTAGATGTATTGTTTATCTGTATTAGAGTGTTGCCTTATAATATAGTAATACTTCTAATTTCGATATACTGTCAACTACCACAAAGTACAAATGTAATTACTGCGGTTATTATTTGCCACACAATGTATACCAGGTCAGCCTTTGCTATTCATGAAGTAGCACTCATTCACTCTTAACGAATTTACAGATTTGAAGTACTTGATGAGGAGCCTGGTGATGATGAAGAGAGCGCCCAAAAGTTTGAAAGGTTTAAGTTACAAACTATTCTTCCTTTGTGGTTTTCTTGTAGTGTAGGGGTGAATAAAGTTATTTTCGGTCTATTCTGAAATGTTGAGTGACATCCAACTCTGCAACACTGCTAATCTGTGAACTACTATTTGATGTACCAGCCAAATCAATTTGGTGTAATGATTCGTAGTGATGAACACCACAAGTTAGGCGAGTTAAGCAAAAAATGCTAGGCCCTTTTAAGTAGTCAGCTACACATATACATCTTAATTGTGGACGTTGAGCTATATTGCAGTTGAGGGCACATGTTCTGGACAGCTAGCTTCTGTATTGCCCTTTTTCTGGTAGCTTGTATACTTTCTCCTTGCCTGCTATGCATCTACCGAAACCATCAAACTTTGATTTTTGTTGCATACATATGTGGATGCTGCATAATCGTTAACTGTTTGTCGTTGCTCCCTTCACATGCACTATTCTTTACGGTGGTCTTATTTTATTTTTTACTTTTTCACATGCACTTCTCCTTTCTGTAATATAAAAGGAGAACAAATTTAACAGAACCCCACTTTTTGAGGTAGTATTAACGCAAAAACCCAATTTTTATATCCTTTCTACATAACCACAACATTTTGGATATTAGGCAACACAACACCCAAAACAGGGATATAGCACCCTTTTGCCAGATTTAGTGATCAGAGGTGCAACAGACTCGGTTAGTGTGGTTATGTGAAAAGAAAATAAACTATGGTTCTGTGTGAGCACATCCTCAATAGATGGGGTCGTGTGTAATGTACTCAAATGACAAATATTGATGAGTTCCAACGTTAATGAGTAAACATTATTCTGAGGTATCTGCATGTGTGGTGAGTAGATCAAGTGTTGCTTTCTCTTCTTTGCCACAAAAGTGTCCCTTTCTTTCCAATGTAATTCTCTTTTGTTATTATTTTTTCTACTAGTTTGTAGAAAACTAAAATGGGGTTTACCATCTTTGGAAGTGGACGAGACATATAGGAAACTAAAAGAAATAGATGGAGTTAAGGACACTTTAAACTCGGCGATACTGGCTGACATATTTGACAATTTTCAGAGCTGCCTCTGAAGAAGTTGCAAATAGTATGATGAATCAATTCTTTTTAAATGGATACACCTGGACCCTTCAGATTTGGTAGCAATGGATTAGTCAGTAGTCACATATCTATCGTGATAATATGCCTCACTACATTCTTAGTTAGTTCTGTTGAATTATTTGTTAGAATGTGGAAGTTTACGTACTTGTGCATCTTCTAAAATCCTCAAAAGTTCTGTAGACGTGCATCATGTTGTGACACGAGCATCGGCAAAAAAAGTGCCAAAATATGATCAAAATATACATTTACTCAAGCACCCACCTAGCATACACATATTTGCTTTTCCCTTGTTTGTTCTACGCCTGTCTGATCATTTAATTCCTCAATTCCACACCTGTTGTCATATTGTACTGTTTCTGTACAATCTTGCTGTTTTCTGTGTGTACAAACTTCAGTGGAATCGCAGCTAAATGCTATTTGGTACACTCTTGGCTAATTTGCCTTATCCTGGATGTTTGCCGCCCATAAACTGATGCTGTTCCACCCCAACCATGTGTACAGGAAGTACAAGTTGCCTATGTCATATATTATTCCGTTTCCGAAGAAAGGAGATCCTTCTAGTGCTCAGGATTTTGGACAGGGTCGGCAAGTCTTAGCTGTTTATCCTGGCACAACCGCATTATATAGAGCTACCGTAGCTTCTCATCGCAAGGTAACATCTGAACATTCAAATGAATCCTTTGTAGATCATTAATTCTTCATAATAATATGGCTTCTTCTGTGCTCCATATATATGGACGTATTTCCTGCTATGTGGTCAGCTTCATCTAGTTATGAATTCAATGGTACCATTTTGTGGAGCATTTGTGACACTTAGAACTTTAGAATGTGTGTAACAATTGTGTTCCTTGATTGTTAAAACCATTTAAACTGAGGCATCAATCTGGTGGGTTAATCTGAAGCTTATATAGGCTGAAAGCTGGGGAGAAATCTGAGAGTAGGAATATTTTCGTATCCTAGGATCATCTTCCACCAAAGCAGTTGATTGGTGCAGAGGCGAAGCTTTGGTAGTATAGCGTATCGTTTGCTATTCATACACATCATTTTCCCTTACATAATCCATTGTAGTGCTTATCTTAACTGGTCACGTGCATTACAACATGTATAACAACTCCCAACATATTTAACAAATTCGAAGAACTTGGCAGAATTCCATGGTTATAAACCCCAAGAAGGTTCCTGTAACAAGTTCTTATTATCTTGGTTCACTGTAGTTAATATGACTATTGTTGTTCAAATACTATTATGTTGTCAATACTTAATACTGCTAAAAGTGTGATACGTTCCTATATATTATGTGTCCTGTTTATATACATGCTTCAGCATTGTATGGTCATACCATTTGGTGGCATAAACATGATTATTACTCAATTAATTTCTTTACATGCTTGAAGTTCGTGGAAGCTGTCCACACTGTTTTTACAACTACCGTATTGCCGTTATGACTTTGTTCTACCTTTTCCTTTGTTTGCTAAGTCACTAATACTCCTCTCTTTTTGTCACCATGTGGTGAAACTGCACTGCAAAAAAATGCAGAGGAAGTCTGACGAGTACGTAATCTATGCTTTTACTAGCTTCTATGATGTATATTCCTATCTGTTGAACCAACACAGTTTTCATTTTGGAAGTGTATATTTCTATTTAGACTGACGAATTCTTATTTCTGTAGTGTTAATTCTTATCCAATGCAAATTGCGTAGTTGCACATTTTAGAAGTTGTTTACAACTTGGTCTACTCAGAAATAATTATTTCACAGGCAACTATCAATCTTCTTTCATTTTTATTTCATTTAGGATCGGTCTCTGTTTCTTTTGTGCTATTGTCTTCTCAAAACATTACATGTCTTGCAATAACAGTATGATATCATTCTCCATGAAATGGGCGGCAGTATGTCCATGTCATATGGTCTCTAGTGTCTCTTAAATATGCATAGGACTAAGCCATTGTGTACGAATAAGGGAAATCATATAGCTTCACATGGTGAAATTTGGATCAGACTGAGAGAATTTAGTTTGGTTTTAGCAAAATGAGTGAACTACCCACTAAATACAGATACGTACGAATCAGGAAAAAGCTTAAAAAGCTAAGAAGGCTTATATTTTGGAACGGAGGGAGTACAACAGAGCTTTCTTGTTTGCTTTCTCTAAACATGGAACATAACTTTTATTAAACATAGCTTAAGTGGTACTCCCTCCGTTCCAAATAATAAGATGTTTTGAATATTTCAATGCGGATTGCATATGGAGTGAAACGAGTAAACAAATACACTGAAACGCATCTATATACATCCGATTCAGAAAAAAGCTAGCATTTTATAATTCGGAACAGAGAGTAGTATCTGAGGAAAAAAAGCAAGATGAAACATGCATATGCACATACAAGATTGCAATTTAACCTTCTGACTGCATCCATAATATTGCCAGTTACCATCTCTTATTTGATGACGACGAAGAGGACGGGAATCTGCCAGAGAGAGCTGTTCCATTTTACAGGGTGGTTGCCCTCCCAGAGGGCCACCGGCAATGAAAGAAAAAACTTGGACCTTCATCTGCCTTACTAGCAAGTGTAGTGTACGAAGATGGCAGTTTTTGAACCTGATGATGTAGTAATCTTGCCTTACCTGCAGCTGACCGCATGGTGCAGTGCAGATTGTTGTACTAGTAGTCTTTGTAAGCGGAAGGTTCCGTAAATAGGTGTCGATTGAGTGTTGTTTTCTAGAATAACAAGTGCTTGCCCTGCTAACAATGCCTTCAGATGTAATATCAGGACATGCATCATGCAGTCTCTGTTGGGCATGTTTACTGATCTATGTATGGAAAGACTGCGTACGATATTTCGGTTACAATTTCTGTACACAACAGTACAGCCTAACTTTGCCATGGAAGGTCCACTTTCTGGCATATGTGGTGTCGTACGAATTCGTCGTACAAATGTGTGGTACGTGTAGCATTACTCATCGATGTACTGCAGGGGGTGGTCCATTAAACTCCCGGGCACATTAATGAATAATACCTGAACAGGAAAATATCCTGGCCTATTATTTTGGTCACGGTATTCTAATCGGAAGATGCAGGATTGAGGCGTCATGTTGTATTAGAAGGATATCTCTTAAAAAATCTAATAAAATGCGTTAAACCTAAAGTTGTCTATGCAAGAATTAGTTAGTTATATCAGTCGAGAGGCTAAATTTAATAGCCATGAAATGTATGTGTATTTTATAATTTAAAAGTCTTATGATTCAAGGGTGTAACTTATTAATGTAGATAAGGTAAAATTAACGGGCTGAATAAAAGAATGATGTGGATAGCTTGCATTAAGATGCTATGCACATTGCCACATAATGTTTTTGAACTTTTTGAGCATTTACATATAGAAGAGCACATAATCTCGAATAAGAGTTCTACGATTTTTATCATTGAAAAATAATTGGCAAATAATTCACTTGATTGGATAAACTAATTTCAGTTTTTTTAACTTGCACATGATTTAGTTTTGTAACTGGAGAGGGGATGGTGTGATCTTATCAATCTAACGCCAAAAAAAAAGATGACGTGAACAATTTGGTAGCTAAAGAAAAATATGATGTGGATACATGCATGATAAATAATAAGTAATTTTTATTTTAGATCAAATAGTAAGTAATTAATTTAGTGATAAACACATTAATTACTGTTAGTGGGGTTTTGCTTTATAAGAAGTATAGAATAAATCCTACATAAATTGAGAAACAAAAAATAGGTAATGGAAGCTTTTTAGCTCTACTGCAGAAAAATGTAGAAACTGTCTATAGTATGAGGTTGGCCTAAACGGAAATTATTTGAACTGTGTGCAAACTAGACCATATGTAAAGTTTTTATAGTTTTCAACTGTATTAAGTAAACAATGTCTATAGAGATGGTTTCGGAGAATTTTTCCAGATTTAATTGATCCAAAAAGGCCCTGAGTATTGCATTAATAACACTGATTCTTGCATTTGGGATCCAATTCAGGTTTTATTAACTTGATTGCCACGCATGTTACTGACTTCTTTCTCGAGCTTAGGTATTACAGTAGATTAGTGGGATTGGTACATAAATGATCATAATCAATGTGGAATTTAGTCTGGACAACTGACTATGTAGTATGTACGCATCTATGAGGAGTTAAACCCGATGGGTTGTGCATCCACTCGCCTAGCTCATTTCTTGGATAGAGATACGTCGAAACCATATCTACTCATATTGAAGTTCAATGGTGTTTTTCTAGATATTTGATTTTTAGGATTAAATAGCCACCAAAATATAGTACTTTCCAAATTTTCATGTTTTTATGTTGGTAACCATGTGCTTTCCAAATTTACACATTACACCATTTAAAAAACTTTGGACATTGTTCCTCAAATGTGTGTATATTGGGCAATGTGTGAGGTGATGATCGAGGTTAGAGGATTCTAGAAGGACAGCAAAGAACTGAAACCGATGGAAAAGGGAAGATTGGGCGTCCCGAGAGTTTTACATATTATTGTGCCACATCGATCTAAAATGCCGACCCTATCTTAGAACCGGTAAAATGCTAACATGGTGTAAAATCGGGTTCAATGTTTATTTCCATAGAATATCCACTAAATTAGGCAATATATGTCTAGGGGCAAAACGTGGAAACAAAATTAGCACGAATATTGGAAAGCCACAACGGAGCATTAGGAGAAAGGGCGGCGATGAAAAAACTATTTTGTGACATGCCTGATTTTTCTTTATACTAACATGCACTACCTCTGTTTCGTAAGGTAAGACGTATACTTTTAGTCAAAAGTCAACATATTCTAACTTTGACCAATCTTATAGACAAAAATATGAATATTTATAAAATTTGATAAACGTACAATGCAAATACATACTATGGTGAATCTATTGATCTTGATTTGATATTCAAAACCTCCATATTTTTATCAATAGTCGGTCAAAGTTACACACTATGTTGACTTTTGATTAAAAATATATGCCTTACTTTAAAGAACAGAGGGAGCATAAAAGTGCTCATATTTTTCAAAACAAATGTTCGTGACTTTGTGTATCTAAGAAATAGGGCATGAGAAGCAAAACACGAAAGGTGGTTTCTGCAATATTGACTTTCACCAGATTTGCAAGAAATACACTCAGAAGCCTTCCCGTCCAGCTTGACAAATTTCACCCGACGTGAACGGGTGGCAATGTACATCCATGTTCTGTCGAGAGCTGCTATACACACCATCATTTGGTACGACGATTTGGCTACGATAAGACACGAATCGAGAAATGGGCCATAGCAAGTAAACCGACAATGTGTCCGGTCCTACCAGTGTCGTATCAAGAAGGGTAGTACGGAGTACGCATCAATTCCTATGTCCTGTCATGCAATTTCTGCGCAGAGAGTGGTGTTTTGTAGTGTAGATGGGGCTACATGTAGTTCTTTGTTTTGAACATTTAAAATACAAATTTAATTTTTTTTTAAATCTGAAAAAATATCTTCATGTAGTCATGGATATATGTTACAAGTGTGCAAAATCTTAGTCCAAAATACGCTGTATTTTACGCTACATAAAGAAGACAAAATTGTAGATCTGCTTTGTGAACAGACCCCTCCAAATCTTATCAAATTTGCCAGCCAAAAATATAAAGAATTTGGATTGAAAATTTGCAAAGTTGTAGGATATAGTATTTGCTACATTCATATTTGTTTGTAGAATTGTTTGACACTTTAAATCATTGTTTTCAAAATTTTAAAATATAGGGCTACATATCGCCCGGGCTACAAATGTTGTGCATGTTATCTTCGCGCTTAGGTTTTTTTAAACAAGGACGCCCCGAAGGACTTAAAAGCGGTCATTAACGTCGGTGGGATTACATTTTACATCAAGGTCCAGCGAAAGAAAGGAAATCACAACAGGGACCTTCACATTTCCAACAAGAACCTCGAAAGAAAATGCAAAACGTGATCAGGTCCCCGAGGTTCTTCTCCACCGCAGTGAGATGACGAGATCGACAGCCAGGGCAGAGGAGGCGGCTCCAGGGACGAACCACTTGGTCCGGAAACTCTGAGCAGCCCCCAGCTAGATCAGAAGATCCTCCGCATCAGAGGAAGCACGACCAACAACTTGTGGCTGAAGAGGGTCGCCGTTTGACAATGGATAGCGGAGGCAAGGCGGGCAAGGCCGTCCCAAGTCCTCTTCTTGTGAATACCATGAGGATGAGCACGCCGTGCAGACCGAAGCAGCTAACTGGCCCCCTCCTCCTTGCCTCCAACACCACGCTGAAGGGTTACGGTGCAGAAAACAAAAAAATTCCTAACAACGATAACCAATAAAGCCAAGATCTAATACTATGCATATATAAAGTGACGGAGGAAATCGATATACATACCCTTGTAGACCGAAAGCGTTACGTTCGCAAGAACGTTGACGATGAAGATGGACGGCGCCGACCTCATGATCGTGTAGTCCTATCGACGACAAGTGCCACAAGAGCAGCACCTCGTAGCTCTACACATGTACGGTGTAGACGACGACTCCCGATCTTCGGTCCAGCGAAGCAGCGGAAGTTGAAGACTTGAATCAAAGAACCAGCGGCACGGCGATGTGCGTATGGTGGAGAAAACTCTCTACCCATGCGCAGCTCCAGAATCGGAACCACGCTTGGAGGTAAGAGAGAAGAGAGAAAATTGGGTGTCTTTGGAGGGAGGAGGGCACCCCTATATAAAGGAGGAGGAGGTGTGCCAACCTCCTTGGCTTAGCCATGTGGGACTAATCCCACATGGTTCAGCCAGCCAAGGGGAGCCGCCGACCCCTAGTGGGCCCCATGCGGCTGGCCCACTTGGGTTGGTTGGCCCCTCTCTCCTTTGGGTGCGGTTCCTCCATGGGCCTTCCCCTTCCGGGTGACGCCCATTTAAGGTGGGCAGCCTTTTAAAATTAAAATAAAACTATATTTAATAATTAATTACTCTAATTAATATTAAATACCTATTATTTAATTTATTCTTGCTCTGAAACACCTTTCGTTGCCCTCCGAACTCCATCGGATAGGTTTCGGAATGATTCCGGTTCTCTTCTCTATTTTCTCTTCGGTGTCAAATCAAACCTAAGCATTGTCTACCCTTAAGTGTGCCACCCTACGGTTCGGGATCACTCCAGACATGATCAAGACTCTTCTCCGATCAATGACCAACAGCGGGATATGGAAATCCATGATGGTCCCTGATGTGGCCCAACCTTGGCCCATCACCATGTCAAGCATTCCAACACATCACAAGTCACCATGGATATCAAAGGTGAACTCATTCCTCTTCAACAACTCATTTCCCACCCTTTTGGATGGTATACTACGTCATCCTCTGTCACTTGATGATACAAGGTTTGCCACGACGACGATGAGTACACGAGAGGATGACGAAGATGCATGATGAATGGAGGAAGAAAAGATGGTGGCTTGGAAGAGGAGGAGGAAGAAGAAGCAGGAGCGGTACTACCGGCCCTACAGCGGTACTACTGCCAGCCAGCCACCCGACGCGCACCGGCGGTACTACCGCCGCCACTACCGCCAAACCCAGTCTTCGGGTGCCATGTGCGGCACCGACACCGGTACTGGCGCCGGTACTACCGCCGACGCGGAATGACAGTGGCTGCAGGCCCGCACCAGCGGTACTACCGCTGGCCCAAGCGGTACTACCGCTGCTGCGGGAACCATCAGGGAATATTCCCTTGTATCCCCACCTACCCACCAACCCTTTGGGTCAACTCTATTTATAGGACCTCCCTACCTCAGATCTAGGGTTAGCTAAGATGATGAGATATAGTTGAGCTTAACTCCTTCCCACCACTTGTGGTGTTGCCTCCTATGGAGATGAATCAAGGCCTCCCATTGTGGAGATGAATCAAGGCCTCCCCTTGTGGAGAAGATCCCTCTAGTAGATTCCAAGACCTCTTCTTGTAATTGAGATTACATGCCAATCCTTCATCTTTGGGTGACGCTATTGGATCGGTTGGATTGACCGGTAAGGGAAACAATCCTAAGAGTAAGGTTGCTTGGAGATTGAGAATCGGGGGCTACCCTTGGGGATTTGTTACCGGTTGATTTCGTCTGTGTTGCTTTGCTAGTTATCCCCACTATTTGCCACGAATTCCCCTCTTTGTGTTCTTCGTGTTCATCGTGTTCTTCGTTCATCCGCCCTCAATCCGTGAAAATCGGGACCCTACCCGCATCATATGGTATCAGAGCTTGGGTTGACACGGATTGATTTGTGTTTCTACCCCCAAATCCACCAAATTTTTCTTTGGTTTTGAGTAATTTCAAAAATCCCACAAAAAATAGCCACAAATTGCTTTTGGGCCGATTTGAGATTTGAGTGCGTTTTTGCAATTTTGATCCATAGATCTATTGCTAAACTAGTTGATCTACCTTCCTTTGCGTTCCCATAGCCTAATTCCATCATTTGGCCCTCCGATTTGAAGTTTTCGTGCAAGTTTTTCCGCCCAAATCGGTCAAAATCGCGTTTCGGGCATGAATCTGTGTCCAGGAGCGGTACTACCGCCCCGTACAGCGGTACTACCTCCCGCGGTACCTCAAAAACAACCTTCTGGAGCACATACGCGATATTAGGAGCGGTACTACCGCCCCTTCCAGCGGTACTGGCAGAAAACTGCATTTTCTGAAAATTTCTTTTGGCCATATCTTTTGATTCCGGACTCCGTTTTTTGGTGTTCTTCGGCTCGTTTCGAAGCTACGAACAAGACCTCCATCACCATTGCGGAAGATCCACCATCCACCACCACCAAAATCCTTGGGCAAGCATGACACTTTTACAACAAAGGGTGAAGATTGTCGACGAAAGGTATAACATCGCGAATCTTTTCCCCTTGCCATTCCTTTGTGAGCCACACTATAACTTTGCGATTACCTTGTCCTATTGAGGCTAGCTCTTGATGATTTCTTGAGCTTTGCACATTTGCACCGTGTAGTTTCCGAGCAAAAGTATTTGCGCTAGTTGACATATATCTTGTGTTGGCATCAAAGAAGTGGATGTGAAAAAGAGAAAAGAATCAAAAGAGCAAAGAGAAAAGAAGCAAAAAGTGCAAGAAAAGAAAAGAAAGAAACACCACTTGACATATCTCTTGTAGGAAGCGCGCAAGCTTGATGAACATCTAGTAGGTGGTACATTTTGTGCAAATCTAGTAGCCCACCAATAAATTGCAATCGAGCTAGTGGCTCTCCTTGTACTTGTGCAACACGAGCTTATAGTCTTTGCTAGGATCATATGGTTCTTTAGCTCACTTCTTGGTTGCATAAGTCTCATTTATCTCTCCGTGCGTGTGTTTGCTTGAACTATATTCCTATCTTTTGAGATTGACTTGCTTTTGCTTTGTGATCATCGTGGTTCTCTACTTGCCTTTACAATATCTTGGTTTTGGATTGGTTCGATTTGCTTTCTACCTACCATACATACCTATTCTCATAAGTGTGTGTGTTGGGTGCGAGAACCGGATTCTCTTTCGTCAAGCAGCTATATTCTTTGGATATAGTTTCTCTTGGTTCTCCATCACTCCATATATACACTTGTGTTTGTGAGTTAACATGTCTAGGGAGAGCGAATCCAACTATTGAGGCGAAGATAATGATGAGTACACGATGAGCCACGTCGACCATGATGCCTCATGCTTCGACATTCTACATCAACACCAAGATTTCCGCTACCATGACTCCGACTATACAAGCGTCAACAACATGGAGCGGTACCACGACTTCGACCAACCTTCATCATATGGTACCGACTTCGACACCACAAGCGTCTACTACATGGACCCCATGGGTGACAAATACTACGAAGACGACTACAATGACATGGTGGAGCACATGTACAACCACGACTTCTCAAGCATGGGCGACTACATCGACTACTCCTTCGACAACATGCAAGAGGAGATCAACCCCATCACCACCGTGTTCAAAGCGGCACCACCAAGCTTAGTGGCACAACCTTCTATGGTTCAAGCTCACGACGGAGCACCGACAAGACCACCATGCATTCATCCTATGGAGCTCCATCTACTTCAAGAAGGCGTCATGAGAAGGACATTGCCAAGAGCGCCACGCTTCGACAATCTACATCGACAACAAGATGGCGCAACAAGAAGTGCATCGACAAGGCCAACCCAAGCCAAGGCCAACATATCACAAAGTTCGAGTGGGACCACCATGGACCTTCGGCGACAAGCACGCCAACGTCGACATGAGAAGAAGCATCCGCACGACTTTTGACGTCAATTCTCTTCTCAAGAACGCCAACGCCGACATGAAGAGAAGTCACGACGGAAGGCACGCCATCAAGCACCTACGCCTACACTCCAAGTCCAAGGTGCAACCTCCACATCCAAGATGGCGGCAAGTGCACATCCTATGGTGTCTCCTTCTAGTGTTGATGCTATTGTTGACGAGTTCATGGCCGACATCGACAAGTTCTTCGAGCAATGGTCAAGGTCATGTCGATGCCGCAAGAAGCATGGCAACACTTGTGAGGACACAACCAAGACGGCGCCCTTCTCAAGCACTTCTCATAATATGGTCCCTACACCAAGTGCCACCACCATAATGGCCCCCATGTGGGAAGATGAAGACCTTCTATGCGACAATTGCGAAGGCCAAGGACATGATCCACGAGAATGCCCTAAGCTCTTGTGCCCACTATGCAATCAAAATGGTCACATGATGTGGGAGTGCAAAGTTGGTGAACAAGACGGTGACCAAGGCGATGACAAGATGGTCGAGCATGGGACTTTCCCTTCGACCAAGGAGGCGTGCATGTGATAACCCCCAAGAGTAAGGGATCACTGTAGCACCTCTCAATATGGAAGTAAGGTATCGATCCGCAGGAGCAAGAAGGAAAAGTTATCTATTCCCTACAACTAAAGTGTCACAAGTTTTAGTTGATTATGCACTAAACAAGTTTGGAGAACAAGGTGGTTGATGGATGGAAGTTCGATGTAGCAAAACAAGAATGTAAAAGTGTCCCAATCCTCTTCAACGCAAGAGGACAAGACAAAGGTTTTCTCTTCTAGGAACAATGGACATGGGTTCATGGGTTCACTTAATCCTCTCTCTCTCATCTACGGTGATTATCATGTTATAGATAAAGTACACATAATTGTCATGTTTTAATGGTAGCTTTTATAACGGCTATATGTCCTAAAACACATAGTTGAAAGAAGTACTCATTTGTGTTGCTAGGTCACCCTCGTAAGGCTAGCGTGGTTGCTCTCACTCCCACATCATACTCTTTCTTTTTACCCCCAGATAAAGGATGTTGGGCGGTACTGTGTCACTCAATACCTATGCCGTGTCACATCGGCCATCCCGTACCCACATACATCATACTTCTTAATGGACAATATTCTAAACACTAGTGCAATGATTTATATTTCGTGTGTGTGACCACACCTCTCTCATCTATCTACACTTGGTGGTGTCAATCACCTCATGATAAAGATAAACAAGGCATTATGCATAAATCAAACCATCACATGCATCATAGAATATCTCCAAAGTATGACAAGTCATAAAAGATCCAACACAACAGTAAATGCATAACAAATATTATCTCACACCACAATATCCACCATGGGAATTACATAGATGACCGTAATCATGTTCAGCAGCTCATACGGTACTAATTAGTGAAGCTCAAAGAGAGGAGAGATACATAAGTTACCACCACAAACCCAAATCCAGGGGGTGGACTACTCCCCCTTCATCATGGAGACGGTGGAGAAGTCGTTGGAGAAGGTGGAGACCACCCCGGCAGCGCCCCGCCGGAGTTTTCCCCCTCCAATCTGCAGCTCCTGATCTCCGTTTCGGTGTTTCTGTGTTTTGCGGCGCTCCTTCGCGAAACGTCAGGGGACCTTTTTTATAGGCGTTTTTAGGTCAAGACGAGTCGGTGGAGAAAGATCGACGGCAGCGGAGCCACGAGGCCCAAATGAGTGGGCCCCACGCGGCCACAGTACCTGGCCGCGTGGGCCACCCCCTTTTGCCTTGCGGCTCCGTTTGCTTGATTCCTTCGCTCCTACGTCTTCTTCCTTCCAAAATATGACGCCTGTATTTTTCCATAATTTTTGATGACGTTTGGGTCCCTGAAACATAAAAGGAAAGAAATAGGGTTTTCTGCCTGCGCAGGGTTAATTCCATAAAAATAGGAAACAATTGATTTATTTCCTAAAATCATTAAATAACAGTATATAACCCTTATATGATGCAAATATGATTAGAATATGTGTGATATAGTGCAAAGTTCATGTATGCATTTTACATGCATCAACATCCCCAAGCTTAACCATACTCGTCCTCGAGTATGAAGGTGATAAAACTAACATGGACTTTGCAATATAGCACTAACAATGGATATCAAAGATGATTGCTACTGCTACATAGAGTCAAATGATTCATTCTTCAAAGGAGTAGCAATATGCAAAATAGTTTATGAAGTGATATCAAGTATTCAATGCAAGGATGTTCAATGATAGTTCACAAAGTGTAACATAGTAGATAGTAATATGGACATTCTTACTTTTGCATACATGTGGTCCATAGAGTGATGATGAAAATCTGAATATGTTTGGTGGACACTTTGGAAAGATGAATAAGTGAGTAGAGGTAAAGCATGCATAAGTTTCATCTAACCTCCAAACTCTCCTACTTAAGTTAATGATTGCAATGTGGTAATACTTGGTGTCAAGCTCTCATTCCCCTATCATAGCATCTTGAATGATTATAGTTTAATGTGAGAGCAAATATGAGTAGTGTGCTTGACAAAGTAAAGGTTGGATGTCTCATGCCCCTTGAATACAAGTACCTACACCATGATTACTCAACTTGGAAAAGCAAGTTCAAGTTATCTATCATTGTAAGTAATAATAGTATCATCAAGAGCGTCAACTGGGGTACCTCTTGTCCCAGGATATGGAACAAGCCCATATCAAAATGACAAGACAAACAAACAAGATGAAAACCTCAACACCCTTTTTATTTACCATTGGAATAGCTTTTTATTGTAAGGTGTGTCATAGATAATTCACCATAGCATGTAAGTAAATTTCCACCATGAATAATGCATGGCTTAGATTAGCGGCCCAGGCGTCTCTCTAACCATTTATACAAACTCATTCAAACTATCTTTTCCCCTTATTTCACCATGATAGGCATCCATAACAAAAGCACATGATATCAACTAAATGGAGCATGTTGAAAGCTTTGCATGTGACAGCACATATGGGCTAACTCCCAACCTCGACATTTATCAAGCCACTAGCATCATAATCTTAATCACAATGGGTCATGTTTTATTTATGCAATGATAGTAAAATGTGCATCAAGTTCGTGAGAGCTATATAACCAACTTTTCCCATGGCAATCAATAACATAATCATTTTCATTCAGAGGTATAGATAACACAAATATCATGATGAACATACTCGGAATAGCATATAGCTAGTAGGTAGATATGGTGGACTCACTGGAATAACTTTGGTTGAAGGTGTTGGAAACAAGTTTTGACTTGTTGGAATGTTTGGGCTAGCAAAAGGGAGAAAGTTGACCATCTAGATGCATGCATGAGTGTCCATAGAACTAACTAATCCATGTTAAACCAAGTAAAATAACAATCAGCACCAAAACATGAATAAGTGATAGCTCTTCAAAAAGGATTTGCAAACTATTACTCATAAACAAGCTCATGAATCATGCAACTATATGTATCATTAAAAATCAACTCAAACATCCCTTTTCCCAATCTTATAAAAGCATCCAACATATTTCAACCCATATTTCCAGTAGCTCTCCCATATATAAATGATAGTGTGGTGGTCTCTCAAAGAATCAAACCAAAACAAACAAAAAGACGCTCCAAGTTTATGCGATAAAGTGTTTCGATCGAAAAACAGAAGTTGGACGTGTGCAAACCGAGAGTGTGTAGGTCCAGTGGGGTTGTCTTCACATCCCCAAGCTTATGGTCTTCACCATCCTTGGATAGCTCTTGGTGCATCTCCTCCAATCCCTGTGAAAAAACTTCAAAACACCGTTTCTCCCATTTCTTTTCTGTGGGGTGCATTAATAGTGATAAACAAATATGTTTCTTGCTGCATATAATCCTTGAACAAAAATTCATATGAGATGTCCAGAAAGTGTATAATGTTGTATGCCTACTCATAAACTCAATTGGATCAAAAAGATTCAACTTAAAAGCTCAAAGCATGCATCAAACAAAATGGGACAGAATCTGTCCA
This sequence comes from Poa pratensis, assembly GCA_947311845.1. NCBI lineage: Eukaryota > Viridiplantae > Streptophyta > Magnoliopsida > Poales > Poaceae > Poa > Poa pratensis. The sequence goes on from CAMZMU010000069.1 coordinate 47,768,610, forward strand.
GAAAAACAGCAGCAGCAAAACGTATTTTTCTACCCTACCAAACTTTCTCGAAAAATTCCAAAAATTCATGCATACAGAGGATGAAAAGTTGCAACTACAGTTCAAATATGAGCTCATTCGGAGTTACAGAATAAGAATTAAAAATCATACCGTGCACTGATTCGTGCAGGAATAAAATCTCCGAACGCTATAAGCAACTTTTCAAGACCAAAATGGGTAAAACTTGGCACTTTATTAAAACTCCAGAAACTAAACTAGACACAAATCTCTTGTTACAGCAAGAGGACACAAAGAAAAATCACACACAAAAATAACCGGGTTGCCTCCCGCAAAGCGCTTTCTTTATAGCCATATAGCTAGGCTTCTTACTTTTGTTTATTGAAGATGAAGCTCATGAGGGAGCTTGAACTTTGATGTTCCCCTCTTTCTTGGGAAGTGTTCCATGCATAATACCAGGGTCCCATGTTGCTCTCAAACCGATCAAAATAATAGTCAAGTTGAAACCTGGTTGAGAGAAAAATAGAACACAAAAGTAATAACAACGAAGTCTAACTTTCTTTCTATGCATTGGCATTTTGTATATGAATGAAGTTTTCCAATGCATATTAACAAAAGTTACTTGCAGCCCATAATTATTAGTAGCATAAAGAGGGTTCTCATAACCTCCTCTCTCATAATAGTTGCAAGTAATAGAAGTGTATTCAACCATATAACCAATAGGATCTTCCAATTTAGATAATTTAGGCACATAAAGAGGATCATTAACTTTATTTTGGAATTCATTAGCATGCTTCCCTCTTTCAAAATAGTTATTAAGATCAATATCAAGTTTAGTATCATGGTTGCAACAAAGATTTGGAACTAAAGATAATTGCAAACCACATAAGTATTTCTCAACATAAGCAATTTTCTCCTCTATGGTGTTATTAGGAGAATTCAGGAATAATGTAGGACTCTCATTGAATGAGAGTATTGTCACAAACAGTAAGTATATCATTATTATCCTCACTTAATGTAGTAACAACTTCTAAACATGGAGGATTATCGATAAGCATAGGACCATCATCTAAAGCATTATCATATAGCATATTTAAGCAACACTCCTCATTATCATCAATAAGTTTACCAACAAAAGGTTTTTGAGTTTGAGTGTTACTATCACATGTTGATGGTGAAGTTGGGTGATCCAACTCTTCATTCTCCAGTTGTTCATCTTTTTTAGCATCTTCTTGAGGTTGCATGGGCAAAAGTAATGAAGAACTTACAACCAGACAAGTTTAAAGGAACCTCCCCAAGCTTAATCTAGTGCACACAAGAATAGAAACTTAAGCGCTACGCTCCCCGGCAATGGCGCCAGAAAAGTACTTGATAACCCCAAGAGCAAGGGATCACTGTAGCACCTCTCAATGTGGAAGTAAGGTATCGATCCGCAGGAGCAAGAAGGAAAAGTTATCTATTCCCTACAACTAAAGTGTCACAAGTTTTAGTTGATTATGCACTAAACAAGTTTGGAGAACAAGGTGGTTGATGGATGGAAGTTCGATGTAGCAAAACAAGAATGTAAAAGTGTCCCAATCCTCTTCAACGCAAGAGGACAAGACAAAGGTTTTCTCTTCTAGGAACAATGGACATGGGTTCACTTAATCCTCTCTCTCATCTATGGTGATTATCATGATATAGATAAAGTACACATAATTGTCATGTTTTAATGGTAGCTTTTATAACGGCTATATGTCCTAAAACACATAGTTGAAAGAAGTACTCATTTGTGTTGCTAGGTCACCCTTGTAAGGCTAGCGTGGTTGCTCTCACTCCCACATCAGACTCTTTCTTTTTACCCCCAGATAAAGGATGTTGGGCGGTACTGTGTCACTCAATACCTATGCCGTGTCACATCGGCCATCCCGTACCCACATACATCATACTTCTTAATGGACAATATTCTAAACACTAGTGCAATGATTTATATTTTGTGTGTGTGACCACACCTCTCTCATCTATCTACACTTGGTGGTGTCAATCATCTCATGATAAAGATAAACAAGCCATTATGCATAAATCAAACCATCACATGCATCATAAAATATCTCCAAAGTATGACAAGTCATAAAAGATCCAACACAACAGTAAATGCATAACAAATATTATCTCACACCACAATATCCACCATGGGAATTACATAGATGACCGTAATCATGTTCAGCAGCTCATACGATACTAATTAGTGAAGCTCAAAGAGAGGAGAGATACATAAGTTACCACCACAAACCCAAATCCAGGGGGTGGACTACTCCCCCTTCATCATGGAGACGGTGGAGAAGTCGTTGGAGAAGGTGGAGACCACCCCGGCAGCGCCCCGTCAGAGTTTTTCCCCTCCAATCTGCAGCTCCTGATCTCCGTTTCGGTGTTTCTGTGTTTTTGCGGCGCTCCCTTCGCAAACGCCAGGGGACCTTTTTTATAGGCGTTTTTAGGTCAAGACGGAGTCGGTGGACGAAAGATCGACGGCTGCGGAGCCACGAGGGCCAAATGAGTGGGCCCCACGCGGCCACAGTACCTGGCCGCGTGGGCCACCCCCTTTTCGCCTTGCGCGCTCCGTTTGCTTGATTCCTTCGCTCCTACGTCTTCTTCCTTCCAAAATACTGACGCCTCATTTTTCCATAATTTTTGGATGACGTTTGGGTCCCTGAAACATAAAATGAAAGAAATAGGGTTTTCTGCCTGCGCAGGGTTAATTCCATAAAAATAGGAAACAATTGATTTATTTCCTAAAATCATTAAATAACAGTAATATAACCCTTATATGATGCAAATATGATTAGAATATGTGTGATATAGTGCAAAGTTCATGTATGCATTTTACATGCATCAGCATGGAGTATGCTATCACCTATAACCATGGGTCAAGTGATGATGATGCCGAGCATGGGATGTTCCCTTCGGCAATGGAGTCGAGTGATGATGCCCCCACTATGGCATTGACCTTTGGAGACGACGAGGTCGAGAAAGTTGAGCATGGGAGTTTCCCTTCAACCATGGTGGCGTATGGAGTTGAGGAATCCGAGCCCAGCCCTATGAGCTTGACTTATGAGATGGTACCAATCACATGTGAGAATGAGAGCCACTTAGCCCACTTGAGTGAGAGTGAGAGTGAGTTGAGTGCCTCCACCATACGTGAGATTGAGTGTTCCAACTTTGAGGGAATGAGTGATACACCACATGAGTTGGGGAAGTAGTTGATAGGTCTTGTGAGGCCATTTCGAATTCTAACAACTTACCCTCTACCTCTAGTGTGTTCTCTCATTGTGTGCTAGGTTCAATGTGAAAGGACACGGATGTCGCCTAGAGGGGGGTGAATAGGCGATTAAAATTATTACGGTTTAGGCTTGAATAAATACGGAATAAAACTAGCGTTTAATTTATCAAGCACGAAACGTAAACAAGCTAGGTTTATCTATGTGCACCAACAAGTTATGCTAAGCAATATAAGGAACTATGTGATAGCAAGATATATAACTTCAAACTCAATGGCTATCACAAAGTAAATTGCATAAGTAAGGAGCTCGGGTATAGAAATACCGAGCCACTTGGAGACGATGATTTATCCCAAAGTTCACTTCCCAATGGAAGCTACGTCTCCGTTGGAGCGGTGCAGAGTCACAAAGTGAACCCCGAATAGCCGACAATGGCACACCGTAATCTCCTTCATGCCTCTACCAATGTAGAGTGTCACGAACCACTATGGGACACTTGAGGGTGGTCACCGAACCTGTATAAGGATGAGGCACACTCCAGAACTTAATTGGAGGCTCTCACCGATTTCCCGCGGCTCCCAAAGCCACAAGAAACACAAGGTTGAGGCACACTCCACAACTCAATTGGAGGCTCTCAACTATCCCGCGAGCCACCAAAACTCCGAGATCAACAAGGACCGTCTAGGACACTCCAAGTACCCAAGAGGACAAGCTTTAGGGCACCCCAAGTACCCAAGAGAAACAAGCTTCTCAACTTCACTTTCCTCGTATCACCGTAGAGAATTCAAACCGATGCAACCGATACAATGGGCAAGAACACAAGAAGTGTTCAAGTCCTTCTCTCTCAAATCCCACCAAAGCAACTAATGCTTATGGGGGAGAAAAGAGGAAGAACAAGGAAGAACACAAAATCCCTCCAAGATCTAGATCCAAAAGCTTCCCCTCACTTAGAGGAGAGATTGATTGGTGGAATGGTAGATCTAGATCTCCTCTCTCTTTTCCCTCTATTTGGAGGCAAGAATCATGGAGGAATAGAGAGAAACCAAAGCTTCAAAGAGTCAACAATGGAGGGCAAAACCGTGCTCAAGAGTTAGGGAACCTTTGGGGAAGAAGGCCCCATTTTATAGGTCTCTGAAAAACTAGCCGTTTTGGACAGAAAACGTGCAGTCCGGAATGGATCTGTTTTTCACCCGGAATTCTAAACCGTCCAGAATATTCCGGATGTCTACCAATCTGATTCCGGACCGATGCAGTACCGAATCGAGCTGTCCTAGAATCAGTTCGGAATGAGTTCGGAATATTCCGAGTCACCCGGATTTCCAGAAACACACATACGAAAAAGTGATATCTTTTACATACGAACTCCGTTTTCGATGTTCTTGGACTCGTTGGAATCACCGCAACGAGCATTACAATATCATGCAGAGAAACATCATAGTACAACATGGGAGGATAAAACCAAATGTAGAAAGGTAAAACCTTTCTATAAATGAACAATCGGTCAAACCTCCAACATCAAAAACTCAACAAGTTTTTCATATGAAATCCGTTTTTGATGAACTTGAGCTTGCTACGAAGATCACAACAAGCTCGAAAATCCCACACAGAGAAAAGACAAATAAGAACCAAGAAAGATGATGAAGGCAAGTATGCAAATGTTTGAGCTCTCTCCAACTGATACGGTAAAGCTCAATGAGAGCCCCTCTTGATAGTACGGTATCTATCCTATAACCCGGTCTCCCACCTAGCACCATGTGACCGGTAAAATAGAAACCTTACCAAGATCATACCTTTGCCTTTGCGCATTCCACTTGAGCTAGATGATGTCGACCTTGATCTCTTCAAGTGGACCACCTTTCTTGATTGCGCTTCGCTTAGTGAAGTCTCACATATTGCTCCCCATACTCCACTATGGAAGAGCCTCTCATATACACATCTTCACTTGACCATTATCTCCAAGAGGGTGGCAAGCATCAAGCTTATGATATCTTCAAGATACTTCTCTTGAACACTTGCACTTCTCAAGCTTGATGACGATCACCACTTGACGTCATCCTTCATGGGCTATATGAAATCTTCATTTGATGCAAGCCCATAGAAAGATACCTAACCACACATATAAATGCCACACACATAGCATGGGTTAGTTCATAAAGCTATATGGACAATTGCTTACCATACCAAGAGATACATGATCCCACTTGGTACATCTTGTAGCTTTGTGTGTTGATCATCAACCTTGTATATTTTGTTCTCTTTTCAATAGATGATGTCTTGAAGATAGCCATGAATGATCACATAATCCTTTTCTTCAAGACATACTTGCAATATGCTCAACTCACATATGACCAATCATCGGATAACTCCTCGAGTAACAACTTGGTCATCACATGCTCTTCTTCTTGATCATATCAAATATATCCATACAACTCGATGATCTTGATGCCAAATACTCCATTATACCAATATCTTTATGGCATCAACCTTGAATCCAACATATGGAGTTCAAGCATTTGCCTATGGACAAACACTATAAGAATAACTCAATGCAACCATTAGTCCATAGGGATTGTCATTAATTACCAAAACCACAAATGGGGGTGCCATGCCCTTTCACAATGAATGATGAGATGCCACTCCTCGACACAATGTTGATTCAAATGGAGAAGATGTACATGGCGGATGATGATGATGATGCCACCACATGTCTACATCAAGATGGACAAGTCGGTCACATGGAGGCCCCCACTACTTCAACACCTACTTCTCATGAGAGGAACTACAAAGGTATGGGTGTTGATGTTACCATGATCCCACTAGTGGACATGATGAATGTTGATTGCTTGCATGAATTGGATGATTCTTTTGATGTCACTTATGTGTCTTTCCTATTCCCATGTGATACCTTGCCTCAAAACAATATTGATCATGCGCATTCTTCTATTGGTGATAAAAATACGATTCACTTGTTTTGCAATCAATGTTTTTACTACTCTCCCTTCATTGCAACCAAAACGATGAAAACTTGTTCTTTCAAATGCTTGGTTTGCAATGATGAGCCCTTGATTTATAATGAGATTGCACCCATAGCTCTCTCACATTTTGGAGATTATTCATTATCTCTTATGGACCTTGTTCCATTCTTCACTTTGCATAGTAACCATCCACATATGTCATACATTCCACTTGATTTTGGTGTGATTGGTGAAGTGCAAATGAAGAGACGCATCATGATGGATGATGTGTTCATATACCATGCACACAACTTCTTTCTTTGGATTTTCGTGTGTATTGCGCCTCATGCTATAATGTCAACCTCTATTCATCATGAGTTGACAAAAAGAGCTCTTGAGAGCATACACTTGAGTCGTGGATTGAACCCGGCTCTAATACCCTTCCCATGTTATGCATCAAACAAGTTGAATAATTTCTCTTGGTTTTGGTTTGTTTGTAAACATGTTTGTGATATTGGTTTCCCCTATGGCAAGACAAATTTCCCCATCTTTTATGTGAAGGATTTATGTGTTGCAACAAATATGATGAACAATTGTTCTTTTAAATGGCTTGTTTGCAACCATAATGACATTTTGAGCATGTCTTGTCATGAGTGTTTTGGTTTCTACCCATTTGGTGTAGCAAGAAATATTTTGAAAACTTGCACTTTCATATGGTTTGCTTGCACCCATGTTGATAATTTGGAGATTCTTCATCGTGTGTTTTTGCCAAATTCTCCGCTTATTGCATCAAGGATGTTGACAAATTTCTCTTTCCAATGCCTTGTGTGCAATATGGATCATATGGTTCAAAATGAGATAGCTACCATTGCCTTCTCAAATTTTCATGGAGTTTTTGTGTTCCCACATTTTGAGGATGTTACGAGACGTTGTTGGCACATTGACCTTGCATATGTTTTGACTTTCACATATTTGTGTTGTGCTAATGGTGTAATGAAAAAGAATGGACGTGTCGTTGATGATATGCTCCTCTATCTTGCACACACATGGTTTGCTTGGTCTTTGATGTGTAGGTCGTACCTTTGGATGAGCTTCCATGAGTTGTTTTAACCACGCATTCCTATGACGGAATATCTTACAAGAAGAGCACATCGGCATGTTGCTAAGGTGACTTCCTTCTACATAAGCGCTCATGCGATTACCTTCAAGAATTGGCTACTCTTTGAGTTTTGTTTGGTCTTCCTTGTGAGATTTGTAGGTTACTCGAAAGGCGAAGGGACATTGAAGAAGTGCCTCATCATTTCCATCAAGCACGACTACATGGTGAACCCCACGACAAGGTCTACACATCCACCTCCTTGCCATGATGATGACGAGCAAGAGTCGAGGACGACTCTTTTTGAAGGGGGAGGGGAGATGATGTAGCCCAACCTTGGCCCATCACCATGTCAAGCATTCCAACACATCACAAGTCACCATGGATATCAAAGGTGAACTCATTCCTCTTCAACAACTCATTTCCCACCCTTTTGGATGGTATACTACGTCATCCTCCGCCATTTGATGATACAAGGTTTGCCACGACGACGACGAGTACACAAGAGGATGACCAAGGTGCACGAGGAATGGAGGAAGAAAAGACGGTGGCTTGGAAGAGGAGGAGGAAGAAGAAGCAGGAGCGGTACTACCGGCCCTACATCGGTACTACCGCCAGCCAGCCACCCGACGCGCACCGGCGGTACTACCGCCGCCACTACCGCCAAACCCAGCCTTCGGGTGCCATGTGCGGCACCGACACCAGTACTGGCGCCGGTACTACCGTCGACGCGGAACGACAGCGGCAGCAGGCCCGCACCAGCGGTACTACCGCTGGCCCGAGCGGTACTACCGCTGCTGCGGGAACCATCAGGGAATATTCCCTAGTATCCCCGCCTACCCACGTACCCTTTGGGTCAACTCTATTTATAGAACCTCCCTACCTCAGATCTAGGGTTAGCTAAGATGATGCGATAGAGTTGAGCTTAGCTCCTTCCCACCCCTTGTGGTGTTGCCTCCTATAGAGATGAATCAAGGCCTCCCCTTGTGGAGATGAATCAAGGCCTCCCCTTGTGGAGAAGATCCCTCTAGTGGATTCCAAGACCTCTTCTTGTAATTGAGATTACATGCCAATCCTTCATCTTTGGGTGACACTATTGGATCGGTTGGATTGACCGGTAAGGGAAATAATCCTAAGAGTAAGGTTGCTTGGAGATTGAGAATCGGGGGCTACCCTTGGGGATTTGTTACCGGTTGATTTCGTTCGTGTTGCTTTGCTAGTTATCCCCACTATTTGCCACGAATTCCCCTCTTATGTTCTTCGTGTTCATCGTGTTCTTCGTTCATCCGCCCTCAATCCGTGAAAATCGGGACCCTACCCGCATCAGTCCATGTGTGTCCACGATTATCTTTGTCGCTTGAACCTTAAACATCGAGTCCGACTCCCTTTGCCATGCGATACTTAGTTTGTTTGAGATTTGATCTCCAGTATCTCCATACCTAACTCGATCTCGTTACTGACAAACACATTTAACTCGTTCCTGTGATATTACATCCTTGTGACCTAGTCACATGCTTGCAAGCCTAATTAATGTAATCTCACCGAGTGGGCCCAGAGTATCTTATCCGTCACGTGGACTGGCAAATCCCGCTCTTGATCCATACGCCTCAACCTATTCCTTCGGAAACCCGATAGACACCTTTATGGCCACCCTGTTACGTGTGATGGTTGATCAGTCAAGGCAACCTCCAAAGATAGTGATTAAATATGATCTCACGGTCGAAGGTTTGGGTACTACGTTTTCATGTTGTCGGAATGCTAAACTTTGTGACTACATCATGTTACGATACATATATTGGGTGTGTGTGTCCATCACATCATTCATCTAATGATATAACTCCATTATCAATTAACATAAATGTCCATGATCAGGAAATCTTGATCATCTGTTGATCTCAATGGACTAGTCAAGTAGAGGTTACTAGGGACCTGGTTTGTTTACATACCACATGTGTATTAATATTTCCGCTTAATATAGTTATAGCATGGTATAAAACACAATATGAACATATATGAGATATACCAATAATACATTTAATATTTACCTCTAGGGCATATCTCCTTCACACGCTGGTAACAAGGAAAGAAGGGTCAAAGAAACTCCAGGTCGGAGAGATCAGAAGCACGCCACCACACCCCGCCAGCCATAGGTGCTGAAGCTGCGTGGGCACCGGTCGTCTTCCAACGGCGTGTGACTGGACACTGGAGGCACTCCACTCCGGTACAACGCCAAACTTCCAAGCAAACCCTAGACCTAGACACAACCTAATCCTAATAAACTATTTACACAACAACCCAAGCTTCCTCTCCCATCCTCACTCCCAGCGGCGGAGCCGCCGGAGGAGAAGGGGCGCCAGGCGGTCACATGGGGAATCTCAAGAGGAGGAGACGAAAGGAGGAGGAGAGAGAAGAAAGAGGGGAAAGTGACCCCCTCGCGCTTAGGTGAAAAATCAGTCTCCCGTCTGTAACTGCAACAACAAGGCAACAAATGATCTACATTGCACATGGCCTCTTTTCGGAAACCACAAATGGAGGCCAAGTTTTAGGGAGCCCTTCATTTTGAAAAAAATTGAACACAATATTTGAACTTTCAAAATATTTGGATTTTTTTCGGAAGTAGACAATGATGCATTCTACCAATGTGCAAAATCTCAACTCAAAATAATCCATATTCAAAGCTACACAAAATAATAAAATCTATCAAATTTGGGAGTTCACTACTTTTAAATGTCAGATTTTGTCGTTTTTTTCTTAGCCCATAATAACATATTTCTAGTTGAGATTTTACACCTAGATAGAATACAACATTGTCTACTTTCAGGATTTTTTTTTTTTAGTTTAGCTCCTTGACTCGCCTTACTATACTCTAATGAGTTTAGATCCATGTATGTTCTAATATCCTTTTTTTTTTCTTGCGCGGAAGGTCCAACTGTTCTATGACATCTGATTTGCACCGTTTTCGGGAAAAGGATCTAGCAGAGTGGAAACAGAAAAGCTATTGCACAAAAGGTAAATAATCTTAGCTGGCGAGTGAAGATTTCTCGCTCCCGACCACCCGTGCTTCCTCTGTTTCTTTAAAAAAGTATTTAAAAGTTTCAAAAACATATGAATAAAATCATACATGTTCCCAATGATGTATTCTAGATGCTTGCAAAATCATAATGTGGAATGCTTTGTATTTTGAACTACACAAAAATGAGAATGTTTAGATCTGAATACATGAATACACTTGTTTCAAATTACTAAATTTTGTTATTTCTCATCCGAGAAATGCAGGGAAACCGGTGCATGTGCATCCACGGCCCACATACCCGGAATGGAATATGAAGATATGCCGGGTAATTGCACTGATTGCTATGACCAGCAAAGGGCCGAACGAGTTTGATGTGTACGTGAACCAAGATTCGTGACGATGTGCAGTGCAGACTGTACATTACCCTTTCCGCTCTGAATCTGGTCATGGCCGGCAGTGCACGCACGATTGCTATTTGTGCCGCTTCGGGCACACAGTTGCTTGGAAGCAAACTCTTCAATTTCATCTCTTAGGGCATGTGCACTAGTTTAGTAAACTATCGACGGCATGTGTAAACAACTCGTACAATAGTCTGGTTTTATCAGTCTGTTGTATGTAGAAATGAAACTGCCTTTCCTTTTTTTTAGGAAATCGGGTATGATTACCGGCCATGAACCCACGATAACCACACCCAACCTCTACAACATGAAAAGGCGAGTGTAAGCGAGCGAATTTTATGGCAATAAATCGTCTGCATAATTATAGAGGACTTCGTTCTCTCTTCTTTTTTTTTTATCCAACTCGTCACAAATCTTGGTTTTTTTTTGCGAAACACAGTACAACGAAGACGCACACATACACGCGCATACACTCACATATATGAACGCACACACGCACACTCTACCTCTATGAGCACCTCCGAAAGACTGAGCCGGCGGATACGTTACAGGCGGCTGATTAGATGTCTTTGTACGTGCCCTTAGTTGATAGCCAACACACCTATAACCATAACGTGGTGGTACGTATGCAAGTTATTTGACTTTCATCCTATTTTTTCTCCTAATTGACAACAACACTAAGTGCCACATAAAATAAATTACTATGTCCTTCTATTTTATCACCCAATCGACTGCCAGTACCAAATGTCACACATTTGTGTGCACACAGGTAGCTTGGAAGTAAGCACTTTTGTCCTATGTCATCTTCTAACCGATGGTTAACGCACATGCCTTTTTGGAAGTAAACACTTTCGTCCTATTTCATCATGCTGTAATCCACAATCAACACCAACTACCACATATAATGTGCACATAGGTTGCTCGGAAGTAAATTCTTGGTTGCTCTAAATTAAATTGTTCAGTCCTTCAATTTCATCTTCTAACCGATGGCGAACACCTACTGCAATATGTAGTGTACCCCTGGGTTATTCTCTTTGCAGTATAGATAAATATCAATACGTAGAAATTAAACTGCCTTTCCTTTTTTTAGAGATCGGGTATGATTACCGGCCCATGAACCCACGATAACTCACACCCAACCTCGACAATAGGGACATGTAAAAAAAAACCTCTACAATAGGAAAAGGCGAGTCGCTAGCAAGCGAATTTCACGCCAATAAATCGTTTACATAATTATAGAGGACTTCGTTCTCTCTCCTCTCTGTTTGTATCCAACTTGTCACAAATCATGGATGGCATATGTTACAGGTGGCTGATTGGATGTCTTTGTACGTGCCCTTAGTTGATAGCCAACACCTATAACCATAACGTGGTACGTATGCAATTTGCTTTGACTTTCATCCCATTTTTTCTCCTAATTGACAACAACACTAAGTGCCACATAAAGTAAATTACTATGTCCTTCTATTTTATCTCTCAATCGACTGCCAGTACCAAATGTCACACATTTGTGTGCACACAGGTAGCTTGGAAGTAAGCACTTTTGTCCTATGTCATCTTCTAACCGATGATTAACGCACATGCTTTTTTTTGGAAGTAAACACTTTCATCCTATTTCATCATGCTGTAATCCACGGTCAACACCAACTACCACATATAATGTGCACATAGGTTGCTCGGAAGTAAATTCTAGGTTGCTCTAAATTAAATTGTTCAGTCCTTCAATTTTATCTTCTAACCAATGGTCAACACCTACTGCAATATGTAGTGCACCCATGGGTTATTCTCTTTGCAGTATAGACAAATATCTATACGTAGAAATTAAAATGCCTTTCCTTTTTTTTAGAGATCGGGTATGATTACCGGCCCGTGAACCCACGATAACTCACACCCAACCTCTACAGCAGGGACATGTAAGAAAAAAAACCTCTACAATAGGAAAAGGCGAGTCACTAGCGAGCGAATTTCACGCCAATAAATCATTTACATAATTATAGAGGACTTCGTTCTCTCTCCTCTCTGTTTGTATCCAACTTGTCACAAATCCTGGATGGCATACGTTACAAGCGGCTGATTGGATGTCTTTGTACGTGCCCTTAGTTGATAGCCAACACCTATAACCATAATCATAACGTGGGCAAGTTGCTTTGGCTTTCATCCTATTTTTTCTCCTAATTGACAACAACACTAAGTGCCACATAAAATAAATTACTATGTCCTTCTATTTTATCACCCAATCGACTGCCAGTACCAAATGTCACACATTTGTGTGCACACAGGTAGCTTGGAAGTAAGCAGTTTTGTCCTATGTCATCTTCTAACCGATGGTTAACGCACATGCTTTTTTGGAAGTAAACACTTTCGTCCTATTTCATCATGCTGTAATCCACAATCAACACCAACTACCACATATAATGTGCACATAGGTTGCTCGGAAGTAAATTCTTGGTTGCTCTAAATTAAATTGTTCAGTCCTTCAATTTCATCTTCTAACCGATGGCGAACACCTACTGCAATATGTAGTGTACCCCTGGGTTATTCTCTTTGCAGTATAGATAAATATCAATACGTAGAAATTAAACTGCCTTTCCTTTTTTTAGAGATCGGGTATGATTACCGGCCCATGAACCCACGATAACTCACACCCAACCTCGACAATAGGGACATGTAAAAAAAAAACCTCTACAATAGGAAAAGGCGAGTCGCTAGCAAGCGAATTTCACGCCAATAAATCGTTTACATAATTATAGAGGACTTCGTTCTCTCTCCTCTCTGTTTGTATCCAACTTGTCACAAATCATGGATGGCATATGTTACAGGTGGCTGATTGGATGTCTTTGTACGTGCCCTTAGTTGATAGCCAACACCTATAACCATAACGTGGTACGTATGCAATTTGCTTTGACTTTCATCCCATTTTTTCTCCTAATTGACAACAACACTAAGTGCCACATAAAGTAAATTACTATGTCCTTCTATTTTATCTCTCAATCGACTGCCAGTACCAAATGTCACACATTTGTGTGCACACAGGTAGCTTGGAAGTAAGCACTTTTGTCCTATGTCATCTTCTAACCGATGATTAACGCACATGCTTTTTTTTGGAAGTAAACACTTTCATCCTATTTCATCATGCTGTAATCCACGGTCAACACCAACTACCACATATAATGTGCACATAGGTTGCTCGGAAGTAAATTCTGGGTTGCTCTAAATTAAATTGTTCAGTCCTTCAATTTTATCTTCTAACCAATGGTCAACACCTACTGCAATATGTAGTGCACCCATGGGTTATTCTCTTTGCAGTATAGACAAATATCTATACGTAGAAATTAAAATGCCTTTCCTTTTTTTTAGAGATCGGGTATGATTACCGGCCCGTGAACCCACGATAACTCACACCCAACCTCTACAGCAGGGACATGTAAGAAAAAAAACCTCTACAATAGGAAAAGGCGAGTCACTAGCGAGCGAATTTCACGCCAATAAATCATTTACATAATTATAGAGGACTTCGTTCTCTCTCCTCTCTGTTTGTATCCAACTTGTCACAAATCCTGGATGGCATACGTTACAAGCGGCTGATTGGATGTCTTTGTACGTGCCCTTAGTTGATAGCCAACACCTATAACCATAATCATAACGTGGGCAAGTTGCTTTGGCTTTCATCCTATTTTTTCTCCTAATTGACAACAACACTAAGTGCCACATAAAATAAATTACTATGTCCTTCTATTTTATCACCCAATCGACTGCCAGTACCAAATGTCACACATTTGTGTGCACACAGGTAGCTTGGAAGTAAGCACTTTTGTCCTATGTCATCTTCTAACCGATGGTTAACGCACATGCTTTTTGGAAGTAAACACTTTCGTCCTATTTCATCATGCTGTAATCCTCGGTCAACACCAACTACCACATATAATGTGCACATAGGTTGCTCGGAAGTAAATTCTTGGTTGCTCTAAATTAAATTGTTCAGTCCTTCAATTTCATCTTCTAACCGATGGCGAACACCTACTGCAATATGTAGTGTACCCCTGGGTTATTCTCTTTGCAGTATAGATAAATATCAATACGTAGAAATTAAACTGCCTTTCCTTTTTTTAGAGATCGGGTATGATTACCGGCCCATGAACCCACGATAACTCACACCCAACCTCGACAATAGGGACATGTAAAAAAAAACCTCTACAATAGGAAAAGGCGAGTCGCTAGCAAGCGAATTTCACGCCAATAAATCGTTTACATAATTATAGAGGACTTCGTTCTCTCTCCTCTCTGTTTGTATCCAACTTGTCACAAATCATGGATGGCATATGTTACAGGTGGCTGATTGGATGTCTTTGTACGTGCCCTTAGTTGATAGCCAACACCTATAACCATAACGTGGTACGTATGCAATTTGCTTTGACTTTCATCCCATTTTTTCTCCTAATTGACAACAACACTAAGTGCCACATAAAGTAAATTACTATGTCCTTCTATTTTATCTCTCAATCGACTGCCAGTACCAAATGTCACACATTTGTGTGCACACAGGTAGCTTGGAAGTAAGCACTTTTGTCCTATGTCATCTTCTAACCGATGATTAACGCACATGCTTTTTTTGGAAGTAAACACTTTCATCCTATTTCATCATGCTGTAATCCACGGTCAACACCAACTACCACATATAATGTGCACATAGGTTGCTCGGAAGTAAATTCTAGGTTGCTCTAAATTAAATTGTTCAGTCCTTCAATTTTATCTTCTAACCAATGGTCAACACCTACTGCAATATGTAGTGCACCCATGGGTTATTCTCTTTGCAGTATAGACAAATATCTATACGTAGAAATTAAAATGCCTTTCCTTTTTTTTAGAGATCGGGTATGATTACCGGCCCGTGAACCCACGATAACTCACACCCAACCTCTACAGCAGGGACATGTAAGAAAAAAAACCTCTACAATAGGAAAAGGCGAGTCACTAGCGAGCGAATTTCACGCCAATAAATCATTTACATAATTATAGAGGACTTCGTTCTCTCTCCTCTCTGTTTGTATCCAACTTGTCACAAATCCTGGATGGCATACGTTACAAGCGGCTGATTGGATGTCTTTGTACGTGCCCTTAGTTGATAGCCAACACCTATAACCATAATCATAACGTGGGCAAGTTGCTTTGGCTTTCATCCTATTTTTTCTCCTAATTGACAACAACACTAAGTGCCACATAAAATAAATTACTATGTCCTTCTATTTTATCACCCAATCGACTGCCAGTACCAAATGTCACACATTTGTGTGCACACAGGTAGCTTGGAAGTAAGCAGTTTTGTCCTATGTCATCTTCTAACCGATGGTTAACGCACATGCTTTTTTGGAAGTAAACACTTTCGTCCTATTTCATCATGCTGTAATCCACAATCAACACCAACTACCACATATAATGTGCACATAGGTTGCTCGGAAGTAAATTCTTGGTTGCTCTAAATTAAATTGTTCAGTCCTTCAATTTCATCTTCTAACCGATGGCGAACACCTACTGCAATATGTAGTGTACCCCTGGGTTATTCTCTTTGCAGTATAGATAAATATCAATACGTAGAAATTAAACTGCCTTTCCTTTTTTAGAGATCGGGTATGATTACCGGCCCATGAACCCACGATAACTCACACCCAACCTCGACAATAGGGACATGTAAAAAAAAAAACCTCTACAATAGGAAAAGGCGAGTCGCTAGCAAGCGAATTTCACGCCAATAAATCGTTTACATAATTATAGAGGACTTCGTTCTCTCTCCTCTCTGTTTGTATCCAACTTGTCACAAATCATGGATGGCATATGTTACAGGTGGCTGATTGGATGTCTTTGTACGTGCCCTTAGTTGATAGCCAACACCTATAACCATAACGTGGTACGTATGCAATTTGCTTTGACTTTCATCCCATTTTTTCTCCTAATTGACAACAACACTAAGTGCCACATAAAGTAAATTACTATGTCCTTCTATTTTATCTCTCAATCGACTGCCAGTACCAAATGTCACACATTTGTGTGCACACAAGTAGCTTGGAAGTAAGCACTTTTGTCCTATGTCATCTTCTAACCGATGATTAACGCACATGCTTTTTTTGGAAGTAAACACTTTCATCCTATTTCATCATGCTGTAATCCACGGTCAACACCAACTACCACATATAATGTGCACATAGGTTGCTCGGAAGTAAATTCTGGGTTGCTCTAAATTAAATTGTTCAGTCCTTCAATTTTATCTTCTAACCAATGGTCAACACCTACTGCAATATGTAGTGCACCCATGGGTTATTCTCTTTGCAGTATAGACAAATATCTATACGTAGAAATTAAAATGCCTTTCCTTTTTTTTAGAGATCGGGTATGATTACCGGCCCGTGAACCCACGATAACTCACACCCAACCTCTACAGCAGGGACATGTAAGAAAAAAAACCTCTACAATAGGAAAAGGCGAGTCACTAGCGAGCGAATTTCACGCCAATAAATCATTTACATAATTATAGAGGACTTCGTTCTCTCTCCTCTCTGTTTGTATCCAACTTGTCACAAATCCTGGATGGCATACGTTACAAGCGGCTGATTGGATGTCTTTGTACGTGCCCTTAGTTGATAGCCAACACCTATAACCATAATCATAACGTGGGCAAGTTGCTTTGGCTTTCATCCTATTTTTTCTCCTAATTGACAACAACACTAAGTGCCACATAAAATAAATTACTATGTCCTTCTATTTTATCACCCAATCGACTGCCAGTACCAAATGTCACACATTTGTGTGCACACAGGTAGCTTGGAAGTAAGCACTTTTGTCCTATGTCATCTTCTAACCGATGGTTAACGCACATGCTTTTTTGGAAGTAAACACTTTCGTCCTATTTCATCATGCTGTAATCCTCGGTCAACACCAACTACCACATATAATGTGCACATAGGTTGCTCGGAAGTAAATTCTTGGTTGCTCTAAATTAAATTGTTCAGTCCTTCAATTTCATCTTCTAACCGATGGCGAACACCTACTGCAATATGTAGTGTACCCCTGGGTTATTCTCTTTGCAGTATAGATAAATATCAATACGTAGAAATTAAACTGCCTTTCCTTTTTTTAGAGATCGGGTATGATTACCGGCCCATGAACCCACGATAACTCACACCCAACCTCGACAATAGGGACATGTAAAAAAAAAACCTCTACAATAGGAAAAGGCGAGTCGCTAGCAAGCGAATTTCACGCCAATAAATCGTTTACATAATTATAGAGGACTTCGTTCTCTCTCCTCTCTGTTTGTATCCAACTTGTCACAAATCATGGATGGCATATGTTACAGGTGGCTGATTGGATGTCTTTGTACGTGCCCTTAGTTGATAGCCAACACCTATAACCATAACGTGGTACGTATGCAATTTGCTTTGACTTTCATCCCATTTTTTCTCCTAATTGACAACAACACTAAGTGCCACATAAAGTAAATTACTATGTCCTTCTATTTTATCTCTCAATCGACTGCCAGTACCAAATGTCACACATTTGTGTGCACACAGGTAGCTTGGAAGTAAGCACTTTTGTCCTATGTCATCTTCTAACCGATGATTAACGCACATGCTTTTTTTTTGGAAGTAAACACTTTCATCCTATTTCATCATGCTGTAATCCACGGTCAACACCAACTACCACATATAATGTGCACATAGGTTGCTCGGAAGTAAATTCTGGGTTGCTCTAAATTAAATTGTTCAGTCCTTCAATTTTATCTTCTAACCAATGGTCAACACCTACTGCAATATGTAGTGCACCCATGGGTTATTCTCTTTGCAGTATAGACAAATATCTATACGTAGAAATTAAAATGCCTTTCCTTTTTTTAGAGATCGGGTATGATTACCGGCCCGTGAACCCACGATAACTCACACCCAACCTCTACAGCAGGGACATGTAAGAAAAAAAACCTCTACAATAGGAAAAGGCGAGTCACTAGCGAGCGAATTTCACGCCAATAAATCATTTACATAATTATAGAGGACTTCGTTCTCTCTCCTCTCTGTTTGTATCCAACTTGTCACAAATCCTGGATGGCATACGTTACAAGCGGCTGATTGGATGTCTTTGTACGTGCCCTTAGTTGATAGCCAACACCTATAACCATAACGTGGTACGTATGCAAGTTGCTTTGACTTTCATCCTATTTTTTTCTCCTAATTGACAACAACACTAAGTGCCACATAAAGTAAATTACTATGTCCTTCTATTTTATCTCCCAATCGACTGCCAATACCAAATGTCACACATTTGTGTGCACACAGGTAGCTTGGAAGTAAGCACTTTTGTCCTATGTCATCTTCTAACCGATGGTTAACGCACATGCTTTTTTGGAAGTAAACACTTTCGTCCTATTTCATCATGCTGTAATCCTCGGTCAACACCAACTACCACATATAATGTGCACATAGGTTGCTCGGAAGTAAATTCTAGGTTGCTCTAAATTAAATTGTTCAGTCCTTCAATTTCATCTTTTAACCGATGGTCAATACCTACTGCAATATGTAGTGTACCCATGGGTTATTCTCTTTGCAGTATAGACAAATATCTATACGTAGAAATTAAACTGCCTTTCCTTTTTTAGAGATCGGGTATGATTACCGGCCCATGAACCCACGATAACTCACACCCAACCTCTACAACAGGGACATGTCAAAGAAAAAACCTCTACAATAGGAAAAGGCGAGTCGCTAGCGAGCGAATTTCACGCCAATAAATCGTTTACATAATTATAGAGGACTTCATTCTCTCTCCTCTCTGTTTGTATCCAACTTGTCACAAATCCTGGATGGCATACGTTACAGGCGGCTGATTGGATGTCTTTGTACGTGCCCTTAGTTGATAGCCAACACCTATAATCATAACGTGGGCAAGTTGCTTTGACTTTCATCCTATTTTTTCTCCTAATTGACAACAACACTAAGTGCCACATAAAGTAAATTATTACTATGTCCTTCTATTTTATCTCCCAATCGACTGCCAGTACCAAATGTCACACATTTGTGTGCACACAGGTAGCTTGGAAGTAAGCACTTTTGTCCTATGTCATCTTCTAACCGATGGTTAACGCACATGCTTTTTTGGAAGTAAACACTTTCGTCCTATTTCATCATGCTGTAATCCACGGTCAACACCAACTATACCACATATAATGTGCACGTAGGTTGCCCGGAAATAAATTATGTGTTACTCTAGATTAAATTGTTCAGTCCTTCAATTTCATCTTCTAACCGAAGGTCAACACCTACTGCAATACGTAGTGTACCCATGGGTTATTCTGAAGTAAAACACATTGCGTTACATGCAAATTGTACTGGTCTAGATATGCCGTCGTAATTGGTTTGCTCTTTGCAATATACACAAATATTTGAATCAATTTCATGCCATGGCTGGATGCGAGATCGATCTCCATACACAGGAACCACCACAGAGATAATAGACTAGTACATTTTGTACTCCATTTGTTCCGTAATATAAGATGTTTTAGACATTTAATTATAGACCAAACACGGAGAAAAAATTAAAATAAAGAGTTGACGCTGCCGGGCGGTGTGATGTGCTTCCTGCGCCACCTGATAAAATCGATGGTTGGGTCATGACACACACGCCCGTAGAATGCAGAGCTAGCCGTTGCGCGGACTGCGGAGCACACACTGGAGTCGTGTGAGGCCTCTCTTGGCGGAACTGGGTGCTACAGTGATTTTCGGATGTTCTGGCGGATGCCGTAATACTCTTTCCTTCTTCCTCATTCTTTCCCAATTTCTCGATCTCTTCTTCCGCTGGTTTTCTTTCCTAAATCCGGATCTGAATCCAGGATTCTCCTCCTAGCTAGTAGCTCCATCCTCCTGTTCTGTTTCTGGTTGAGTGTTTCATAGTGGATTTGGCCCTGTGGCTGCTGCTCTAGTTTTTCCTGATTCCTTCTCAATCTTCTTCGCTGCTCATCTACTCCAGTTTCATCTTTGTCCACATAAGTATCTTCCCCGTTCCCTGCAAGATTTCTTCCGCTGCTCCTTTTCTGCCGCCACTATCGCCGTTTACCATCCATATCCAAAGTCCCCTAGTTCTATCTGTCCTTCGCTGCTCCTTTTCTGCCGCCACTGCCGCCGTTCACCATCCATATCCAACGTCGAGACCTCCGCCTCTTCGTTCCTCTTACCAGTCCACCTCACCTCGTACCTACTGGGTCCAGCAGTGCCCGCGTCTCCGCTGACGGCAGTCCGGATTTCGTCGTCGTCGCGCAGGTGTTCTGCTCGGCCTCTCCTCATTCCGCTAACAGTTGCGTTTGATCCGACGGTGCCGGCCGAGACCTCTACGCCGTTCATCTCGTCATCGGTCAAGTTGCCAAGCTGCCGGCCATCTCCGGTCATCTCCGCCTGCTGCTGTAGTGCTGTACTCACTTGCTACAGATCGGTTTGATCTGCTCCTAATTAAGTGGGATCGTCTGTTTAACTTGGACTTTTGGTTCTCCAAGATTCGTGGCAGCTTCAGTAATTCAAGTGGCACAGGTTAGAATCTAGATCAGATTCGTCTTCGTTGCTGCCAGTTCGATAAAAACCAGAGTTCTTCTTGCCAAATCAGAGGCATTTTAGAGTTGTTCAGATAGAAGAATTGCAGTTGTGAGCAAAGGTTCCAAAGGTTCAGTCTGCCTCGGGCGATATGAAGACCCTGAGTTGGAACTGCCAAGGCATTGGCAAGAGCCTCAAAAGTCCTAAATTGTGCCATCTTGCCAACATGATCGTCTCTACTAAAGCTCAGATAATTTTCCTATCAGAGGTTAAATCTTCCAAATTTTGTGCTGATGATATTGCTACTCGCTTTAATATGCATAATGCTTTTGTTGTGCCTTCTCGGAAGAGTTCAGGAGGGTTATGGCTTATGTGGTCTGATGATACCCACCTTGATGTTTATACCTCCTCTTTTCATCTTATCCTAGCTTTAGCCACTGATAGATCGAGAAATCAAAAGTTTGGGTTAGTCTGTGTTTATGGTGATCCTTACCATCGCCAAACTGCTTTGATATGGAGTCAAGTTGCCAATTTTGTGTATGACAATAGCAACTTACCGATCTTTTGTATGGGCGACATGAATGATCTTATGTATGATACTGATAAAAGCTCTCCTAATATTAATCGTAACCGTATGAATGCTTTTCGTTCCTTTATAAAAAACTGTGGGTTGTTTGATCTTGGGTTCAGTGGCCCGGCTTTTACTTGGACTAATAGGCGCTTCTCTTCTAAGCCCCTGTTTCAAAGGCTTGACAGATGTTTAGCGAATACTGAATGGTGTACTGTTTACCCAAATTCAAAGGTCTTTAATATGCCTTTGATTTACTGCTTCAGTGATCATGCGCCTATTTTATACTCCACTGATGGTGCTGCTAGGAAAGTAAAAAATTTCTTCAAATTTGAGAACTGGTGGTTAAAAGAACCAGACTTTCCAGCTTATGCTAAATCCTGCTGGGAAAACTCAGTCAACTCGGCTTTTCACAATAGAACTAACAAACTTGCAAGAGATCTGAAAATTTGGTGCAAGAAAAAGAAACCTTTGCAGGATGAGCTCCAGGAGTTAGAACAGAAAATAAAAGAGGTTCAGTCCAAACCACTGGCTATGCAAGACCGCGGGCATGAAGGGAATTTAATGCAGAGGTATGAGCAAACTGTCACTAAGCTGAATGATTATCAACTTCAAAGAGCTAAGAAAAATTGGGTAAAAAATGGAGACAGAAACACTGCTTATTTTCATAGAGCTATTACTAAGCGCAGGAGAAGGAACACCATCCTTTCGATTAAAGATGAAAACAACAACATGCATTTCATGCCTGACCAGATAGCCAACACCTTTGTCTCCTACTTTAGATCAATCTTCACTTCTTCTTGTACAGATCATGCCAATAATTTCATTACAGGAGATGCTGTCCTTCCAGATGATCCTACTTACTCCACTCCTACTAAGCAAGAAATTTGGGAGGTACTGAAGGAGATGAAAAGGAATGCTTCCCCGGGACCAGATGGCTTTAACGTGGAATTCTACTTGGCTACTTGGGATTGGATTGGAGATGATGTTACTGCGCTGATCTCTAATTTTTTTGCTACTGCCCATCTCCCTTCTCATATTAATGATACTCATATAGCCTTAATCCCCAAGAAGCTTGTTCCTATGGTTCCCACTGACTACCGACCCATAAGCCTTTGCAATGTGGTCTACAAAATTATAGCCAAATGCCTTGCCAACAGACTAAAACCACACCTCCCTGACTATATACATTCCTCTCAACAAGCGTTTATTAAAGGTCGTAGAATCAGCAACAATATCATCATTGCTCAGGAGATTACGCACTCTTTTCAATTGTCCTCTTGGAAGGAAAAGGCTTTTCTTTTAAAAATTGATTTAGCTAAAGCCTTTGATAGAGTGGAGTGGAATTTTATCCTTCAGGCTCTTGCACGCAAAGGGTTGCATGATCATTTCATAAACTTGATACATGAGTGTATTTCCTCGCCCACCTTTTCAGTTATTGTTAATGGTCAACCGTTTGCGAGATTCGCTTCAGAAAGGGGAATACGACAAGGATGTCCTTTATCGCCTTATCTTTTTGTCCTTGCAATCAATGAGCTTTCACTTGGCTTGCAGGAAGCTCTAGCGGCTAACAGTCTCCATGGAATTATTCTTGGGCCTACATGTCCACCAATTCACTCTCTTTTATTTGCAGACGACTTAATTATTTGTGGTGCAGCTACTACTCAAGAAGCACAAGCGATGAGACAGATTTTGAACATCTTCTGCCAAGCCTCAGGACAGTTGCCAAACTGGAACAAATCAGGTATACTTTTTAGTAAACATGTTTCGGCTGCTGATAGGGATGGAATTTTACAAGTTTTCCCTGTCCCCAATATTGATGAAGCTTTTGTTCACTTGGGGCATCCTTTGGTCCTTCCGTCTAAAAACAGATCAGAGGCCTATAACTTTGTCCTAGACAGATTTAAATCCAAACTTGGTACTTACAAAGCCAACTCACTTTCCCATGCTGCAAGGCTTGAACTAATAAATTCGGTGTTTTCTTCCATTCCTGTCTACTACATGTCCAACATTATTTTTTCCAAAAAGTTTATTGCAAAAATCACAGCTATTATCAGAACTTTTTGGTGGTCTGGTGTTAACACTGATTCCTCTACTAAGCCTATTTGTCTCAAAGCATGGAAAGACATTTGCGCGCCAAAAAGAGAAGGTGGACTAGGAATTAGAAATTTGCAGGCTATCAACTTCAGCCTCATTCTTTCAGGCCTTTGGAGGATAGCTTCACAGCCCAATAGCCAGCTCTATCGCATTTTGCAGTCTAAGTATTTTCATGACACTTCCATTTGGAGGCCAAAACCGAATGTACCAAAATCTGCATTTTGGGCTGCTGCTTTAAAGGTCATTCCTCGCCTTCAGAACAATTCTTTTTATCAAATTGCAAAAGGGGATATATCTATCTGGAACACTCCTTGGTTCTCAGCTTGGCAAAACGTCTATAATGATCTCATTATTCAGCCTGGCTCTTTCACTTATCCTGCTTTGGTCAACCAGCTGATGATGGATAACAATAGTACTTGGAATGAAGGCCTTGTCGATCAGCTTTTTTCCCAATCAGCTGCTAACATTATCAAGTCTACTCCTATTATTCCTTCCAATGATGATGACATTCTCTGTTGGAAACTAACCCCAAATGGGAAATACAACTCCAAATCAGGTTATCGTCTTTGTTTGCAATTTCTATATGATGCAGGTATGCCGAAACCAAGGAAGCCAGATGAATTAACTCAGCAGTTACTAAACTCGGTTTGGAAATGCAAGGAAATGATTCCGAGAGTCAAGACATTTGCTTGGAGAATTCTGCGCCGGGCACTCCCATCTGGATCAAGGGCTGCAGACAGGTCCAAACACATTTCGCCACTATGTTCTAGATGTGGTTTGACCGAAGATGACACGCATATCCTTTTTCTCTGCCCCTTTGCGAGAGCAGCTTGGTTTGATGATCCTTGGTTTATTAGAGTAGATATTCTTGCTCAAAATTGCAGCTCTATGTCTACAATAATCAAGAATCTTCTTCAAAATGATCATCCGCATGCAAATCTAAACACGGTGTTTACTTTCCTTTGGTGCTTGTGGAAATCAAGGAATGACCATTTATTTGGCAGGAAACAAAACATGCCTTATCAAGTCGCAATTGCTACTAATGCTTTGTTGCAGGATCAAGAAATAATGCAGTATCCGATCCACTCACATGAAGTGAACACTCAAGCACCAGAACCGTTCAGAGACAATGATTACAGTTTCCTTGAAGGTCCTAGATTATATGTTGATGCAGCATGGAAACCATTTGTTAATGGGGAACCCACTACGGCCGGATTAGGCGTTTTCGCAACGTGGCCAGAACAGAATGGTCGTACTGATATCTTTGTGTTCGCAGTAGCTGACGATACTCCATCAGTTCCTGTTGCAGAAAGTAAAGCACTTTTGCTTGCTGCTGGCACGGCGGCCCATCTGAATATTAAATCTGCAGGTTTCTTCACAGATAATGCCAATGTTGCGAGCTCAGTTTTAGCTCCCACCATTTCTCATTCTTCGGTGCTTTGGGAGATCAGACCTTTAGTGATGCAGATCAAGCATAGTCTTCAGCCTCTTCAAGCATCAGTCAGACGCATATCCAGGAGCTCCAACAGAATTGCTCACAACTGCGCACATCAGGCCTTGCAATCTCTGCAATCGCAGCCTACTCTTTATTGCAAGAATCCAGCTCATAGCACCTTAGCATGTCCTGTTTTAAACTACTTTGCAAATGTATACAAACAGGACAATGTAATAATCTCTGTACTATGCTTTTGAGCTAATGAAGTAAGGGCACGTATGTGCCCAACCCTTGTTAAAAAAAAAAAAAACACTGGAGTCGTGTGACGGACGCGACGCCGTCCAGTTCAGTCCGACTCAGACCCGAGTCAAGTCCATAGTCCAGTGCCCGACACCTGTCTATCTGCCAACAATAAAGAGCGTCTCTCAAAACTGGAGCCCCGTAGACCCCACCAAATCACACACCATTCCCGCATTTCCCTCGCCTAATAAAACCCCAGCGCGCCGCTAATCTCGCCGCCGGCCGTCGTCCCCGCCCCGCCCCAAAGGTGAGAGCGTCCATCCACAACAGTCTCCCCCCCCCCCCCCCCCCCCCCCCCGCGTCGACGTGAGTAACGGCTGGTGATTCGTCTATTTTTTTTTCTGTTCGGCACAGCCGCGCCGCGTCTGCTGGGGACTGATTGCGGGTGCGCGACGAGGAGTCGATCGATCGACGGAACCCACCTCCGCGAGGCGCGAGGCGATGTTCCAGTTCCACGCCGCCGCGCGGCCGCCGAGGCCGACGGGCGTCCTCGCAAACCGCGCCTTGCCGCATGGGCGCGCGGCCGCGCTTCCGCCGCACCTCTGGGGACGCGCGCCCGCGCTTCCTCGCCCTTTGCCGCCGCCTCCTCCTCCACTCGCAGCCGCGGGCGGGGGCGTCGTGCGGGCGCGCGGCGAGGCGGACCTGGCCCGTGCTCGACTCCATGGAGCGGCTCGCGAGGAGGAAGCGGGGGGCGAAGCGGAAAATGCGGCGGCGGCCTCGGGAGGTTTGCTCGGGGACAGCGCGGAGGGGGTTGCAGTTGCGGGCCCGGTGGTGGCTCCCGAGGAGAGGGCTGGCGGAGGCGGTGAACTGGATAGGAAGAGGGGGCTGGCTTTCGCACCGCATCCGCCGCCCAAGCGGAGGGCCGAGTCCGCCCAGCGACGGTTTCCGCCTGGCTGCGGGAGGGACGCGCCGCCGCCGCTGATCGTTTGCAGCAACGGCGAGGACGGGTCGAGGGTCGGAGCTGCACCGATCTCCCGTGGTGATTCTAGTACTACTACACCAGAGCCTGCGCCTGCGCCTGCCAATGCTGGTTTTGGTGGTGTGCCGGTTGCAGATGGTGCTGCTGCAGTGTCAGATGGGTATCATCCTGGTCCAGAGGCTGCGACGGCGACAGCAACAGATGGGGGAGATGGAGTTGCTCGTTTGGTGGTGAAAGACGGGGGAACAACACCCGGGGATGGTGAATTGGTGATGAAGGAGTCGACGCCGACGACGATAACACGACTGCCACCGAAGAGGAGGATGGTATCTGCCACTCGCCGCTTCCCTCCTGGCTGCGGGAGGGACGCGATGGTTCCACTTGCAAGCAGAGGAGGCATCGAGGAGGTTGGTTTGCAGTTGGAAGCCCTGCCTGCTGATGCTGGTTTGGGTGCATTGGAGGAGGTGGCTGCTACAAACGGTCGTCGTTCGGATGTGTGTGCCATGGACGCTACGGAAGCTGTGAGCAAGGATGCTTTGGATGGAATAGCAGAGGTACAGGAAGAACAGGAGGATGGTGAGATTCCTACAGAAACTAACCCTCTCCTCCAAGAGTCCCAAGTTACTCTCAACAATGTCCTGCAGGAGCTTAAATCTGCTAGACATGAGTGTGCTGTTCCCCCAATTGTTGCTGCAGAACCTTCTCTTCGGCGTATTTCTAATGACAAATGGATGGGAACATGGTGCAGCGCAAGGTGAAGAGTGTATCATGGGCAGTTCCTGAAGATGTCAAGGTGATGAACAAATGTGAAGGCATCTCACCCAAGGTTGCCACTAAACCTTCTGCTCAAGGTCCTCCGAAAGAATATCTTCGGGCTGAGAAAGTGTCTGAAAGTTGTAGCATGAAAAGGGAATCTCTTCATGTGGCAGCAGGGGTACAAGGCCAAGGTATCATGAAAAGTAAGGTGACATTTACGGCTAGAAAATCAGTTCAGTCACCTGCTGAAGCAAATCATAAGCCCACGCTGGTTAATCTGGATAGACCCTATTCGACGGGCAAGGAGACGGAGTCTGTTGCCACTATGAGGGAATCCCTTGTCCCCAGGACGAAGTTGAAGATAATATTTCCAGCTCAAAATAAACAGCTTCCCGCGAATATCGCCTCTACACCTGCATTGCATAGCAAGGTGAAATTGAAGGATAAAGAGGCTTCCCCCTTGGACGATGATGAAATTTGGAAAGCAACAGCTGGTACTGAAGGAAAGCTTAAGATGTACATGAATAACCCCTCATGTGTTCCATCAGTAGGGCGCCACATGCAGCATGGTGGCCAGACTGCTGATGCTCGGAGCAAAGTGAAGATGATTTGCCGAAAGTTTCAGTTCATATGCAGGACTCTCGTTCAAGATGTGGAACAGCGCTCTGTTAAGAGCAGTAGAATTGATCTTGCAGCTGATAAATTAATCAGAACATTACCGGGCTTTACCAAACACGGGCCTATTGTGGGTAAAGTCCCTGGTGTTGAAATTGGTGATGAATTTCTATACAGAGTAGAGTTGGCCATTGTTGGTCTCCACCGCCCATACCAAGGAGGCATTGACACCATGAAGGATATCAATGATACGCTTATCGCCATAAGCATAGTTGCTTCTGGAGGTTACCCTGACGAATTGTCGAGCTCGGGTGAAATAATATACACTGGCTCCGGAGGAAAGCCTGCTGGCAAGAAGGAGAATGAGGATCAAAAGCTTGTGCGCGGGAACTTGGCCCTAAAGAATTGTATCAATACAAAGACGCCTGTCCGAGTAATTCATGGGTTTAAAGGACCAAATAGAGAGGAAGGCAGCCATTCAAAGGCCAAAGAAGTCTCAACATTTACTTATGATGGTCTCTATAATGTGGTGGAGTGCTGGCAAGAAGGTTACCAGGTTCGAGGGTCTTCAAATACAGGTTACAAAGGATTACTGGACAACCAGAATTGCCTCTGCATGTTGCTAAAGGGTTGAGAAAGTCTGTAGTTCGTCCAGGTCTCTGCATAGCTGATATATCGCAAGGAAAGGAGAAGATTCCCATCTGTGTGATCAATAATATTGACAATGCACGTCCAGCATCTTTTAAATACATCACTAGAAACAGAGGTTCATCCTTGACTGCAAAAAGAAGTCAGGGTTGTGACTGCACCGATGGCTGCTCAGATTCTGCTAACTGCACTTGCATTGTGAAGAATGGAGGAGAAATCCCATTTAACTTCAACGGTGCAGTTGTTCATGCAAAGCCCCTCATATTTGAGTGTGGTCCATCCTGTAAGTGTCCTCCTTCATGCCACAACAGGGTCAGTCAGCTTGGTATGAATATACCACTGGAAGTATTCAGGACAACCAATACAGGTTGGGGTGTAAGATCCCTGAGGTCAATCTCTTCTGGCAGCTTTATATGCGAGTATGTTGGCGAGCTGTTACAGGACCAGGAAGCTAACCAGAGAAGCAATGACGACTACTTGTTTGATATAGGACAGAACTATCATATCTGGAAAGAGATGTCATCAGCTATTCCAGGTCTGAATTCGTCTGGCGTTCGCTCTCTGATCATGGAAGATGAGGGCTTCACAATAGATGCAGCTGAGTATGGAAATATTGGAAGATTCATCAACCATAGCTGTTCACCTAACCTCTACGCACAGAGTGTTCTCTGGGATCATGATGACAAAAGAGTGCCCCATATCATGTTCTTTGCCGCTGACAATATTTCACCACTGCAGGAGCTGACCTATGACTACAACTACGAGATAGGTCATGTCCATGATGTGAATGGCGGAGTCAAAGTTAAATATTGCCATTGTGGTTCTGCACAGTGCCGTGGCAGACTCTATTAAGAAATAGATGACTGCTAGTAGTAAGAAGTCGCCTTTCCAGGAAGATCCTTTGGAATGTTGCTTCATATTCTATCTTCTTTACGTTGCAATCCTAGTAACTAATATGTGGATAACATGAAATGTTCATACGTACGCGTAAAAGGTGTGTAGTGATTCGGTTAAACTTCCAGAGCATTGTATGTAATTGATCACTCTGTTCTGTAGATATACTACAACTTTGGCTGAGAGAAAGAAAGAAGGTAAATGCAATGGCATGTGGCGGAGGTGGTATGCAGTACAGACAGCGAAAAGACATGTTAGCATGCCCTAAACCCTCCAAAACAGCTTTGAGTGGGTCCAGGATGATTTGGACAGTTTGGAAAGGTTTGGGAGAGTTTACATGGTCTTATATTCCACGGGGTTATGTTGATCCCTCCAAACATGACTGGGTGAAGTCGGATGTTTCCTAAAAACGATTATTGGTAAAATTTATGCATTGTCCAATTCAATGTTGCTAGCTATAGTCGTAGATATGCCTTGTTCTTTTAATTATCTTGTTTCCTCTAGATTCTTGCACTTGAACATATAATTACATAAACCATTCAGGTTAGAATGTAATTGTCAAATGTTTAACTGTTGGTGGCCATAAACTAGGAAGAACATGTCGCCACTAAGGAAAACAAATGTAAGCTAGTAAAGGTTGTACATACAGTAATACATTATTCAGTGCATCAGAATGTCCTGCAGATTCGATACAGTAAGAAAAGTTGGAGTACATTTCGTTTTACTTGACGATAACATCCCTACTTCTTGTTTGTGGCGGATTGTACTATTTTTTGGGTGCTCTTGGCATTCTGGAGGGATGCTCAGAAGTCGCATATGGTGGATGTGGTGTATGAATGAGATCAACCGGTACCGCTTGGCTGACCCCCATACACGGTGAGATTAGGATTACATCCTGCCGAGTCAGTTTACATGTGGTTAGGAGAAACACTAAATCCTAATTAGACTAGATCCGATCACTCTCGGTTAGAAGAGATATCCGAGAATCCACGTGCAGATCATGTCATGTCTTGCACTCTAAGATGGTTTGTTCGGGTCCCCGTCTGCGGCCGGGTCATTTGAGACTGGCCACCATATGTCTTCGTGGGCCATTTTTCATCTTTGTGGCCTACCGGGACCTATGACCTCGTTACTACTTGTTCTATATTTGGTTATGCATTTGGTCCGAAAACTCTATTTAAATTTTAACTTGAATGTTTAGAGTTACATATTTAGAATGTTACTATTCTACCTGTTTACTATTGTTGATATGCAAAGGAGAGTTAAGCCAGGTGACTGTTTTCCCATACTGATTTTCCACATATCCATTCTTCCCCACCTGCAGTATCTTCTAGAGTTTCTCCTAAGGAACCAAGGATTTCTCAATGAATCAAATTTTCCTATCTGAACAGCCTTTAGTTCAGCTAAGACCTCGCTATTATGACTAAGATACCACCTACGGACTAAGATCACATGAGAGCACATGCTCCTGCCACCGGTAAAAACATTTTAGAATGCCAAAAAATTCAGAACAAAAAAAAATCCGCGTACATCTCGACATCCTATGTGCGCACACCAAGTTTCGCGAAAAAAGAACAATTTGTGTGGCCTATGTAAAAAGACAACAAAATGTCTTGTAAAAAGCTTTTTAGCAGCAAATTTTGTTTTTTAAACACGACACAAAAATGTCGGTTTTTTCGTGCAACAACTTTGTGAGCACATAGATTGTGGAGATATACACGTGCAATTTTTTGCCCGAATTTTTTGAATTTTTAAAAATAAGTATAAAAACAGTTTCAAAAGCATATGCTTCCAAGTGCCAAAATGTACTCCGTAGTTTCTATCTTATTCAGAATGAGAGAATCCACTATGTTGGCAACACATTGTCGTAAAGAAAAACGTGAGTCACAAGTAGTAATTCCATATACATAGGGGAATCTATTCATAAGCCAAAAAGTTTAAGAGCACCCATAAGATTATGGGTAGTCCACAAACACTAAAATAATACTCCCTCCGTCCCCAATTAGGTGGCATATAAATTGAGTCAAAAAGTCAACATTTTTAATGTTTGACTGAATATATATATATATACAAAAATATGAAGATTTATAATACCAAGCTAATATCAATAGATTCACAATTACATATATTTTCCTATTGTAGTTTTGAAATGTGATAGTTGTTGATATTTTCTTATATATATTTAGTCAAAGTTAGAAAATGTTGACATTTTTACTCAGTTTATGAGCCACCTATTTGGGGACGGAGGGATTACTATCTAGTACACATAGCAGTAGAAAACAAATTCAATGACATGAATGTGAGTTGGTAGCTTTTATACGTGGCTCCTAGGTTGTATAGACTTTAATGCAGCTAGTTGGTTTATGATCTAGTAAGTGAGCCCGATCTCAGAAGAAAAGCTTTCGGTTAAATATAGGTGATGCTCAAAAAGGTGCTCGAGTTCATGTGGATAACAGTGTACTAGTGTCTACAACTAATGAATTGCTCGTGTAGTTGTTCCAACGAACAACGAACATTATACCACTTATTTATCAGAGGGGGAGGACAGGACGGTGAAAGGTGGTTTAGGTAGTCACTGTTGATCAATCGGTGGGCTGCAGGAAGCGGAACACTTTCTGATCGCAAGGTGGTCTGCACATGAATTATGACAATGGACCTCCAGAAAGTTCCCCGCGTCGCTCTCACGGGCGGCTCGGGGAAACCCTAACCGCCACCCCCCGCTGCCCCTCCCTCCTCCACCACCTCCCTCTGTCGCCGCCGGAGGATGCGGCCGGACAAAGCCCACGCCGCGGACGGCGGCGGCGGGGCAACTTCCCCTGCGCTGCGGTGGTCGCACCAAAGATTCATGGCGGATCGAGAGCGACCTCGCCGGCAACGGCGCCCTCTTCTCCGGCGATGTGGTGGCTCTGGCGGCGCTATGGCGTGGATGTTGCTCCTCTTAGCGCGGCTACACGGCGAAGCTCCTGACAAAGACGTTCAGGTCGCGGCGGCGACGCCCGCTGCGGCTCTCGGCGTCGGCTTCGGCTGGCCCTGGTCGTCCTCGTCAAGGCAGAGTTTCAGGTCTTGTTCCCTGTGCCGACGGGTCTGGACCTTGCTCCTAGGCGTTGGGCGCTTGGTGGCGGTGCTGGTCGGGTGGACTGGCCAGCCTGGGGATCTGCAAGCGACAGCGGCCGGCGAAGGCCGGGCTAGGGAGTCTGGCCAACGACGGCGACGCCTGTGGGCGCCGTCACCTTGATGAAGGCGTCGTTGCTGTCCTGTTGTCTTCGCATCCTAGTTCTCCGGGGGAAACCCTAGATCCGGTCTCCGGATCGGACGATGTCGGCCTCGCGCCGTTCCTTGTTGAGGGCTTCGTTTGGAGTATGGTCTGGCCAGCGAGGGTCTTGTGGTTCGTGTTGGTGGTCGGCGATGGCCGTGTAGCGGCGGCTATGAGGATGCGCGAGGATGGATTCGCGACAAGGTTGCGGTAGTCGTCTCTTGCGGCGTGTCCGCGGTTTCACCGTGGTCTGTTTGATGCTTGAAGTCGGAGCTACGGCGGTGACTTCCGTGTGGCGAGAGGCCAGTGAGACGGCGAGGTCCTGCGGCAACGATGACAAGCGACGGATAGCCCGGCTCGGTGAGCCTTCGCGGCGCCAGCTTTGCATAGTTCTCCATCGTAGCTCGCCCTCGGATCTGAGGCTGCTATGTCGTCGTCATGTGTGGTCGGTTGTTTGGCGGTGCTTATGGCTTCTCGCACCCGTTTCGGCTAGCGTCCTTCCCGTGGGAGTCGATGGCGAAGTCGGGTTCGCTTGCTCGGGGAGAAGCGACGACGATGACGCTGTGCTACCGCGATGGTCTCTCTACGGGGGGTGTGAGTTGCATTGTTGTTGTGTGCCGGTTCAACCGGCCGTGTTGTATCGGTTTTCGCCCGGTTTTCCGTTAATTAACTGGGCAACTCTCTTCTTAATCAATGAAAATGGCAAATTCTTTGCCTTGTTTCAAAAAAATTTATGACAATGGATTATGACAATGGATATACCATTTTCAGGTCTGAAGCTTCTGGATGGACCCGCTTCGGATGAACAATTGTTGGCAGCAAAAGGGATCTTACCAGAATTGTATCTTCTGCTGCTGGTTTGCCTGGAATCAGTGTGTGGCAAGCCCATAGTTTGGGCGGAATCAAGAAGATCGTGAGACCGCGACCTGACTAAAGATGGAAAAGAGAGTTTGCGTGGGTGACAGTACACCACCTGAAAAAGAACACATGGTGGTGGCCGGCCGGGTGAAGCTTGTACGCATGTGCCATGCGTATATGCAAACGGCAGTCTTGCGGCATCAATCAACAGATCTGATTATCTCCAGAGTTTAATTAGTCAAAGCGGGCAGTTGATGAATGAATGAGTATGAGCGAATGGCGGTCGTTAATACGTAAGAACAAAAGTGTTGGTGCGCTAATCCAGTCGTCCTCGTATTCGTTCCTGCTGACGGAAGGGCGAACTGGATAAGCTTAACACTAGTGAGATGTACAGTATTATATTCAGATTGATGCGCAGGCGTCAGTACGTCACTGGGCAGGTGTGAGTAGGGTGGTTGTGTCTCAACTTAGTCCTCTGCTGCTACTGTATCAGTCTGGCACTAGCTAGTAACCGGTGCTAGCCAAGTGGCGTTGCAAGTGCCGTAATGTTGAAAAAGTAGTACTCCCTCCTATCCATATTAGTGGGCATAGTTTTGTCTAAATTCATATGTATTTAGTTAAATATTTAGACTAGATACATGTGTATCTAGACAAAGTTGTGCCCACTAATATGGATCGGAGGTAGTATTAACTTTGCCCACCTTGTTTAGCTAAGCAAGGAACGCGTTATGGCATTAAGCATGAATTTATGACATATATGAAAATAGTAATATTATTGTGTACTAGTACCTTGAAAAAAATTCGACATACGGTTCTAGGAAACATTTTGTTTTTGCGACAAGGCCAAGACCATGTAATAAAGTTATCTAATAACACACATGTTTTTGGATAAATCGACAAATCGTCGTATATTGGATGATACTGTCACCTTGTGATAAACAATGGCTGAATATTTGGTAATCAATCTAATCTTGATCTTGCATACGTACGTGGGGCCAAATTGGTTCTCTAGATTTTTATTTGCGCAGGTTTGATTGGGACAGTTAAATTCGTAATCATCAGTACCACTACACACGTATCAATAGTAAAGGTTACTAGACAACAAAGTTAGATAAGCCATTGCGTCTGAACCAAACATACCTAGCAAAAAGAAAACAGAAAACACCCCACGAAAACAAAGACCAAAGGGCGCTTTTTAGTTGCACCAGTAACTAGTAGTACAGCAAGTAAATATGGTATACATCAGGTTAATTAGCGCGGGAGAGCAGTAGAAAAGGCGCTGGGCATCACATAAAATAAAATATCATTATAGGCGTGGTTTACCCGTCATTATCCGCAGGGAGGAAACGACAGGGGAGAGAAACCCACACTCCTACTCCATCTATCTATCTGTCCAGTCCGCAACAGCATCCGTCACCCATCGTCGTTTGCGCCATCTCCGCGGGATTTTTCTGTGGGATTCATCCGCGGTTTCCTTGGCCCCATAAAGCAGGTGGATCAGGGATCCCGCCCCAACCTCGCCGCTCGGGGCAAGAATCCAGAAGCGGTAGCCGGCAGGGTCTCCACTCTCCACACTCAGGGTCGTATGATCTTATCCTAATCACTTCCATTGTTCCGTTTCAAGCGGAAGTTAGCAGATCCGGGTATGCACCTCTCATCCACCCATCTCTTGTACCCTGTGCTGCGGAAATGGAATGGATTTTCTTTGTTGCGATTCTTTGGCTGTTTTCTCTAGTCGGGGTCGGGGGTGTCCATCGAAATGGCCAGCCCCGAGAACTGGAAGCTTGTTCTTGGTCCTTCCTTGTGAAGTATGAACCTTGTTGTTGAAATCACAAGATAGAGCTAAGTAGTATGAACCAAAAGTGTACACGAGTGCCACATTTTCACAATGAATATGGGTTTCAGGGTTTGGTTCAGTTTTATGAAATTTCTGCGGATACAAGTTGTATTTATGTTATTTGACATTTCTGAAATTTAGTCGATCCAATGAAAGTTGGTTAAATGTAATCGTCAATCTCATTAACCAAAAGTTTTAACAAATATATATATATATATATATATATATATATATATATATAT
This sequence comes from Poa pratensis, assembly GCA_947311845.1. Classification (NCBI taxonomy): domain Eukaryota; kingdom Viridiplantae; phylum Streptophyta; class Magnoliopsida; order Poales; family Poaceae; genus Poa; species Poa pratensis. Next base: position 47,804,306 of record CAMZMU010000069.1, read on the forward strand.
ATGCCATTAACTTCAGTTTGGCCATTAGAAACAATTCAAGAACTGGTTTCTAGTCAGGGATAATTATAGTTCACTGTATATAAATCAAGCTACAGAGCCACTAAACAATGTTGTATATTGAAAAGAAAATGGTACACATTCCTTTTACAATTATGATAGCCTGCCAGTTTGGTTCATTTATTTTGTATATTGATAATACATAGATTATCCTAAATTCCTAAAGAACATAGATAACTTAGCACAATTGCAAAGTTTTCTATATTCAGTTCAGTCATTCAGGTTGTCAGCCTTTTACTGATGTCCAGGCTCTAAAAATCGTAGTATACATTGCCGGGAGGTGGAAGCACTTAACATATTTCTAATTTCCATATCTAGCTCTATTGCATTCTTGGATATTGTTCCATCAGTATGCGTCTTTCTTGCTTATGACCAACTCTGGAATAACTCAACTTGATGTAAGTTTTCTCAGGCTACCTTAACAAAAAAACTAATAAAACATTTCCTATTTCAAAGCTACTGTCTGTTCGGACAGAAAACCCCTTTCTGTCAACAATATATGAAGTCTACTTTGTCAATGCAATTTTTTGCAAATTGAAGGCTGTAATTTGGTATTCTCCAATGTGTCAATTTGTACATCGCATAGATGTGGTCGCACTTTGGATAGGATATTTTTACTTTTTTTTAATATAATGTGCAATGTTGTTGGGCACTGTGCATGACAGTTATTTTCCTCTGGTCAATTTTGTGATCAGTGAAACTAATGGCTGCTACTGAAGCAAGGGCTGCTTGGCAACGTGCTGCAAACCGTTGTGTGGTGCAGGAGGACAGAAAGAGAGCCCCCAAACTAGCCTGCTGTCCATTATCATGTGAACAACAACAACAACATGGTACCAACAATGGAAATTGTAAAACTTCAGAAGACCGTCCTATCTCCAACTTTGTGCCTTCGAGCAGTAATCCTATTAATTCTAATCTTCCACAAGATATCAGATGGTGGCTTCAGTTACAGCCGAATTTGGGGATCCAGAAGGATCTTGCTAGTGACCAACGATATCTGTTGGGCAGGGAGATCAATGAGAAAGAAGCGAAGGATTCAGTGCCAGGGTCTAAACATGAGGAACCATTACTTTGTCAATCTGTAAACCCTGAGAATAGTGAGGATGATTTTGGGCCTCCATGGATGATTTCAACAGATTTTGGGAAGGATGTTTCTGGTATAGGCTCAGAGGAGTTGAAGATCATTGACAGCTATTTTCAAGTTCCTCTCAAGTGCAGAGGAAATCTCAGCGTCAGCGACTGTTTATGCGAGAATGAAAAAATTCTGGATTTCAAAAGTTCTGGTCCTCACCTTCAAAGAACCCACCGAAGGCTAACTTTGATACTGACACATCTTGGAAAGAAGGTGAAAAGGCTCAGCCATGGTGGCAGATCACTGATGAGAATGAGCTAGCTTCACTGGTTGCAGAAAAAGCAACGCAGAACATCGAAAATTCTGATCTGCCAAGGCCTTCACAGACAGTTCGTGTACATGGGACAGAGTCACATAAGCAAGAAAATATGGGCAAGTATGCAGGGTCATCATCTCTCACAGGTAGAGAGTCACATTCTTATCCTGGACAGTTTAAAAATATTCAGTCCAGTTATAGCAGCACAGATGAGTTGGATTTGGCTAATGATGGAGTTTGGCAACATCACCAAAGAACTAATGCATACAGGTGTGTATTCCTTGCACCTTTTTTTTTTGCTTATCAGTATCCGAAGTTCAGAGGATTCATCACTTATCACTTGGCCACTAGATATAGATACTACAGGTATAATTAATACCGAGAAAGATGAACAAACCCCTCCCGATTCAATGAATTGTTTGGTGCTGATTGATACATAGTATGATTCCACCTCCCTTTTTGTGCGTAGATAGTTTTGCTTGTCTCCTTTTTACATAATAATTATAAGGTACACAACTCCACAACCCATTGATATCTGTTTCAGGTATTCAGTTCCCTGCTCATCCGTTGAACGCTTCAGATGTCTTCCACATTTTGCAGTTCCTTTTGTTTCATGATGTCGTGTTTATTTTGTCATGCATTCATACATTGACGTACATGTTATTTCTAGGAGTGGCCACCCTGATTCAGAAAGCAAACAGAAGCCCGTGAATCCGTCAGAGCGGGCCCAGCTATTGGAAGCACTTCGTCATTCTCAGACACGCGCTAGGGAAGCCGAGATGTCTGCCAAGGAGATGTACAATGAGAAAGACGATGCCATGCAGCTATTGCTCCAACAGGCCTCACATCTCTTTGCGTGCAAGCAGTGGTTGAAGATATTACAGCTGGAGAACATATGCCTCCAGCTCAAGCACAAGCACAAAGGGCATCAGATAGCAACCTTGATCAAAGAACTTCCATGGCTGGCGCTAGATGAGAATCCTGTGCCGAATCAAGAGCGAAAAGATTGGACGAAGAGGAAAGGCAAGAGGCAAAAGAAGGGAGGTGGCTTCTTCGACGCCATCTTATTTGCGTTCGGTTTAGGTCTTGCTGGTGCGGGGTTGCTTCTTGGTTGGACTCTTGGGTGGCTCCTCCCAATGTTGTGAGTTTTCTCTAGTTCACCTGAGACTCTCTTATCTAGGCAAGAAGTATATTTTGATGTGCAAGAGGATGAAATGGTCAAACCGAGAGACCCCAGAATCTGTCGATTCTGTTGATTTAGAAGCCGTGGTGGTTAGAAGGCAATGATGTATAGATATGTAAATATGTGTGATGTTTGGTTCTCGAGTTTCAAAACAAAAATAGCATTTAGCCAAATTTCATCTCTAATGCTTGCTTAAGAAAACTGATACTGCACCCGTCGGAGGAGTTTTTCTCGAAATGGAGAGCGTACCCAGCCTCTGCATCAAACTGATGCACACGGCCGTTTTATTACGAAGTGCGAAGTTTCAGAGTGATAAAAGTAGCTTACAGTTCATGGATCACTCAGAGTGAATACAAAAATCAGCCACACAAAAATTGGAGCCCTAATCATTTAATTTTCTAATGCGTAGCCACCCACCTGGCAGTAAGATATCCCCATCGAGCGCCATCAATCGGCCATAGCCAGTATCCATAAGTCCTTGTTGGTCCATACGTAGGAGGAGAGACAACATGTGTATTTAGTAGTCGTCTTGTTGATAACCTGCAAATAGTGCACAACTTTCATCTTGTTAAACATAACATCATTTCAACAATTTCAAATCGCCCAAAGGAATGCCGAAACTCCTATTCGAATGTGTGTTTTGGTTTTCTTATCAATTCCGTTTAGCGAGTTACCAAAAAAATAGCAATACTAGTTGGAGGATAGACACTAAAAGTAACTCCAAATGTTTCGTGCGAAAGGGCAAGATGTGAACAAATGCTCAACATACTCAACATACTCGTCTGTATGACAAAAAACGCATATTTTGCAACATGTCCAGCGACGCTTTGCTAAGTTATCTTTTGTTAACAACTCTTTTCGATGAAGAAACAACATAAATATCTTAATCTTTAGAGGAATATATAGTTTCCACAAGTATTTTCGCAAGTATCTTGTGTGTCCATCATAAAATTAAGGTATAGAGACTTAACCAAGAAAGCACCATTCGGCATCAACTTCCACTTAAAATAATCATTGTCTTCACTCAATGAGATCACATTAATCTCTCAACTAATTGGAGCCATGACATCCTTTTATCACCCAAAATTGCTCATCTAAACTGAATGTTGATGGGTGCCACCAAATACACATTATAGGCTGAAATATTTTTGTGTGTAGCAATACTATATAGATTAGGGTATTGCAATGCTAATGTATTATTACCAAGCCACACATCTTCCCAAAAAACGGGTCTGGTGGCCATTTCCTACTACCAAAGAGCCACATGAGAAGAATTTTAACCCCCATTAGCCCCCTCCAAAAAGGTGAATCAGTAGGTTTTACTTGAACTTGAGATAATGTTTTATGCCCAAGTATTTGTTAAACAATAACTCTTGCCACACACCTTCTTCACGCATCAATTTAAACAACCATTTGCTCAATAGATTTCTATTCTTAATATCTAGAACCTCAATGCCGAGTCCACCCCGATCCTTGGGGCGGCAACACTATATTCCATCAAGTTAGCCGATACCTTTTATTTTTACTATCACTTTGCCAAAAGAAACGAGAGCGATAAGAATCCAATATTTTCCGTACCCCTTTAGGTATTTCAAAAAGGATAATAAAAAACATTGGCAAGCTTGTTAAAACTGAATTAATTAAGACAAGACGGTCTACGTATGAAAGCACCTTGCGCATCGAACATTAGTTTACGCTCAAAATGGTCCACTATCATTTTCCACTCACGATTAAATAGTTTTGGATAATGAAAAGGGATCCCGAGATATTTAAATGGAAGAGATCCTACCTCACATCCAAAGATATGACGGTATTGTTCTTGCTCCTCTTTAGCTTTGCCAAAACAAAAAACTGCTCTTGTGAAAATTGATTTTAAGCCCCGAAAGTTGCTCAAAAGCTAGAATTAATTTCATATTCACAATCTTCTCTATGTCAAACAAGATCGTATCATCTGCATACTGCAAAATTGCACCCCACCCTCCACCAAGTGTGGTATCAACCCTCCTACTTGCACATCCTCTTTTTTCCTTGCAATGAGAATGGCCAACATATCGACAACTAAATTAAATAGCAAAGGGGAGGGTGGATCCCCTTGTCGTAACCGTTTTAGTGTCTGGAAGTAATGACCAATATCATCGTTAACTTGAATTCCAACATTGCCTCCTTGCACAAATCTAGCTATCCATTCACACCACTGTGGTGTGAATCCTTCCATGCGTAAAACTTGTTACAAAAAAGACCACATCACCTTATCGTATGCCTTTTGAAATCTATTTTAAATAATACTCCATCTAATTTCTTACGGCGAATCTCATGAATCATCTCGTGAGCACCACTACACCTTCCAAAATATTTCTGCCAGGAGTGAACGCCGTTTCTACTTGCAATAGACGTTACCCTATTCGTGCTCACCTTCGAAAAAAATTAAGAAGTCACATTTAGGAGGCAAATAGGCCTATATTGTTCGATTTTGCTTGCATCCTCTTTTTTGTGCAGCAACATAATCAGACCAAAGTTTCAACCTATACAATGGTAGATCACCTGCACGCAGCGGAAAAAACATAGCCAACAAATCTTTGATGACATCCCGAAACTTTTGATAAAACTCCAAAGGAAACCCATCTAGACCTGAATCTATTATGTTCCATTTGAGAGATGGCCTCGTACACGTCCTTCTATGTGAACTCAGATACTAGGATGCAACTTTCCTCTAGAGACATTAGAGGCATATCCGTGTTGAAGCCCTCATTCATGGAAAAATTATTCGTAGCCGTGCTTTGAATAAATTCTTGTAATACTCCGTGATGAATACTTTAAGATTAGCTTCACCACTATTGTCCCAGCATCTTGTTCTAATTGGAAATACCCGTCAGAGGTGATGATACAAGGGTAACAACCCATACAAACTGAAGAGCAAAAATAATTATTTGTAATATAAAGTCCGATTTATTTTACCTTACAAAAGAACGAAGTAACATATGGAGTATATCCTATGAATTTTGAATACATGAAATCCATCATAGGAATTAAAAGTTATTATACATAAAAAATCTTACACAAGAGAATAATTTACTGCTCTAACTAGTGACCGTGCATGTGCTATGCTCCGTTATTTTATTTGTTTAATACTATATTGTGGATTATAATTTTTATGTCGTTTTTAGTGTTACACATCACTACCATTTGCTTGATCATCATAGGTTATTTTAAGATTTCACAAAGATGGTTTGTGGCCCCTCAAGGTGAAAACAGAAAAGACTATGTCTGACTTTTTTATTTGCTTGAATCGTATGAAATACTATCAAGAGGGGGTTGACATTGGAAATTTATGGGTGGAATCAAACACTTGCACAAATTATATATTTTCACAAACTAAACCTTTATATGGAGTCAAATAACCAACCTATGTCCTAGATGGTGAAGTTGGTCGGAACTTCCGTGTTTCCACCTCGTAACTTTAGGGGTATGGAACTTCCTAGGTCTAGTTCAGGTATGACCCACTCTCGGGTTGCTTTGAAAGTTGGCCCAGAACTTCCGCCTCTTTGGACCAACATCTGACATGTCCTGACGTGCCTTCAACAGTTAGAATTGGGAGGCTCATATATATGGCCCCCTTCTTCCCCAAGCGCTGAATTTTGCAAAGCTTAAATTGTCGAACCCTAATGCTCCAATCTCGTTGATACTTTAGGGTTTGATAGAGGGGGGATCCAGATCGATCTAACATTTCACCATACGAATTTGATTCCGCTCTCAAATTCTTTGTGGATCTTGTTACTCTTGGGTTTTTGGGCGCCCCAGATAGAAGAGATTATTTCAAAGCACAATCTCAAAGATTTATAACTTCAGGATATCGTTGGGAGGCTCTAATTAAGTTGTGGAGATTTCCACAACCTTGTTTGTAAAGGTTTCGTTCCGCCTTAAAGGGCACCAAATAGTGGATTGAGACACTCTGCATCATGTGGATGTCGAGGAGAGTAAGGTGAGATATTGAGCCTATTGAGGAGAATTGTGCCTCTACAATTTTCTTGGGAAGTGTACTTCAGAATAAATCCCAAACGTCCATCGTGTGGTTATTTATCAACCCTTTACTTACTTGTATCTAACATTACATCTATTTTCAATCGTGTATGCTAAATTGTATTGTTGTATTCATATAGGTTTCTCACCTAGTTACATAATCAACAAACCTATTTTATCGTTATTCTATAATTAGATAAATAGAACAATAAAATTTGTAGTTGGTTATTCACCCCATGTAGTCGATTTGTTCGATCCTTTCAGCCATGGTCATTGTGCTCCCCTATTTTGGCTTCCCAGGACCATCTTGTGTGGTTAAATCCGTTTATGAAATATATAAATGACATATTTTCCCTAAATTAAGTGAATTCCAAAAGGTTCATGAAACGTGAAATTTCGAAAAGAGGGGTTTCTTGGCTTCTATAATTAAATTACCAAAATAATAGGATGTTTTGGGAAATCCTATAAATTATTAAATACATTGTAGGGAAACATAATAATCATTTAAAATAACAAGGGTATTCATATAATAAACTCTAAAAGGTATAAATATGTTAGCGACGTACCACTCGTCCCCTCTTCCTCTTCCTCTCTACACACCAGGTACATGATCACCACCCTTGTCAGGGCCATCAAGGAAGATGGTGTCCGACTTCTGTCTGGAAGCCCATGACAAACTTGCGAGTGGCCAGTACAAAGGAAAGGATGGTCTTTACCTGAGGATAGTTCCAGAGGGCTTGTTGAGAAAGTCAGCATTCTTGGGGTTATCGACAATGTCTTACTTGTGATTGACATGTTCGGGTATGATCAAGTAAAACAAGTGAGGAGTTAGCTAACCGAGATGTGGACTTGGTACCGCTCAACCTGTAACAGAATGTGAAAGTGTCATCATCCCATTGTCAACCACTAAGGTCGCTAATCTTGGACACCCTGATCAACCAAGTTCTCCACTTGCTCAGGTAGTTCTATACCTTTGAGTGGAGGACACCTCTTTGCCACATAACTTAATAACGTGCTTGGTAACGGGAAAATCTCCTTGACGAGCGCACGACAGCTCACGCAGTCCGCGCAGCACGACGTGTGGGTGGGTCCCACCCACATGGCCTTCCTCCTCCTTCTTTTCTTCCTCCCCGTGCCCTATCCCTCCGCATGTTCTCATCCTCTCCCTAATTTCTCTCCCACATCCCTTCCCCGTGGTGGCATCGAGACGGCGACCGGCGACGCCTCTGCGATCGGAAGGAGCTGCAACGGAGAAGGCACCGACCATGATGGAGCGAGGCGTAGCCGAGCGATGAACTTAACTTGGGGGGGGGGGTGTGGGGTGGGGCGCTAGAACCGAAGAAGAATGTGGTGCTGGGGGAGGTTAGAGGGATGGTCAGGGGCGACGGCAGACCGGTAGATGAGGCAGTTTGAGTAGGGCGGCAAGGCGGCCAGGGTAAACTCGCGCGCGCATAAACTATCCACGTCCCTTGGTAACTGTATTCAGAGAACAAGTTTTTTTTTTTTTGGGCGGAGAACAAGTTGTTGTACCGGTAGGTTGTTTTCTCAATGTAATTGTTTTTTTATAACCTCAATGTAATTGTTTGAACTTACCAATACTAGTAATTGTGCACGTGAAATGCACGTGTAGTATCATTATTTAATCATTGAAAAAGTGTAATTTGATTTGTGAAAGTGAACCAATGGTATAACAAAATAGTCATGAATATAATAAAACGAATATAATAAAACGAAGTTCCAAAACAAAGATTGTAGACAAAAATGAAACAACTTGTTTAATTTCACACCCAAAATAAATGTTCTCGCATAGCAATCCATCGTCAAATTGACATTATAAATATCAAATGTTCAAATTCCACAAGTGAAAAGCAAAGACTTAGATCTAATGACCCAAAAAACTTAAAGTTTCAAACCACTCGACTTCTTATTTATTAGGACCTACGGCCTAGTCCAGTTCATCCATCTTGTTGGCAGTGGCGCCTGTATGCTCGTAATACGCGGTCGTTGGAGATGCATGATAGCGATTGCCTTCCCATAAATATTTGAAAATGTGATCCAGAGATGACGAAGCTTCGGTCCTGATTTTCTTGGGTATAGGTTTGCGTGCATCATTCCTAATTAGCACAGCATTTTTGACAACATCACGGAAAGATAAGTCATTTATAACTTGATGACGCACACCTATAACAAATGATAAGCATACAGTTAGTCTCATTGTGGAGAAACCTGTCAAATTGATAAGTGCGACCCAGAGTAACTTTTAAGAAAGTCAAAATTATGACATGCGGAGCATTGATGAAAGCATAGAGCTGTTGCCCCGATGCTAAGAAGAGTTCCTGTTGTCAATCCTCAAATTAGTAATAGTGACATTAAAATAGCGACGACAATTTTTTCAGAAAGGACTTACTGGATGTTTGATCAACCTCCATAGAGGTTGCCATGATGAAGCCAACATTGGCTTCACCTGAAAAAAGTTCATCTCTATGTTGTTCGGCTAGTTCATGAAAAATGTGGAGGAAAACGACTTCCATGTCAGCATTAATGACCGCTACTTCCCTCATTCCTAAAGGGAAATACGTGTCGTGATCAAGAAGGCCAACATACATGACCACACCAGCGATATCTGCAGTTGTTATTACAATATAAAAATTATATTACAATAGATAATGTAGATTAGTATCTACAGAAAAAATATTATAAATAAAACAAACCAACTTACCCGTAGTTGAGCCATGTTGGTTCTTGAACACATTGGAAAGAACTATACAAGGAACGTGAAAGTATGGTTAAATGAAAAACAATCGTATTTTATTATTTATAACATAAGAATAACAGCATGGTGTAAATACAACATAAGAAAAAGAAACATTGGCATTGGATCCAAAATATGGAGAAGTGTTGTTTATGTACTCCATACAGTACAATGAGTTAAATGTTAGGTTAATCCTACTTAATATCATCGAGAGACATGGACTACATGCATCCTCCATATCGTGATGGATCTGTTGCATTGCAGTTACTTGAAAAATGACATGACATGATGCTCTGAATCATGCTAGGCTGAAAGTTCAAGTAATTTATAAAGGACCATGGAGAAAATCAAGTACAGGTGCTGTTGTAAGTTAGTGTGCATCGTTTGAAAAAATACAAAGGTGAAACCTCTGGATCAAGTATAGGTGTAATCGTCACGTATGGTGCTACAGCTAAGAAAGTGGAGTTAATAATTTCAGAGGTACTGGTACTTAGAAAATAAAGTGTCCTGTGATCTCTAACATGTGTAACAGGGAATTTATGTAAAGTAGAAATTTTCCTTGAGTTAATATACTTTCATTGTTACTGATGTTGTGACAACTAATAACAGTGAGCATATCGTTCTGCTGCCAACATAAGTATGATTTGTATCAAAAAAAAAATCTCCTATAGTAATGGGCAAAATCAGTGCTTCTATGTGGAAATACATAAGAGGTTCTTACTTAGGGTTAGACGAATAAATTGAAATTCAATGGAGATACATAAAATTTTTACTCACTTATTTTTATATTTCATCGTTTGTACAATGTACAATTAGCAATTCCGAGAGGTTAAGATACCTTGGAGGAGCAGTACGTGTAGGGGAGGACGGTGGCGTCGTAGGGCAGGGCGGAGGCCGATAGCAGGGCGTGCGCGGCCTGCGGCGGTAGGGCGTGGCCGGGCGGCGTCGAGACGCGGCGTGGAGGCGCTGGGGCGGGGGGCGGCGTGGAGGCGCTGGGGCGGCGGGCGCCGGGCGGCGGCGTGCGGCCGGGAGGCGGCGAGGCGCGTCGTGGAGGCGCTGGCCCGGGCGCCGGGCGGCGCCGAGGCGCGTCGTGGAGGCGCTGGGGCGGGCGCCGGGCGGCGTCGTGCGGCCGGGAGGCGGCGAGGCGCTTGGGCGGTCGGCCGGTCGGCGGTGCGTGCGGTGGCGGTGCGTGCGAACGTGATTAGGGAGGGATTAGCGAGCTGTTTAGGCAGTTGTCCGGACGGACACTGTTTTACCGCTAATCACAGGTGCAGTGTGAAGCGTTGGATGCTGATTTGATGGCTCAGATTTTACGGGGCAGGCATTTTTTGGCCGCAACACTGTTTGGATGGACGATTCGTCACCGTTCTGCAACGCGTGGGAGTCTCGGCGAGGCTGCAACGGCGCCATGAACCACCTCGCTACCGCGGCCGCCAACTGGCAGTCCTGTCCCGCTCGCCGTCAAGATCTGACATCCTCCATTCCACTCCTGCGAAGTGCCACCTCTGGCTAGCCTGGTTCCGGTGCGCCCCAGGTGCTCGTGGTAATGTCCCAACCACGGCTCGTCTACTGGCCGGCCAAATCCCGCCCCTTGCTTCGCCGCTGCACTGTGGCTTCGGTAGAGCAGGCGTACCAGCAGACGACGAGCCAGAAATCTGCGGGCTGCGCCGTAGATCCTAGTGTCGCAGATTTGCTCTGGAACTGCAGAGGATTCAGGGGGGACATGATTTTGAGGTGCCAAGCTTCATCACGCTGACGAGGAGATACATTTCTGTTCTCTGAACTGATTTCTTATAGTAGTTGTCTACTCCCTCCGTTCGGAAAAGGATGTCACAAAAATGATCTATCTATAGTTCATTTTTGTGACATCCTTTTTCGAACGGAGGGAGTAGTTAATATGAATTATCTAGGGATCAGAGAATTTTGTTAGTCCTGTCAAATAATTGCGCCATCAAAATCCAGGGTTGAAACCATGTTGTCTTGCGCACTTGCCGCTACGCGGTAATCACTTTCTGTAATTCTAGATAGCTCGACGTTCTCCCGCACCTCCGTTTTTAGTGAATCGACATGTTCCAGGTCTATGATTACGTTTAGTAAAGTTTGTGTTGTCCAGTGTAGGGAACCATCATATGAATGCTTTAGTTTAAAAGATCAAATGGAGCAAGAAGTGTCGGAATGTGTTCGCAACACAATATTTTTGTAGGCCATATATTTTCAGATGAATGTTGAAAATACAGATGATACTCCTAACTTTTGTTTCTTTGGTGCTCGTTGATGAATCTCTTCAAAAAATTACTACTGTATATACCTCTCTCCTAAGTCACATTCTTACATGATGAACTGGATAAGGTTCACAGATATATTATACTCCAGCTGCTCGTCCTAATCTTTCCCGTAGGATCTTAACTCCCATGTATCTGCACGCTCAAACGCAACAAATAAAGATCAAACCTTGGACTTGAAATATATTTTATCAAAAGGCGAACTAAATTTTGCATGTGCTGTACCTGCCCATCATCATGATTGTGGCTTGTGGGTTTGTTCCTGGCGAACTGGATAGGGTTGACCCGTCAATCACCCGGAGGCCTGATGTGCCAATCACTTGGTACTGTTGGTCAACCACCTTGCCTACATGGCATCCACCATGGTAGTGCCAGATGGTGACCACTGTATCCCTGCAAAACTGCTCCAAGGATGTGCTGTCATTTGTGTGCTTTGGTATCAAGTTTATGTTAGCCGCTACGCTCATGTTGAGCAGCTTTTCCATTGGATATCCAGCACCATTGGGAGTAAAGTTAGAGAAAGTGTTTGTATGCATTATTTTCTCAATGGTCTTGATACCATAAACACATCGTCGCAGATCCTGTGGATGCTTGAAGTAGTTGAAGGTGACGTTAGGATTGCTGTTGGCATCAGTGTCCACAAGAACCAGATTGCCATTAGACAGCGGGCCATCAATCTTCGAAAGAATAAATCCCCCATGGAATACTTCTTTGGGTAGGCTATATTTGTTATGTACGTACTTATGGATTGCTTCTAAACTTCTTTGCTTTGGAGGAATCGTTGACAGCTGCCCAATCTGCATTGAAATGAAAAATAGTTAGGGATAAGCATAAAAACTGTCATGCTTCTCAAAAGGGAAGTGGATATATGGTTAATTTTATTCGAAGACATTTCATTCTGATCGTACAATCTTACTAGTCACAAATAACTTCGGAAGACAACTCTGGTTTATAACACTAATCATAAGGAATTCCAAATGTTTTCTTGGGTGCTACAAATAGAAAAGTAGGTAGTTGTAAACTAATCTAGCTACTGCATGATTTGACTGCGACCTACATGTTAATATATATACTTCTGATTCATGTATATGCTTATTTTTGGTAACTGCAAACTTATGCTCAAGGATAAAAGCGTAAAAACTTGGAAAGTTGGCTCCCCTAAAGATAATTTTGGGTGCATTTTTTCGTAAGATTGCTCATACAAGATGCTCTATTTTGCAAAAAAGCTTTATGATGCACCATGATAATTTTTTTAAACTGAAATGCATCATGATACTTGTAATGAAGTCATTGGATTTTATTTCAAGTATAGAATCAAAATCGATGCCAAACCTCAGCAGACATAATTCCATGGTGGCAGTGAATGCTGTCCTCTGTCTGGCTGAAACCACTACTGGCTTCGATGAACACGCCACCGTCAGTTATTCCAACAGTCTCAATAAGAGATTGCTTTGGGGGATTCTCGGTGGGTATAAATACGGAGCTCAGTGGGTTGTCTGACATCCCTTTACCCACATGTTCGTTGCGAAGGACTACAGAAATGTTATGCTTGTTAAGTTCACTTCTTGAGCCAATGCCGCTGATCAATAACAACTGGGGGCTTCCAATTGCGCCAGCAGATACAATAATCTCACTGCCTCTCTTTTGGCTGAGAAAGGCTTGTTGCTGTTTACCATTGTCATCCTTGAATTGAACCCCAATAGCACTCGGCTTCTGATGCCCTGTGCAAGAGATGAGGTTACTATAACAAAGTGATTATGCAGTACCTATTCTCTTTGTTCGAAGTAGCTCTATTCCTAGTTTCTTTCTTGTCGAAATTATAGAGACTATTGGTGGCGGAAATTGTATGCCCAGTGTTGGTAACTATTTTTCTCACTCAGTGCGGAGACTAATTCGATTAAGCCAAAAGAAAAACTGTCAACAACCGTATTCATCATATTAAAGTACATTCTCTCTTTCAATGCATCATGTTTTGTATATCGACAAAGTGGACTCGTGGGTTTGAATCCTCAAGACATCACATTTCTATTATTTTTCCTTTTCTATTAATTAAAATAAATCAATTTTGTAATAAAATTTTGGGAAACAGTTTTCTAAAATTTCTTTGATTTCCAGTTATCAGATTTCTCACTGGGTGCTCAGTTCTTTTTTGCCATGAATCTTTTTAGTGATTCTAAGAGCTAGGGCTTAATTGGATTATTGCTTACCTTTTCTTGTCTTGAAAATTATTTTGTTCACACTAGCATGAAGCAGCACTCTGAGGTTGGTAGGATTTCCAGCAGCTAGGAGATCAGCAGCAGTGTGCCGGTACCCAGTTTCATCAAAGATGGTTCCCCCAACTTTGGTTCCAAAGAGATGGTCATATGTATATCCGTTGTAAGGCGAGACCCCAGCTTCAAGCAGCCCATCACGAAGGGCAGATTGCCAAGGTGCAATCTTTGGCCAATAAACAATCCTCTCTTCGATCCAAGGGTAGGACTGATTCACCAACTCCTCATCCCATCCAGCATCCTGCACAAATCTGCAGGGACAAGCGCATGATAATCGGTTAATACTTCTGTTGACACGATAGGTTCAGTCCAATAGGGACAGCTGCCCATCTTGTATGAAACCAGATTTTCTGCATATATGCTTCCTTATGCTTATGTGAGCAATTTTTTTTTTTGAAAGCCCACGTATATTCAACAAGATACCACGTACAGAGTACACAGTACAAATACGAAGAACAGCAAATACGTAGGGGAGTCAGAGCCTAAGAAAACCACAGCAGCGCCACCGGCGTCGACGACGAAGATCACCGTCCTCCTTCTCACCACGCCCCGAGAGCTCCTTCCTTGTTGAAGATCGCCGCAAGAGCCTTCCGCCGCGCGGCGACGGAACCTTTGCCGATGAACGGGCACGGCGAAAGCCCTCCCGCACCATCTCATCCACCTTGCCGCAGCCACCGTCGGCGTCGAAGCAGAGAAGAGCCGCCGGGCAAGCCCAGCCCTGGATTCCAGCCGCCAGATCCGCCGCCAGCACGGATCCAACGGGAGGCCGCCGGACTCGAGCACCACGCCGGGCCTCGAGCCCTCCCAAGTCGGGCGCGACGACGACGAGCTCCAGAGAGCACCTCCGCCGGAGAAGAACGCCCCGACACCAAAACGCCTGCTGCCAGCACCACATCCTCTCACGCAGCGCCGGCGAGGCCTCCGCCCTACCCTACCATATATACAAGCCGGAGCCGGGGATCCCCCACCCTCCCGCCGCCGAGGCGGCCGACGGAGAGGAGGAATCCCCCGGCTCAGCGGCGAGCACGGGTGGATCGTCCGAGATCGCCCAAAAAACGCCTTCCTCTTGCTACAGTGGCGGGAGAGGATAAGGTCGGGGACGGCCTTTCTTTTCTTGCTTATGTGAGCAATTTACTTCTCATGTAACTGGCATATAATTTCCCAGTTTGGCACTGCTGATGTTTCAAAGAACTCCAATAATGTAATGAATAATGAATTCTGCCAAGATATTCTTAACCCAAAATTTGGCTTACCGATATTATGTGTTTTTCTTCGTTCTATGCTACCACATCAAAACAAAAATGTATTACTGGCCCTTTGCAATTTTTCCAAGCTTCTTTTACGATATAACCCCAATAAGGAATTAAGACAGCATTACTGGCTTACCTACGATCTAATTACTCCTTGCACTACCAAGCTAACCTATTGGAAAGCATTATTGGCCACAATATCTAATGTTGTTGAGCTACCATTAATACGCCTGATGTCTGTCCCGAAAATGCCAATTCAATTTTTAGCACTATGGTACTCAACTAAAATCTATGAAAATCCATGTAAAAAGCATCCGTGACAAATCAACAACGAAAGCATAAGGTCTTCTGGGGCCAGGTAAAATTATGAGGCTGAAAACGTTTGTAGTGGTAAAAACTGGAGTTTTTATGCTTGCCGCTTGGCCTGGTAATTATAACTGCCTTGTAAGGTCGTGTTTTGCATTCATGGGTGAAAATGGAAACTGAAATAACACCTAAGCTTAGGCTAATTAGTCCATAACCATTTGGAGTAGTCACCAACTAACCCACTTACCAGCAAACATTCCCTAAAAAACTTCTCCGCCCTACCTTGGCTTCTTCGTTTGGCCGTTTTGTTGGCTCTTTAGTGTCGAGACTAGTGTAATCTTGGTTAAGTTAGGTGTAAACACTAGTTTGTGAATGTAACATAAGAACACACGTACAAGTGGAGCTAAGCTTGAGTATCTGTTAATTATCCCGGTATGTCCAATCAGCTATGCTTCCTATCCTGGCTATCAAGCGAATTACTTTTTTTTAACTTTGGCTTAAGTTCATGTGCACACAAAGTAAATGAAACTAAAGTTAGTTTAGATGGATGGAACCCACAGATACATGACACATCGTGTACCTTTGGTTGGCTCGGCTGTAGAAGCCGGCATTGATACATGTTCCTCCTCCTAGAACCTTTGCGCGGGCATTGATGACTCCATCAGTGGAGATGAATCCCTGAGATGGTGAATTCGGAGACCCGTCGGCCAAGCAAATGTGGAAGTTCTCAAGGTATGAGATGTTGCGGTTGCCGTAAGGAGATCCACCTCTCTCCAGCAAGAGCACCTTGTACTTCTTGGACAGCGTCGCTGCCAATGGGCATCCGGCCGTGCCCCCGCCGATGATGATGTAGTCATATGCCTCATGCCGCATTTCAGAGAAACTGCTTGCCTTCCGGAGGGGAGGGAGATCCAGTGTAGCAGAATGGTTTTCTCCTGCAAGTTCAAGTGTTCCATGTTATAACCTGAAGCTGCTTGGTTTCAGGTTGATTTGTCGATCAATTCCTTTTCATTCTGTCTTGATATATAAGAATATCTCAATCTGGTTATGCTAAACTCTTCATCTTATTCACCAGGTTTTTGCTTGTTATCGTACTGCAGGTTGACAGAAAAAATAGGAAGGTGCACCTTGTCCACACTTCCTTTTTCCAGTCTTTCCGATGGCGCTTTCTTATGCATAAGAAAAATGCTTAAAATGGACGGAATGCCACTTCAGGACCAAGGAAACAATAGTAAAATCAGAATGTAGGATAAGTAGAAATGGTTGACTAGTGGCCTCTGTGTTATCAGTCTGAGCGTAGCTAAAATGTCTATATCTGATGGCCCATGTTCCTCAGCGAGATCATCATCTCTAGAGAAAAAAAAGAGAGAAATCGTCCGGGGATATCTGACTCCAACTCCGGAACATTGTCTCTTTTCTAAGGCAGACGATTCACGGTGCAGTTTTGACTTTTGAGAAGCATACATAGATAAACTGAAGTACTAGATGAAATGTACCTTGAGATAATCTGATGAAGCAGAGGAGCACCAAGATCTTGAAGAACACCCCTCCGCTGATCGAGCCCATTGAAACCCAAGGGATGCCTAGGTGAGATTCAAAGATTCTTTCCGCCAGCTCCCCTTGGTTCTTTTTTTCTCTCTCTCTTCCACCCAGACACTTCTGACTGCGTACTTGCCTTTCTGTCTTGTGTTCTCTGATTTTTCCACCTAGCAGCCCAACCTTGCCCAATGCATTTCACTCGTTTATGTAGAGAACTGGCAGCACTGGGGGATGCCGCTCTGTACATTCATTCAAGGACGCTCACCCACACCATTAATTGCTGTTCAATGTAGAGGCAGCACTGTTCAGTACAACCCAGATTTATGGTCTCATCAGCCAACTAACCACAAGTCCTCAACTATACTGCTGTGAATATATATACCCACCACCCCTGATTTAGATGCATGGCAGACGTATCTCCCTATAATTTGTTTTAAATTAATAGGTTCTCAATTTTATAATGGATGTGCAATACCAGAGCCCCTTGTATCTGCGCTCTGGTTGGTACTTCCACCTTCAGAACTCAGAAGTGTTCCAGTACTGTAGGCCGGTACTGATTACAACTAGCATGTACTGCCAATTCTCAGAAGTATGAATAAGCTACAAGAATTAGAGTGGGTGGACAACCTTTGTTACTGTATTTAGGTTGTCACTATCAGCGTCCGTAGAAAAAATTAGTCCATTGATAATGAGCACTTTCATAGGAACAAAACCATGTTTTTTGTGTAAATATGCTAAAAGTACATCTTATAATGCTCTGGTGATGCAATTCAGATCCAGCTCATGGTTCAAGCGAGAATAGCTTTTGTTGATTGGTCATGACAGGCGAGACAATTCATAAAAACTAGTGAACTGTTCTGGTTTTGTCAACAGCAGATGATCACCTTGGCATATTTTTAGGGCCCTTGCTTGGGTGGGAAGAGAAGTAGAAGGGTAGGTAGAGAGGGTACATAATAATATAATATCAGTTGGAAGAGATGACATATGTGTTCGCTAATTATCATGCTTTGGCTGAGATGGGTCGTAGAGAATTGTATGGTAGTTTTATGCAAGGGGCAGTGCCAACCTGAGTGTCGAATCTGACTTCGCGCGATTGCAACAGTGACTGTGATCCCTAATTAATACACAGCCCCTTTCGAAAACTTGTTTTCTAATTCAAATGAGTAAAATTCGTAAAAGTACAGGTTTAATGTATAAGCTATTGTATCCGACTACATGTTTACTGCATATGTAGTTTTATGATACAGTTTTGTCCCTGTAGATTTGTGATACTGTTGCATAAATACGTATTTTGAGATAAGATTTGATCCCTAAATAGGTTTTGGACTTTGTTGCTTACATCTGTAATACCACCTCGGAGGATTAACTGTTCGGTTGTCGGTGAATCAATGTTGGACTGCCGATAGGCTAGAGAAGCAAGGCTGGACCATCCTGTGCGATGTCCCTCTGTGATATAGGGAAGAGAACCACCTCTTCACAGAATGTGATTTTGCCAGGCAGGTTTGGCCCACGGTCCTCTCCAGGCACAGCCTCACGCCGATCAATCTGCAGCCTGGAGACGAATCTATTATTTGGTTTATCAGCACAGTGGTCGCAAGGACACGATTAGTGGAGCCGGCACGTTAATCATCCTGACAGAAGAAGTTCTGGCGGATTTTTTTATGCTTGTGGGTTGGATGAAGGGGGTAAATTTGACGAATTTGACCCTTTTTTGAAATTATTTCATAAAATGGACCAAAATTCAAATCATTTCACGATCTGACCCTTTCTCACGGCGCCCGTCCCCGGGAGCCGTGCTCAGCTGTGTAGGAAATTGTGTCTTGCAACATTTTATATATCTACTACATTGTCTGGAATTAAACTTCAGTGTGGAAGTGTCACGAAAATAACAGGGAATTATTGATGTGCAGTACTTAAGGAAGCCGGTACGTCTATACTGGAACACGGTGTATGTTAATACGCTGGAATTATACCCATGAACTGTATAGAGCGGAATACCAGGTTGTCCGTAGGATTGGCTCTATGGATTGTTAAAGCCTGCGAGTTTGATTTTGTATTCGAACTCGGCGCATGACTCACACATGCGTGTTGGGACCTAATTGTTTAACAGTAATAGACTCGGTAAATGACTGTTAATGATAGTGGTTGGTTTAACAAGTCACGAGTTCTATCTGGAAACAGATTGCGTTATCTGGAATTGGAGTCTATATAAAGGTCCCACCCTCTAGTCTCAATATGCATTGTGAGCGGCACCACCGATAAGGCAGAGGAATAGAGGGTAGGCCGAATTAGCTCCTAACCCTAGTTTCTAACAAGCTGTACAACGCCCCGGTCCAAGGCGTTATGAATCCTGCCACGTTAGATTAAGCGGGATCCATCTTAATAGCACGGCGCCCCGGGGCAGGGCGTCGTGCCTACAAACATGGCGCCTTTAGCCAGGGCGTTGTGCTCTTTTTTTATTTTTGCTAGTTCGGTAAAAGCGAAAGAAGAACAAAAGCGGCCCAAGTATGACTAATTACGCCGAGTGTTCCTTACCTCAGTGGTATGTGGTGTGCTGCTTGTACCTGTAGGTCGCGAGTTCAATTCCTAGTCTTGCACCAACTTTTTCCCCAACTTTTTTGTTGTCACTCAACCAACATATACAATATGTTATACAAAACATAAAATTAATTTTTTTGTTTCCTTTTGTTTTTCACATAAGTAAACAATGTTGCAAATCGTTGTATACAAGAATTTGCAAGAATATATTTGCAACGTTATGGTCAGTCACGGTAGAGTCAGTCCGTACTCCAACAACGTGAAAATTACATCGGTCCTGATTACTCCACGTATACTGAAACTCTTTAGCTTGAGGGGAACACTGCAATCAGTCGCCGGCCGGTGAAGTAGTGCAGCTTGTACGCAAGACGTGCTGAATCGAAGCGGTCGTACGCCCTGATAGGATCTCACCAGCATCATGCATGCATGCCCGGCCGATCCACACTGAAAAAATAATTTTATGTTTTGTATAGCATATTGCAGAATTTGCAACATTGTCTACTTATGTGAAGAAGAGAAAGCAAGAAAAAAAATTAATTTTATGTTTTGTATAACATATTGTATATGTTGGTTGACTGAATAAACAAAAAACAACACAAAAATCGGGGAAAAAAATTGGTGCAAGACTAGGAATTGAACTCGCGACCTACAGGAACAAGCAGCACACCACATACCACTGAGGCAAAGAATACTTGGTGTACTTAATCATACTTGGGCCGCATTTTTTCTTTTTTCGCTTTTACCGAACTAGCAAAAGAGCACGGCGCCCTAGCTAAAGGCGCCATGTCCCTGCCCCGGGGCGCCGTGCTATTAAGATGGGTCCCACTTAATCTGACGTGGCAGGATTCATAACGTCTTGGACCGGGGCGTTGTACAGCTGAGCACGGTGCCCCGGGGCGGGCGTCGTGACAAAGGGTCAGATCGTGAAATGATTTGAATTTTGGTCCATTTTGTGAAATGATTCAAAAAAGGATCAAATTCGTCAAATTTGCGATGAAGGGGCGCCAAACTGCATGGAGTTGGTCGATTCCATCATGCACGAAGCTCGCCAATGGTATTTTTTTCTTCTTCTAGTTAAACTTCTAGGATTTCTGTTAGTTTTTGTTTCCTTTTTTCGTAGTTTCTGCTAGCTTTCGCCATTTGTTTGCTTTTGGTTTTTGTGTACCAGGCGACTTCTAGATGGGTTCTTTCTAATACAAATATGACACGCATTTTGATCCTCTTTTTTTTTAAAGTGCTCCAAGGGCAATACATCTGAGGAATTAAGTGAACTTTTCTCCTCCCTAAATCTGTTGTTTTGTTGGATTGTTGCTCAAAAGTTAAATCTGCAGCTCTATGGTATTTTACTTACATGAATCGTTTAGTTTTGCGGAAGTTACTCAATTCAAATATACATGTGTATCTTTGTACAGTCGATGTGTAGGCCGTTGACCGTTTATAATACGGAGTAACATTCTTCCTCATGGACTTTTTCTAGTATAGTTATTCCTTCACCTTGAGTCCTAGACTACAATCGTAATTAATCAGTCCATTTCGCCGGATCCTGCTCCAAGAAGACTAGACTGCTTAATTTTAGCTCTCCTCCAGGGCTTCTTGCACCACGACTCCTGCTCCTTCCCTTTATACAGCTCTTACATCACAACTGAAGCAATAGCATATTGAATCCCTTTGTGTGTTCATTTGTTGTTCTTAAATCACACAGTACTATTGTTAGTTCACAATATTAAAATGGGATCAAATTAGGTTTCGTTTGAAGATGATATGTTGGGTCATCGGCCAACACTTGATGGACAATTCTTCCCTTGCCATTCTCACCTTGTTGCAGAGGTTCAAGGCCAGAGGTGTTGCTTCCAAGAAAGAGAAGGGCTGAGGTGGGTATAAGAATGATACTGTTTAGGCTGATAAACCGACTACCTGGCTCGATATTTGACAAGGTACCTGTGTCAGGGGGTAATGCACACCAAATTATTAGGTTGACAAAATGCATGGGTGGGCAAAGCTAGGAGCCTTCTGATCTTGTTCTCGTTTTTAACCTATGAGTGCGATAGGAACTGTGAGAGAAAAACTGTAATAGCTTTTCTCACTGATAGAGATAAACGCCGGTAAGAGATGTGCTACGCAAAAGGGTTCGAAACTAAATTGATCTTGAATTACCCAATCCTATGGGCTAGCTTCTGCAGTCCAAAGCACAGATGGTTATGATGCTGTACTGTTCTTAGTTCAACAAAACGACATTGTACTACCAATGTACCTTTCATTTTCTTATAATGACAGTAATATTGAATGGTCTTGCTCAGTTGGTTATAAAGTTTGAGGTTAGCATATCAGCGTACACACTAGATTACCTTAGGCATTGTCAGTCTTCTAGGTATGGATGTCTTTTATTAGTTTAAAATTCTTGATGTCAACTTGACAGTACCATGTATTAAAAGAATTGCGATCGGACATCCAAATCACCTTTGAAACAATGTTCATCAAGAAGGTACAGCATTTAAGCCAGTCACATCAAGTACCAGAATGGTATAATGGATACGCTACAACAAGTAGATAACTTAAAGGTTAGGAATAATCCCAAGTTATACTACCTCAACTGTATACACTTGTTTTGTGTTGTTTTCATCGCATCCTTTTCGGCCATGATGAGCTTTCTGCGTTTCTGGAAAAACTTTTCAGTATTCTAAGAATGTCATCACCTCCTTTTAAGGTTCTGTTGTTTGACAGAGACTTCCTGACAGGCAGTGAGATCCGGGTATGATGAAAAACCAGTCTTGCCAGGGAACTATTGTGAACCATTTACCAATGATGGTTGTTCTGGTCATCTGTCACCGTACCAGTTAGGTTTATCAGCATAGTGGCCTACCATTCTTAATTTGTGTGGGGGTTGAACTGGATCACAAGTTCACAACCTCCTCTACCCTTCAATTATATAGCTTCATATGTGTAGGGGACCGTGAGAACCTTGTAGCTTATGCAACCTGGAGTCACAAAAACCTGGTCTTTCCCAACTTGCCTCCAATATGCACATTGAAAACCAGCGGTATTACTTGGCAAATTCTTAAATGAGAAGGGAGAAGGCCACATGGTGCGGGCTTCTGAGTAAGTATGACATGACTGCATGAGGGAGGTCCTGGAAGGCAACACAAGAAGTGTTTGTAAGTTTTAACTCGTAAACGATTAACACCTGTACAATTGTTTCTTCCTTGCGCATTTCATGTATCCAATTGGAATCTGTAGACAAAACTCATCAAATTGCAGAAAGATATCTTACTTTTGTTGTGTTCCAGATAACTAATCAGGTTGCCAGAATACTTGTTGAGTGCAGGAGCTCAGAACCTAGATGGCGCACTTAATACATGCGTATAGATCGCAACTTGCATCATGCTTGAGTGGTCACAGCCAGGACTGTGCTGGGCTAGGTTGTCCGTCATTGAAGAAAGCAATTCGGTTATGAGATGATTACCCGGTGACCAGTGAACTGGACTTGTGCACCGGAGCTGATGGAGGCATCTTAACATCCTCTAGAAATGCTTACGTTAATACAACGATGGTGATATCGGTGAGCTAAGCAGCAAGCAGACAACACGAGAGGACAGAAATCATGAAATCAATCGATGTGGTTGAGCTGGGCCTGTTGGCCGCCGTTTATTTATGGCACCAACTCTCCAGCAAATCATTTAAGCCACACAGTGAAATTGAGATGATACTGGTGGTTATGTGGCCAGAGATCTGATCCATGTCTTCTCCAGCACAGTGATCGCTTCTGTAGCCCTGTAATTTCCCTTGGGGGTTTTGTGTACCAGAGTTGGCGTCATAAACACAACTACTAGCAACCAGTCCTTCAGTTTTTCTGCCATTGGAAGAAAGAGGATAATATTACAAATCAGTAACCGAGCAACTGGCCGTAAAGAAAGCAACCAATCTAGTACCCAGTACTGTGATAGTGGTGACTACATGAAAATGGATGTCTGAACTTTGCAGCTGGCTTCTTGTACACTGGATCTGGGGCAGTTGTTGGTATTGGAAGGTATTTGCACGTAGCTAAATCAGGGAAGATGCGTTCCATTTTGCATCACCACTGACCTGCTACACTTCTCATCTGTTAGTCTAAGAGTTTCAGGAGATTGGCCATTGAGGCAGTGACCAATATCATGCAATTAAACGAAAAGTGCAGAGAACCAACCACCGAGGAAACGAGGGGAAAGTCACACAAAATCGGATGCTTTGCAAATGGGAGACAAACTCTCAGAAGCAGCATCATAGAGATCAGGATGGGGCAAACAAACAGCACGGCCGTGAGGGACAGAGCCGGCGGTGGACGGCGGCGGACGAGCTCCCGACAGACCGGCGGCGGAGGTGCTCCCGGTCCAGAGGGACGGCGAGCTCGATCCTGACAGAGGGATTGGGGATATTTTTTCTTTTTCATGGGAACGCCGACCAGGCAACAGGTATCTCTTCGCGGTGGCAGTACTGTAATATTTACTAACACACAGGGGTAGAATAGGAAACAGAAAATAACGCACCATCGGCGACCATCACCACCTGAAGACATATTATATAGTAGTAGAGATAGACCAAATCTTTAATTACACTGTTATTATTTATTTAACTGCCTTTATGTGAAAACTTATATCAATTATTTCTCTTAATACTAGTAGCTAAAATTATTTCAGTACATTGGAAACTTTCCGGTTTTATGCACTATTCTTAGCCTTGTAATAGGACAAACCAAATAGTATTAGGATGACTCCAACGGGGCGACCCAAACGGAAGCGCGTTTTGTCCGCGTTTGGTCCGTTTGAGTCGGCAAACGGACGCGCGTTCGGCCCATGTCCGTCTTTTTGCCACTGCACCTAACGGGGCGACGCATTTAGTCCGCCCGACCAGGATTTTTGATCATTTTGATCATTCTCGGCCATGCTGATTACATTGCAACAAAACAACTATATAGCAAGCAAATGAACGCAAAATAAAATAACGCAAAATAAAATATAATCCTGGCCTCATCGGCCATGTTTGCATACATACCCAAAATAACACAAATCCCGGCCTCATCGGCCATGTTTTTTGGTCATATCGGCCATAGTTCAACGCCGGCATGCAACATAACTAAAACGGCCGAAATGTGATCAATCTCGGTCCATGTAGTACCTTTACTTCTTGAGGTAGTAGGCCTTCTTCGTAGTGGTGAAGGCCGAGAGATCCATGTCCATGATCATGGCCTCCTCTTGGCGTAAGGCGAGATCAAGGTCCTTGGCCTTCACGTCGGCCTCCTTGGCCCTAGCTTCAGCCTCCTTGCCTCTTGCATCGACTTCCCTTACTCTTGTCCGGGCATTTTCCTCCTCGATATCGAGCTTCTTCTTCTGTAATTCAAAGTAGAGCTTGGAAGACGTCTCTCTCTCTTGGTGTTCACTCTCTTTCCTCTCCTCCTTCTTATCACATGACTTGTCCTTTTAGGATAGGAACCCGTTCAATGTCTCTTGCAACGCAAGGGTTGTTGCATCGCATTTCAACTCGGCCTTCGAGTTGTTCTTCCCCCTTGGCCTCCCTTCCTTCTCCGATGTGTTCTCTCCCTTGGCAACTGGCTCCCCGTTAATTTTGAGGGAGGCGTAGAGGTCCTTCCATTTCTGCTGATCCTTGAGTGCCTTGTAGCAATGGGTCAAGGTGAAGGCCTTCCCATATTGAGCCTTGAAGGTTTTCAAAGCTTGCAAGACCTATGCATACAAGGTTATAGCAACCAAAATCATTGGAGAACAATAGCTAGGAGACCAATGCATAAGAAGAGAAGAGGAATTACAAATTCCTTCAGTCCATAGCCACTTTGTGGCCGGGCTTCAATGTTTTCAACGGAGCTGCAAAACTTGCTCATCTCCCCTTGTATGTGGAGCCACCTCTTGTAGATAGATTTCTCGGTCCACTCTGTGGTTATGTTAGAGGGCGGAAGGATTCTACTCCCATTGTAGCGCTTGCTGAACCGGCTCCAATATGTCGACCTTTTTGCTCCGCCCCGAGAATTTGGTTGGTTCCAACCTCGATCCAGGACTCGCAAATGAGCACGTCTTCATCCACCGTGAATGAGTCGCCCCTTTGGCTAATCTTTCTCTTCATGGCCCGGGTTTGGGTCTCGAGCTCGTCTTGGAAACCGGGCTCAACATCGATGTTGGCCACATCGGGGCCGCTCGGCGGAACTTCATCTTCTCCGGCATTATAATCATCGTTGACATACTCATTGTTGTCCCTGACCATGTCCTGGAGGAGGTCCTCCCCTTCCGTCTCCTCGTAGTACCTACCGTCACCCGGCGACGGCCTGGGCAATTCGCCGAACAGGTTGCGCGCGGTCTGGGCGACAACTGCCGGGGCAGCTGCACGCGCGGCCGCAGTCTGCAGCGCCGGCGAGTGTCCGACCAAAGGTGTAGCGGGCGTGTTGCGATCAAGGGTAGGTACCTCGACAGTGGCGGGCACGGATTCCCCTACCTCGGGTGAAACCCGCGGCGGCATGGTTCCCGGGAGGTACCCGTACGGAGGCGATGGTGCCGTCGCGGAAGATCTCGACCTTGGCGGTCGGGCCGCCGAGCCGTTGGAGCTGGCCGCCGCAGTCGCGACCGTGGCCGCTCCCGCGGTGTGACAATTCGAATCAGGCGAAGGGCAGCGGTCGCGGCCCTGGACACGAGGTCAGATTCGTCGTCCTGGCCCTGCTGCTCGGCGGCTACCTTCTTGGGGGCGGCGAGCATGTCCTCCTTTAACCTCCTCCGAGCGCCCCGCTTCTGGGTCTCTGCGGCCCTCTGCTCTGCCGTGAGCTCCTTCTTTGGTTTCTTTGGAGCTTCAGGCGCAGGTCCAGCGGCGGCTGCGTCGGCCATGGCTAGGGCTGGAGTGTTGAGTGAGGTTTTGGGAGAGGAGAGGCCGGAGAGTGGATTTTTGCCTCTGATGGGCGGGCTAGGGCGGACTAGAGGAGGACACAAAAACGGTACGCGCATGTCCGCGGCCGGCGCAAACCTGACCCAAATTTGGGCCAGGAATGTGTTGCAGCGGACAGAAAAACGAACCGCGGTCCATTTGCATCGCCCCATTGGGCCGTGTTTTGTCTCCCGCAGATAGGGACGGACACGCACGGACTCAATGCGTCGGCCCGTTGAGTCATCCTTATTTGATTTCAATCCACTCTATTTGCTCATCAATAACTTATAAGGGTCAAAGTCTCTTGCAAACATCCTGCTACTCCCTCCGATCCAGAATATCTATGCTCACTTCCCACGACAATTTTAATAGACTGAAGGTAGTATGTATTTTCTGAAACAAAATTGCTTTGTCTCAAACGAAATTGTTAGCAAAAACGCGCGCTCCTGTGAAGCACACTCTCATCCACATCCAGCAAGGGGACCTCCCTGACGCGTCCCTGATTTCCGGCGCGAGTCCTCCTGTGACCCACGTGTGGGTCAGGTGTGTTCGCTCATTTCCTCTGGTGCCTTTGCTGATTTCGTTTCCTTTTCTTTTTCAATCCGAACATAAAATGGAAATATCTTTTAAACCGAGTTTCCAAATCACGATCCGTTTTCGAGAATGGATTAGTCGTGTCGAGATGTTCGAAACTAGATCTCATACGTCATATGTTACGATGAACTTTTTCTGTGCACTGCCCCGAGTGGGTAGGTTGCATTGCCTTTCTGTTTTCTAGAGCTTATTGCAATGTCTTCTATTTTGCAGTGCACTGTCTCTCGAATGGAGATAGTGCACTGTCTTCTCTTTTGCAAAGTGCACTGCCTCGCATGGACAGTGCAATGCCTTCTATTTTGCAGTGCATTGTCTCGAATAGGGCAGTGCATTGCATTGCATTGTACGTCTTATCTTTCACAGTGCACTACCTTCTCTTTATGCACTGCCGTCTTGGATGGATAGTGCAGTGCTTTCTGCTTTGCAGTGCACGACTTCAAATTTGGTAGTGCCGTCATGTTCTGCCTTTAGTACATGTTTTGCACTCACTTTCACCGCACTAGTGTTCTCACTTTGACCGCACCGTGACTTCGTGACCACCACCAGCATGCATCGCTCGCTCGCGGAAAGTGAAAAAAAAGGCGTCGACCAGGCATGCAGCCCCGCGCCCTCGGGATGGCACTGCTCGCTCGCGTGGGCTGCCATGGCGTGCTGCTCCGCTGTCGCCATGTGCTGACCAGGCATCGACCAGGCATTCATCCCCGCGCCCTCTCAGTCGCGTCCGTGTAACGCGCGCTTTTCTAGTCGTGCTCTGTCTTAAAACACAATTCGAGTCGCTCTTTAGAATTACTCGTAGTACATGTACGTTCATCATACTCATGTTTATTAAATTTCTCAATCTATCACATAGATGATTCAATAAGACAATTTCTGATATATTTATTTAGAACACCTTTTAAATAATTTCACAAGACATACATTCTTCAAAATTCGGCCTAGCCTTATTTAAGAAATATATTATCGGCTCCCACTGACTTTTAAGTCCCTTCGATTTACATAATGAGAAAGAATAAATTCTTACTTCATTATTACAACTGACTTCAACACTCATAACGCAATTATCTAGATTATCCAAGTAATCCAAATCAATTACACTAAGCAATTTCTTTTGCAATTTTAGATGCTTTTAACAGCAACAAGCATTTTGATATGAGAGATCTTGCAACTTATCACTATCTTTTATTTGTCCTTTATAAAACAATTTTAATCAAGACTAGCTTTAGGAATATCAGATATTCATATCTGTTTTCTTAAGAAATATTCATGCCTGTCCAAACTGCTCTCAAGATATAATCTTAGAGTTACATGAAAATTTCTCTTTTATGGATCTTTATGACTTTTCAGTCATCTATGAGTATTCCTTTTTATGTTCGTATTGTTCTGCATTTGATGATCATGAACTTGGAATTTTGATAACATCATCACTAGGTGATTATTTCATTAAATTTCTTACATGATCCTTCTCCTTATACTTAGTTCAAATTATGTATCACATACATAAATTGCCGTATAAAGTAATGATTTGGAAACATTTGCATGTTGCCCCTTTCATTCTAACTTTTACTACGAAGACTCTCAGTTTTAACTTAGTATTTATATTTCCACATCAACCTACATGAGAAGACACTTTTCTCCAATTTCCAAAGTCAACAGGTTATTGGAATTGTTTGTGGAAATAGCCCGCTAATATAATACTTTGGACTTTACCTTTATGCAAAACTCTTTATTCAATTCGAATCACAAAATTTATTCAACATTGAAAACTTGAAACTTCATCATACCAACTCTAAGTTTTAATGTAGTTTCCTATACAAACAAAAACTTAATTTACTTTAGTGGGTACTTTGGAATTTCTATAACTTCACAACAAGACACCTTGACAAATTATAACATTTATTTTAATCTTTGTCACACAGAAGATTTTATTATCACGGTGATTTCGAATCATCAAATCAATCATGAGTAATATGACTAACAAAACTTTCTTTAGTCAATAATGTTATAATTCTTTTATTAAGTCTTTCTTTAATTTATCAAATTTCTTTGATCTCTCATATTAGATTGCTTCGCTCTCCCACTTAATTTTATGAAATATTGCAACTTCAATAATTTCATCAACAACATTTCATTAATATGAAACCTCACATTAAATCTTCAATGGAATTTAATAAATGGAAATAATCCACTTCTTTATGCAAATTTCGAAATTAGCTAGTGCCTAGCACTTTGCATATTTCGAATTCACCCAATGCCTAGCATTATGTGGATTTCGATTTTCACTAAGTGCCTAGCACTTTATGAATTTCGAATTGCTCAAGTGCATAGCCCTTTGCGAATTTAGTTTTATCAATTTAATTTTGAGATAGTATAGATGCCTTGGTAAAACCAATACATGTCTCATATCCAAATAAAAGATTAAACCAAACCAAATATCACTCCGACTTAAATGATATTTCGAATCAAAAATTTAAAGACTTTAACAGTACAAACTTAATGACATAATACAATAAAGATGATCATAACTTTGAATCCCAAAGATTGGAATTCCCACACATATCTTAATATTCGAACACAACCTTGTTCAAGAACTTAAACTATTCATTACAAAATGATCGTACTCAAAATAACTCTTATTTCAAAATCCTAGTGTAGATCTTCTTTATTGACTTGGACTTGTAGACGAAGCAGTGGCAGTGGCTGCAGCGCATAAAACGTTCTTCCACTGTGCTTTCTTTACATCCATAGATAACCAGCTATACTCCAAGTGCAGCTTCAGTGTCACTCTAGAATTTCTATTTCTTTCCAGCACTAGCTCCTTCTAAAGTACCTCTCACTGGTGCAAGTGCGAGCATCTATTAGTATCTCATACCAATGATTATTATTGCCGAAATTATGTCAACATATTTGTATACCTGTCCTGGACCACGTCAGATCCCCTCTTGAATATCAGCCTCTGCTTCCTTTAGTAAGGAAAACAACATCTGAACTGGCCACTTATCCGCCATGCGGTTGTATAAAGAAATGGCCTCCATACGTTGGTGGAAGTGATCCAAGTATGATGTCACTAAAAAGCTCGTGAGTAATTGGAAAACCAATATCTCTAAGTCTTCCCTCTAAACAGGTTAACCTGATTTCAAACATCCAAATGGGTTCCCCTACCTCAAGTTGACTATTCATCAGCTCGTGAGTACTTGACTTATGAACAGAGTCCTTAATTCTTCCATGAGACGAAAGCGGCGAAGGTTTTGAAAACAATCAACCAACTCTTGTTCAATACAATATGCATAAGCTCCTTGATAATACACCCATCACAGAGGAAGTGTGGCCCACCATGGGCGTAGTCTGGATGCATGGGATTCATGACTTGCTCTTTTCATGTGTTCTTTGAAACCTTCATCATGTGGTGAAGCCGTTCTCCAAAATTGTTTCCATTTCCAGTTAACGGTGTGCAACTTATATTAACATCAGATTAAAATGGTATTTTTCAAAGTGATCCATTGTTCTACAACAAAAACATGTTTATTTAGACTCTTAGTTTGTTACCAAAAATTACACTACTTTAATTCAAAAAAATTGCACTACTTTAACTCAATAAAAATTGAATCCAAGATATGCTCCCACTAAGTCCAATATTCCTCATGATTGGCACTAAATGATTCAGGACCCGAGAATCCGACAGACCAAGCATGGATACATGTCATGGCATGTGGACGACCGGCAGGTGACCTTGCCTGTTGTAGCAGCTACAACTCATGTTTGTCTTTTGACGGATGTGTTCAGAACTCATAACTAGTTATGCCTGGACTAAGACAACAAACCGCTAAATGCTGCATGAATGGTTCATGAACACGCCTCCCTACTACCTGGCGCACGTGACTCATGGATACATGTCGCCAGAAGATAGCCAATAGGTTTGATGCTGCCACAGTTGGAAGAACATGATCTTCTTGATATTGTTTCAGATGATTCACCCTAATAAACATCTAATGTATAATCAAGGTGCAATCAACAAAGGATTAACATCACAGGCAATTAAAATTCATGTGATATGGTATAGCCTTTGTTCTTCTCCGAGAAGCCTTGACGCAACTCCACGACGATCCCCCATCTTCGTAATCCCGGCACATCGAAATTCCCGAAGGAAAAAATCACCGTAACCGAAAACTGCGCCTTGCACTACCAGCGGCAGAGAAACGACCAATTTTTCCGCCGTGGCAGGGAACTGCCATGTTTTCTGCCGGTGCCTCCTCCTGTCCTTCACGACGAACTCCTTCTTCGCTTGATTGTCGATGACGAACTCGAACAATCACTTGGCATTGGCCATCATGTTAAAACACCATAACAAAACAAGTATACCAAAACACATGCACACAATCCTGCAAAACTAAATTAGACGCCTCTAACGTTTGTTCACAAGTTTTACGTGGCTCTTGTAAAATCTACCGAAGAACCCTCATTACCTGTATACTAAAGCACAGTTACCCTTGTTGCTAGATTAACTTTGCGGGGTGATTGCGCCCCATACATTACGAAAATGTCTCGAAGCCCAGCCTAAACGATCACATGTGCACGTGACTCCCGTGAGGCGTCCAACCCTCATGACTCGCCCACTATAACGCACCCCATAATGCGATGATCTACAATATTTACAAACACCATTGCGAAAGATCTTGTGTTTGTAGAAGTAGATGTCGGTGAAGCCTGGTGAAGAATCTCATGTCCACGCTTGGAGGTGAGATTGTTGTCGATTCCTCCATGAGGATCATTTGTGTAATCCTTCTTCTAGTATCCAAGCGTACACATTGCCAATCCGTCAGCGTTCCGCCATCTAGAGCTCGACGCCCAACGAAGAGAGACAGCCTTTCGGCGTAGTATAGGTGGTAGATTTAATCAACTAGATTAGATCTATATGAGACTAGAGATAACTAATTCTCAACACAATATGAGATCTAATTAGAGAGAGAGAGGAAGCCACTGAGGCAATTGTGTTTCTCCCAAAGGGGAGGGGGTGGAGTATATAATGGGGCCAAGGGGTAGGGGGCTGGGGCAAGGGGGAAGCCCTTGGTGCGCCGACCCTAGGGCAACCGCCGCCCCCCCCCCCCTTGGGAAGTTCAGCTTGGACTCCTAGTCAACCTAGGAGTCATTTCCAAGTACTCCCTCTTTTTCATTTTTTCCTTTTTCTTTTCCTATTTCAGTTCAGACTCTTTTAAAAGACACTTAATTAAATAAAGGAAAGGGAGGGGGATATAGTGCGCCGGCCTGGTGGGGTGCGACCCATGCGGCTAGCCCCACACTTGGTGCGGTTAGCCCCCTTCTTGGTATTCCTTAGAAACTCTTCCGGAACAAAATAGACTCTATAGATAAAATCATCGACTCTATCCGCTGATGTCAGAAACACTTCCAGGCATCCCGGAACATCTCATGTTTGCCATATTTCTCTTTCAGGACTCTCAGCCCTACACTGAGAAAATATGCCTCTTATGATAACTTCACCGGAACATCTCCAATTCTCACTGAAGTTGTTCATGTGACATCGAAGTGACTCCAACCACTTCTCATAACCACTAACACTACAACTTTTCTCTCAACTAAAGATTGACTACAGCTTAAGCGCGTGACCCGGAAGGTTCGGCAACACATAGGCATGTCTGGAATACTTACCGGACAATAACCAACATCGGGACCTAGACAGCCATACTGGCTCCTATGTGTTCACGAATAAACGATGGAACTTCTTGTGTGTTTCTCATTACGCTAATCCCCTTACCTTACGTACATAGTACCAATGGTATCACGAGATGAGACAATGTGATCTAGTGTGATCAAACCATTTGATCATAACACATATAAACTCATACCGGTATCACCATCTTTTCTCATTCCGTATTACCGATGTCTTGTGATAAATCACACTGTGTCTGGCATGATGATTGGGTGACATCGGTAATACTGAGATGTCCTAGATAACGTATCTCTCCATCGCCTGGAGGAGTAAGTATCATTCTCAAACAATCTCCGTTCCTTTACGCATTCTAGGTTTATACCTCAAAAGCCACCGTTATAATCCCCAATTAAGGCCAGAAGTTTGATGACGATCAAAGTATAATTGTCGACTGTGCGGTCACTAGATGTTCTCATGGTATAGCAATATAGCTAACAAAACTAAATATGATCAATTGTTAATTTCATCTGTGACGATTTGTCTCTTAGCAAGATCATACAATTGGGTCGGTTCAATACTATTGTCATTCCGATAATATACTCTCATAGTTGTGTGACTTATACCAAGTCCATAATCAGGAAAACATGATCATCTAACAACAAGATGATCTAATCTTAGAGACAAGACTAGGAACACATGGTATTATCTATATCTCTACACGTGCATTGGAGGTTTATGCAGACGATGATGGATATCGTCATACCGAGTAGGTCCAGAAAGTATATCTCCATCGTCAGAGGAGAAATTTCCAATCTTAGATCACTAAGTCCAATACACATTTTACGAGCTACCCAGAAGTTTCCGTTATGATCACCCTTTTAGGGTGTGATGTTAAAAAAGTAACATTTCAAACATGCATAAACCTTAAATTCTCATGGTCAAAGGATATGTAAGTACATTAAACTTTTTTTGATATTACTAATAACATTGTGACGATGAGATCTCGTAGTATATCAATAAGTTGGGTCTCTTCCACCAACAATTTGCTCCCGTTGTTTTTAGTATCATCATACACATGACCAGGAAAACAAGGTCTTATACTAACAATGAGTTAGTGTTTAAAGGCAAGACAAGGACTATACTTGGTGCTTATATTTCCACACGTGTGTATGGCTTTTCTGCTGAATCTAAATTCATAAACCATGACAATTATAGCATGGAACATAAACATTCATTATAAAATAGATATATTAATAACAATTATTATTTCATCTAATGCATATCTCGTTCAATAACATTAGTAGAGGAGCCAAGATCACCATAATAAGATGTTTCCCCAAAAGCGCTAGTTTTACCATTGATGAGGGAAGATGCTTACTTTTTCATTTGGATTGGATGATAATGATGTGTATCTCAGACATCTATGTTTTTCCTTTTTTTCAAACTCAGACATCTTATTTGTGATGAGCGCTATTATAATTAATCACTAATTATAATTTAATTGACGGTTTTGTCCTTGCATTTGTTGTAAGAGTGAGACATTGGTGAAAGACCAATAAGTTAGCTGCAGAAAATCAAAAATTTGGTTGCATAGATACGCTGTGGGTTAGAGAGACTAGGTGCCGTGCACTAGTAGGAAATAGGCTAGTGGCAACATCGTGTTTGCGACGTGTACGCCGTTAGGCACGTTGCTAGTATAAGATAGCAACGCGTATTGGTAAGATGCGTTGCTATTATTTCCTTAGTGGCAACGTGTATTATTGGGGAAGCGTTGCCAGTAACTTTTGTGAGCCCACCGGGCCTCGGTAAAACTAGTAGCAACGGTTGCATATTGAACACGTTGCCAGTACGGCTATAGTGGCAACGTGTCCGTTGGATACACGTTGCTAAATAGCAACGTGACCTTGTTGCATGCATTGTCACTACAATGGGGATATATCCCCCAGATCGACTGACCGGCCGCATCGCCGGCCACACACACACTCTCTCTCTCTCTCTCTCGCGACGCAGTTAGGGTTCCGCCGCCGCACCTCCATAGTGCGCTGCCGCCGCGCGCTGCTGCCGTACCTCCACAGTGTGCTGCAACAACCCTAACCCTCCGGTGCCACCGCCTCGCCGGGCGCCAGCCGCGGGACTCGTCGCCGGATCCACGCCGCCGCCTCCCTCTCCTGTGTCGTTGCTGGCGGGCACGAGCTCAAAGGTTCGCACATCTATCTCTGGCTCGGCCACGAAGGTGTCGGGGCCGGCCAGTATTGTTTGATAAATGTGTTGTTTGTTTAGGGTTGTTTGTTTAGTTTGCAATGTGTATTTAGTTTGCAATGTGTTGTTTGTTTACCGTACAATTAATTTAGTTTGCATTGCTTGATATATAGTGTCCCTTGAAGATGGTTTTGAATTCCGTCGGCTGGCATGATATGGAGTTTTCCGACGTGGTATATTATTTTGGAAAACTAGCTAGTAATTTCATTTCGTGTACTTAATATGCCGATTAAAATGACATAGATTTTTTTTATTTAGGGTTTCATATGTGAACCGGATGTGCCGACCGATTTGCAAATTGTTATTGAGAGGTTAAATGTTGTTGAAAACGAAAATCATGAATTGAAATAAAAATTGAAGAAACTTGAAGAAGACAAAATGATATTGGACTTGTATGTTGCCGATGTCGTCGATGATCACAAAAAGAAGATGGACGCAAAACGGTTGAAGATTAGAAAGATTAGAAGATATGTCATTGATAAGGAGGCTTGGTTTCATTATGCACTTGGATCCGTTGCTACCTTAGTTGCGATTTTTATCGCAGTTGTTATTTTATTTAGATGTACTAGATGATTTAGTTAGATTGGAGTTAAGGTAGATGTTAGAAGTTCCTATATGTTGTATTTGGACTAATTGTAATCTACGTTGTAGCAAATAATGAATCACATGTGTGAGAGTTGTGGCTACCCCGACTATATGAGCATGAAGTTTGGCGTAGTTCTCCCACAAGAGGTTCACACCATGATGGTATGTTTTATCCAACATATTTATTCTATCGTAATTTCTTCACATTATAGTATGATGGTCTTGTGGGAACTCTTTTATTGCATTACTTGAGGCATCTTTTTATTCTTCTTTTTATCCATGTTGTTACACCGACGACTTTGATTCACATGATAGTAAGGATGACTCTAAGTGTCAGGATGACATAACCTCTAGAAGTAGTGCTAAAAAGGCGCCAAGTTCTTGCATTCCTTCCGAAGGTTCTGTCGTCCTGACACTTAGTCACGATATTGTCCTTTGAATCAAAGTCAACGCTATGAAACATGTATAGGCCGATGATTTAAACTATGTCATGTTAAAGGGAAAAGAGTATCTACAATACCTTGTACTATATACAATTTGAGTCCTTGTATTAGTACATGGTCTTGTATGTACTCTTTTTGCCTTATTTTGGCAATGATATATGAGGCTTGTATTGTTTTTGTCGTCTTTTCTTCGATGGTTAGAATTTGTGTAGAATGTGCCAATGATTAGACTCAAGTGCATAATCATTTCGAGTGTTGGTCTAAAGGACCTATCGACATGTGTAACAACATTGGTTATACATTTCTCTTGGTCCTTTAGTTCCGACACTTGGAAGTTAATGGTGTGCACTCTTCATATGAGGCATCTTTTTATTCGTCTTTTTATCCATATTGTTGTACATCTTCTTTTTTTCCTTTTACCCATGTTCTTATATATGTACTATAGGCCGATGATTTAAACTATGTCATGTTAAAGGGAAAAGAGTATCTACAATATCTTGTACTATATACAATTTTAGTGCTTGTATTAGTACATGGTCTTGTATGTACTCTTTTTGCCTTGTTTTGGCAATGATATATGAGGCTTGTATTGTTTTTGTCGTCTTTTCTTCGATGTTTAAAATGTGTGAAATGTGCCAATGATTAGACTCTTGTGCATAATCATTTCGAGTGTTGGTCTAAAGGACCTACTGACATGTATAACAACATTGGTTATACATTTCTCTTGGTCCTTTAGTTCCGACTCTTAGAAGTTCATGGTGTGCACTCTTCATATGAGGCATCTTTTTATTCGTCTGTTTATCCATCCTTTTACCCATGTTCTTGTAGATGTATTACACCGATGACTTTGATTCAGGATAGTAAGGATGACTCTGAGACTGAGGAGGACATAACATGTAGAAGGAATGCCAAAAAGGGGTCGAGTTCAGGTTATGTCCTCCTCAGACTCGGAGTCACGCTATTGTTCTCTGAATCAGAGTCATCGTTGTGAAACATCTATTGTTTTTGTCGTCTCTTCTTTGATGTTTAGAATTTGTGTGGAATTTGCCAATGATTAGACTCTTGTGCATAATCATTTCGAGTGTTGGTCTGAAGGACCTATTGACATGTATAAGAATATTGGTTATACATTTCTCTTGGTCCTTTAGTTCCGACACTTGGAAGTTCATGGTGTGTACTCTTCATATGAGGCATCTTCTTATCCATGTTGATGTTAGAGGCCGATGATTTAAACCATTTCATGTTAAAGGAAAAGAGAGTACCTATAATGCCTTGAAGGAAAAAAATCACCGTAACCGAAAACTGCGCCTTGCACTACCAGCGGCAGAGAAATGACCAATTTCTCCGCCGTGGCAGGGAACTGCCATGTTTTCTGCCGGCGCCTCCTCCTATCCTTCACGACGAACTCCTTCTTCGCTTGATTGTCGATGACGAACTCGAACAATCACTTGGCATTGGCCATCATGTTAAAACACCGTAACAAAACAAGTATACCAAAACACATGCACACAATCCTGCAAAACTAAATTAGACGCCTCTAACGTTTGTTCACAAGTTTTACGTGGCTCTTGTAGAATCTAACGAACAACCGTCATTACCTGTATACTGAAGCACAGTTACCCTTGTTGCTAGATTAACTTTGCGGGGTGATTGAGCCCCATACATTACGAAAATGTCTCGAAGCCCAGTCTAAACGATCACATGTGCACGTGACCCCCGTGAGGCGTCCAACCCACATGACTCGCCCACTATAATGCACCCCATAATGCGATGATCTAAAATATTTACAAACACCATTGCGAAAGATCTTGTGTTTGTAGAAGTAGATGTTGGTGAAGCCTGGTGAAGAATCTCATGTCCACGCTTGGAGGTGAGATTGTTGTCGATTCCTCCATGAGGATCATTTGTGTAATCCTTCTTCTAGTATCCACGCGTACACATTGCCAATCCGTCAGCGTTCCGCCATCTAGAGCTCGACGCCCAACGAAGAGAGACAGCCTTTCGACGTAGTATAGGTGGTAGATTTAATCAACTAGATTAGATCTATATGAGACTAGAGATAACTAATTCTCAACACAATATGAGATCTAATTAGAGAGAGAGGAAGCCACGAAGGCAATTGTGTTTCTCCAAAGAGGAGGGGGTGGAGTATATAACGGGGCAAAGGGGTAGGGGGCTGGGGCAAGGGGAAGCCCTTGGTGCGCCGACCCTAGGGCAGTGATGCATGTAAAATGCATACATGAACTTTGCATTGTATTACTTATATTTCAATCATATTTGCATCATATAAGGGTTATATCATTGTTTTATATTGATTTTGGGAATATTTCATAGTTTTCCTATTTTTCTGTAAAAATAACCCTACACAGGCAGAAAACCCTATTTTCTATATTTTGATGTTTCAGGGACCCAAACGACGTCCAAATGACCTGGAAATTTACGAGCATCAGTTTTTGGAAGGAACGAAGCGTGGGAGCGAAGGAAGCGAACAAACGGAGGCCCGAGGGGCAAGATAGGGTGGCCCATGCGGCCAGATTCCTTGGCCACGTGGGACCCACCATCTTGGGCCTTGAGGCTCCGTTGCCGTCGATCTTTTTTCCCGAGCCTTCATCTTGACCTAAAAATGACTATAAAAATAGTCCCCGAAACCCTTCGGAGAGGAGCGCCGCAGAAACACAAAAGACACGAAACAGAGACCTGGAAGTGCAGATTGGAGGGGGAAAACTCCGGCGGGGCGCTGCCGGGGTGGTCTCCATCTTCTCCAACGACTTCTCCACCGTCTCCATGATGAAGAGGGAGTAGTCCACCCCTGAACCGTGGGTTTGTGGTGGTAACTTGATCCAATCTCTCTATGTATGATCATTGTTGAAGTCCAGATGATATGCCTTGCATGATTATGGAACTATCTTTGTAATTCCTATGGTGGATATTGTGGTATGAGATGATATTATGTTATGCATTTACTGTCATGTTGGGATTTTATGGTTTGTCATACTTTGGAATTGTGGCGCCCCGACCTGACTGCTATACAGTGATGCTGAGTGTCACCGGTTAAGCGATACAACCGGAGGTTACGGGTTTACCAATCCCCGGCTAAAACCTTTGGCAGGCGTTGCTCGGAATTGATCACCGGCAACGCAACACCCCGATTGATGCCTTAACACAGGCTCAGCCCTCAAAGCATAATAGAGAGATCAAGACTTGTGGAACAACTGGCACATCACAGACTCTACGACACAAATTATATAGTTCAACTCTTATAATAGAGAAAGATAGCAAATGACAACCAGAGGTCACAGACCCAATAGTACAACATGCGGAAGCGAAATAGGTTGTTCTAAACAACAAGAACCAAATTATGGCCTAAGAGGCCTACAGATAATCATCTAGCGCCAGCTGTTCCGAGATGTCCCAAGCTGCCACCTGGGAACCCCAGACTACTCATCGACGTCCACAAAGAACCCACCTTCGAGGTCGGTGAAGTCCTCCTCTGAAACAAAACAAACGACGTTGAGTTCGACGAACTCGCAAGATTATATATAGAGCTTTAGCTCGATGAGGCTTTCAAGGTTTTATGGCTGTTTTGCATAAAGCTGATTTTATTTATGAAAACATAACTCAATGGCATTGACTATTCAGAGTATTTTCAAAAAGGGGTAAGAAGTAACTCTTTCCTTGATTACTTTTCTCTACATCAACCATCATCAACCACTGTACCTGTTCATCAAAGGAACCTCCCCGAATCACCCTCGAGGAAGCTCACCTTACATTTGTGAGTGGTACCTCTAGTACCCAGTTTTTAATCATTCCGTTCAAGTTATTCTATGATCTTACCTTCACTTCCGAAGTTCGTCCATAACCGCGGACACGGCTTTTCGAAAAGATTTGACCCTGCAGGGGTGCACTGTGTTTACCTTCGGTACCGCCCGGCTCATTGCCTACGCTTAGCCCTCTTCCGGGGAGAGCCGGCTGAGTGGGAACGGTTACAACCTTTACCTTGTTAAGGACTAACCCAGGATCATCAGTGAGGACGGAGCAGCGGATCTCAACACCCTGCCCCGTGGCCACTCATTTTTCCTAACACCACCATCCTCATCCCAGTTCATACCACCATCTCGACGCACGCGCAAATGGAAGCCCGAACTAGAGGACCCTGGCTAGTCCCACTCAAGTTAGTTGGTCGACGAGGGCTCCATATACCCCACCGAATGGAAGCGCACTCATTCTTGGTTCAAGAGGTAAAGAACTCGCACCTAGGCGGCGAGAGTGAGACAAAGCACCACCATACCAAGTGGCCTCTCATCCCCACCTTTAAGCATTTTATAACCTGTCACCACATTTTCTCCACCATCATACATTCATCTCATCACCTGTTTCCAACATGAACCATCCATCATACAACTAGGCATTTAACTAAGCATGGCTAAGCATCAATATTGCATAGTTAAGTATCTCAGGCCAACAATACAATCCTATGGATAATAGGAGGGAAAACAGGTAATGGCATCGGAAACTTAATGCAACTATAGGATACTCTAATCCAAGTAAATTGACATTTGGAACCGCATGCAATTTTATAGTGGAGAAAATATTTGCGGAAAATAGGATAAGACATGCTCAGAGGGGGGATTACGCTTGCCTTGTTCAACGGGCTGGTAATACGGGTCGTCAGGGTAGTGCGGGGTGAAAGGACACGGATGTCGCCTAGAGGGGGGGTGAATAGGCGATTAAAATTCTTTGCGGTTTAGGCTTGAATAAATGCGGAATAAAACTAGCGTTTAATTTATCAAGCACGAAACCTAAACAAGCTAGGTTAACCTATGTGCACCAACAACTTATGCTAAACAAGATAAGCAAATATGTGATATCAAGATATATTACTTCAAGCTCGATGGCTATCACAAAGTAAATAGCATAAGTAAGAAGCTCGGGTATAGAAATACCGAGGCACTTGGAGACGATGATTTATCCCGAAGTTCACTTCCCAATGGAAGCTACGTCTCCGTTGGAGCGGTGCGGAGTCACAAAGTGATCCCCGAATAGCCGTCAAATGGCACACCGTAATCTCCTTCGTGCCTCCACCAATGCGGAGTGCCACGAACCACTATGGGACACTTGAGGGTGGTCACCGAACCCGTACAAGGATGAGGCACACTCCACAACTTAATTGGAGGCTCTCACCGAATTCCCGTGGCTCCCAAAGCCACAAGAATCACAAGGTTGGGGCGCGACTCCACAACTTAATTGGAGGCTCCCAACTATCCCGCGAGCCACCAAAACTCCGAGATCAACAAGGACCGTCTAGGGCACTCCAAGTACCCAAGAGGACAAGCTCTAGGGCACCCCAAGTACCCAAGAGTAACAAGCTTCTCAACTTCGATTTCCACGTATCACCGTGGAGAACTCAACCCGATGCAACTGATGCAAGAAGGCAAGACCACTAGAAGTGGTCAAATCCTTCACTCCCAAATCCCACCAAAAGCAACTAATGCTTGTGGGGGGGAGAAGAGAGGAAGAACAAGGAAGAACTCAACAAATGGAACTTCAAGATCACGATCTACTAGGTTCCCCTCACTTAGAGAAGGAATGGATTGGATGAATATGTAGATCTAGATCTCCTCTCAAATTCCCTCAAAGATATGCAAGAATCATGGGAGGGATTGAGACGAAGGCAAGCTTTTCCAAAGGTCAACAATGGAGGAGAGAGAGGGGAAAAGCTAGCTCAAAGGATGAGAGAACCGTTGGGGAAGAAACCCCCTTAAATAGGTCCTCTCAAAAATCTGCCCGTTGCAGACGAAATAGGCCGCAGCGGTAGTACCGGACCGATCCCGGTAGTACCGAGCCGCGTTGACTCGAGGAAGAACGAAGGCCAGTCAGCGCACCCTGACTCGGAGCGCAACGGTAGTACCGGACTACCTGGCCCGGTAGTGCTCCATTCCCGGTAGTACCGCGCCACTACCGGGGCAACTACCGGGTTAAAACTTCGAGAGGCAGAGAGCCATCCGGAGATGCGGTACTGGGCCCGGTACTGCCCGCGGTAGTTCCGCAAGGGGTCACCCAGTAGTACCAGGCTAGGTTCAGTACTACCGGACTAAGAAGAAACTGCAGAACCAGGAAAGGAGAACCGCAATAACTTTTGCAAGGAAGCTCCAAACGAGATGAATCCAATTCTGTTGGAAATATTAAGGGTCACAAATATAGAGGGGATACCACACATGGGAAGGTGTGGACCCTATCTCGAAGGTGGACCGATAATATTTCCAACCAGAAAACGCAACAAGTTTTCCATACGAAATCCGTTTTCGGAGAACTTGGGCTTGTCATGAAGATCACAACAAGCACCAAAATCCAACAAGGAGAAAATCCAAATAAGAACCAAGAAAGATGATGAAGGCAAGTATGCAAAGGTTTGAGCTCTCTCCAACTGATACGCTAAAGCTCAATCGAGAGCCCCTCTTGATAGTACGGTATCTATCCTATAACCCGGTCTCCCAACTAGTACCACGAGACCGGTAAAGTAGAAACCCTATCATATCTTTGCCTTGCGCATTCCACTTGAGCTAGATGACATCGATCTTGATCTCTTCAAGTGGACCACCTTTCTTGATTGCGCCTCGCTTGGTGAAGACTCAAACATTGCTCCCCCATACTCCACTATGGGAGAGCCTCTCTTAGGCACATCTTCACATGAACATTATCTCTAAATGGGTGGCAAGCTTCAAGCTTAGGATTTCTTCGAGATGCTCCTCTTGAACTTGCGCTTCTCAACATTGATGACGATCACCACTTAACGTCAACGATCATGGGCCATATGAAATCTTCATTTGATGCAAGCCCATGGAAAGATACCTAACCACACATAAATGCTACACACATATCATGGGTTAGTTCACAAAGCTATATGGACAATTGCTTACCATACCGAGAGATACATGATCCCACTTGGTACATCTTGTAGCTTTGTGTGTTGATCAATACTTGATCAACCTTGTATCTTTTCTTCTCTTTTCAATAGATGATGTCTTGAAGATAACCATGAATGATCACATAATTCTTTTCTTCAAGACATACTTGCAATATGCTCAACTCGATGATCTTGATGCCAGATACTTCATTATATCAATATATTCATGGCATCAACCTTGAATCCAACATATGGAGTTCAAGCATGGTCTATGGACAAACACTACAAGTAAAACTCAATGCAACCATTAGTCCATAGGGATTGTCATTAATTACCAAAACCACACATGGGGGCGCCATGCCCTTTCACGGGGGAACCCCGACTCCTTGATCTATCGATGTATAAGAACACCGGAAAGCACAATCAAATACCACACCATATAAAACAAGTGCAATGCACAAGTACATGATTATATGACATTTTAAATGCACCATAAAAGCATTAAACATGACCAACAAGTTAAATGGGGTCCCAATTATATTTATGGCATTATTGGGAATCATCCCCATCTTTAAACTTAATGGAATTATTAGCCACACCTTTTATACAGTACTGAAATATGATGCAAACATGCTTGAATTTGATGTTAATGGTTAGTTCATGATTTTATGAGCATTTTGACATATTAAACACAATTTTCTGATTAACCACTAAAAAGCTATTGCATTTTTAGTATTTGATTTAGTGCTGCCATTTTAGTAATTCATTTTAAACAACACTAAAACTATTTATCAATGCTTGAAAATGAAGTGAAACTTGAAGTACTTTCGTTGCTGAACATTTTGGTATATCACACTTCATTTTTGGATCAATTTTTATAATGTTATGAATTTTACAAAATCCAATTCATTTCTGCCATTTTACAAAGAGGCAAGAAACAATTATTTCCAATAATCATTTCAACTTGCAATTGACATGAAAAATGTAAAGTTTCTTCCCCTGGTCATTTAGAGACCAAGTTTGTATTTTTCTGATCTAG
Organism: Poa pratensis; assembly: GCA_947311845.1. Taxonomy (NCBI): domain Eukaryota; kingdom Viridiplantae; phylum Streptophyta; class Magnoliopsida; order Poales; family Poaceae; genus Poa; species Poa pratensis. The sequence goes on from CAMZMU010000069.1 coordinate 47,848,265, forward strand.
CAATAAAAAAGATATGGATTTTCCAAGAATCCTTTCTTTTCTGCCATTTTCTTCCATTTAATAAAACATCGAATAAACTAATTTATTTGGATGTGTGAGTTACACCATTAGACATGTTTTGTTTTTCTGGACATTTTGATATATTACTTGCAATTTTTGGACAAGTATTCACGGAGTTATGAATTTCACCAAATTCATTTGAATTTACAAACCATTTAGTTTAATTCTAGGAAAACTTGATTGGACCTTTTCACCGGGCCAGTGGCTAGCCCAGGGCACTGACTAGTGGGCCAGGTGCCACGTAGGCAAGCCACGCAAGCACGCGGGCCCAGTGGTCATTTGACCACGGCGAAGGCGTGGAACGACAGGCTCGCGTGTGATCACCGGCGACGTGCACGGTCTCGTCGCTACGGCGTGCGCGGAGGCGAGCTAATAGGCGTTTTCGACGGGCGTGAACACGGCGAGCTCTACTAACGCGGCGCCGCTACCTGGAGGTCACCGGAGACGACGGATTCATCCTCGACTAGCGGCGGCCGGCGGCGGTTTAACGGCGACACGACGAACCAGAGGGAAAGGAAGGAGATGGAGATGTCCAGGAGGAGCGCTTGCTCACCCTTGATGCGTGGGAACCACCGGCGTGGACGGAGTAGGTCGACGTTGGCGGCAATGGCGCGGCGGAGCTTCGGTCGGTGACGGTGAAGAAGAGGTCGATTCGCCCGGTACACGGTCTCCTAGCAAGCATGCGTCGACGAGGAAGTAGAAGGGGAAGAGGCGGAGCTCGGGGGCCTGTTCGATCTGCTCTGCGTGCTCTCAATCGCCGGCGGCGAGCACGGCCGCCATGGCGAGGGTTCGGCTTCGGCGAGAACAGAGAGAGGGAGAGGGAGGGAGCAAGAAAAATATCGGGGAGAGAGAGACGGCAACGCATCGGTGGTGGTCTTATCCTCCTCGCGAGGAACAGCGGCGGGTAGGGGAGGCACGGCGGCGAGCTGGCGCGGCTCGAGCAGCTCGGCGCGCGTCGCTGCAGAAGAAGATGACAATTTTGCAAAAAAAACCTCGCGGTTCTCTGTTTCTCCCTTTTTCTGTTCCTTTTAGAAATCCAGTAGCATTTCATGAATTTTATTGAGGCACTTACACAATTTATAAAAATTTGAGAAAATTCAGGTAGCCTCCCAATATCATGTAGGAGCACCACAAAAATTGGTGTTTCAAAATAAAATGTTTGGAACAACATTTGTTCATAGGGTTTGTTTAAGGCATTTTTGGTTAATTACAAATTGGCATTACTTTATAAATGTAAAGCAAGTGCAAGTATTAATTTTAAACTCTTGGAACTTCCTTGACAAATATGGAAGTTTATTTGAATTGGTTTTGTCACAAACAAATTCCTCGGAGTTTAAATTGTTTGAACTCAATTGTTGCTTTTGTTCCCCTTTGTTTTAATTTGTTCTCCAACTCTTTGTTCCAACTTGAACACCTAAACCAAATGATGCCATGATGCATGAAGGAGAAGCAAAAGTGGAAATTTTATTCACAAAATTTCAGTTCACAAAACTTGGAGCTGTTACAGGAATACATCTATGTTACATGCAATGGATTTATCTATTCTTAATGCCTTATTTATCCGCGCTAACGTGGTGGTTGACAACCATCTCGGTGGGTAGATGAGAGGGATGTGGATGCACGTACATTAATAAATCATTGCACTAGTTCTTAGAATATGTTTTCCTTTAAGAGTATGACGTATGTGGGTAGAGAGTGGCCTAGTGACAGAAGGCATAGGCATTAAGTGACAGTAATGTCTCCCAACATTCTTTATCCGGGGGTAAAAGGGGGGAAGTATGATCTGGTGGAGTGACACAAACCATGCTGGCCTACTCGGGTGACACCAGCAACGCAAATGATTACTTCTTTCAACTATATGGGTGCAGACATATAGCCGCTATAAAATTTCCATTAAAGCATGACAATTGTGTGTACTTTTATTATCTATAACATGATCACCACCATAGATTGAGAGAGAGGATGAGTGAAACCATGAACCCGTGTCCATTGTTCCCATAAGAAAAGCCCTTTGTCTTGTCCTCTTGCATTGAAGAGGATTGGGACACTTTTACATTTATTGTTTTGTTGCTCTTTGAATTCTTGCATTAAATCAACCTCCATTAATCGTTTAACTTGTTTAGTGCATAATCAACTAAAACTTGTGACACTTTAGTTGTAGGGAATAGATAACTTTTCCTTCTTGCTCCTGCGGATCGATACCCTACTTCCACATTGAGAGGTGCTACAGTGATCCCCTGCTCTTGGGGGTTATCAGGCAGCCGCCGAGCCCCCCTTGGGAAGTTCAGCTTGGACTCCTAGTCAACCTAGGAGTCATTTTCTAGTACTCCCCCTTTTTCCTTTTTTCCTTTTTCCTTTCCTATTTCAGTTCAGACTCTTTTAAAAGACACTTAATTAAATAAAGGAAAGGGAGGGGGATATAGTGCGCTGCCCTGGTGGGGTGCCACCCATGCGGCTAGCCCCACACTTGGTGCGGCTAGCCCCCTTCTTGGTATTCCTTAGAAACTCTTCCGGAACAAAATATACTCTATAGATAAAATCATCGACTCTATCCGCTGATGTAGAAACACTTCCAGGCATCCCGAAACATCTCATGTTTGCCATATTTCTCTTTCAGGACTCTCAGCCCTATACTGAGAAAATATGCCTCTTATGATAACTTCACCGGAACATCTCCAATTCTCACTGAAGTTGTTCATGTGACATCGAAGTGACTCCAACCACTTCTCATAACCACTAACACTACAACTTTTCTCTCAACTAAAGATTGACTACAGCTTAAGCGCGTGACCCGGAAGGTTCGGCAACACATAGGCATGTCTGGAATACTTACCGGACAATAACCAACATTGGGACCTAGACAGCCGTACTGGCTCCTATGTGTTCACGAATAAACGATGGAACTTCTTGTGTGTTTCTCATTACGCTAATCCCCTTACCTTACGTACATAGTACCAATGGTATCACGAGATGAGACAATGTGATCTAGTGTGATCAAGCCATTTGATCATAACACATATAAACTCATACCGGTATCACCATCTTTTCTCATTCCATATTACCGATGTCTTGTGATAACTCACACTGTGTCTGGCATGATGATTGGGTGACATCGGTAATACTGAGATGTCCTAGATAACGTATCTCTCCATCGCCTGGAGGAGTAAGTATCATTCTCGAACAATCTCTATTCCTTTATGATTATTACAATGATGAATATGATATTTTCAGTCCACCTACTATTAAAATAAAGTTTATTACGATTATGATATGCCTCCTATATATGATGATTACAATGATGATTATGAATGTTTTACTCCCACTATTACTAAGAAGGATTTTACTTATGTGGAGAGTACTAATACTTTTATGCTTGAAGCTCATGAGAGACATGCTTTATGTGATAGTTATATTGTTGAATTTATTCATGATGCTACTGAAAGTTATTATGAGAGAGGAAAACATGGTTCTAAACATTTCAACATTATTACGTTTCCTCTCTTTAAGTTGAAAGTCTTGAAATTGCTCTTGTTGTATCTTCCTATGCTACTTGCTTTGTGTTTCAATGATTTATTTTCTTACAAGATCCCAATGCATAGGAAGTGGGTTAGACTTAAAAGTGTTTCATATTTTTCTCTTGATGCTCTCTTTTGCATTTCAATTCTTGTTCCTATGAGCATCATTAAAACTATCATGGCTGTCCAGAAAACAGATTCCTAAGCTTCACTGCGAAAAATGTTAAAAATCACAGAAAAGGAATTTTGACCTGAAATTTTACGACAGCAATCTTCAGTTATTAATACACATTTCATTAGTTCAAAATTTTCTGATTTGAGCAACGTAAGTGCCTCTGAAAATTCACTCTTTACGGGCTGTCCAGTTTTTGACAGATTCTGTCTTTATTTTGCATTACTCTCATTACTTGTGTTTTGTGTAGTTCTATTGATCAAAGAGCAATGCACAACCATAGTAACAGTAGCTAATGTTTAGAATCAACTCATGATATGTCTTTGCTGTACCTATGAGGATTTAATTTATGGAGACACTAACCCCTCTAATCAAGTTTTATGTTGAGTTTTGTGTAAAGAGAATTTTCAAATGGAAGAGTTGAGGGTGATGAACAAAGATCAAGAGGGACAACCACTCAAGCTTGGGGATGTTACCCCTAGACTCACCCAACATATATCAAATAAGTACAAGAATTCAAGCTTGGGGATGCCAAGCCACCTCACTCCAACCATCTTGATACAAGTAAGAAGCCTAGCTATATGGCTATAAAGAAAGCGCTTTACGGGAGGCAACCCGGTTGTTTTTATTTTTGATTTTCTTTGTGTCCTCTTGCTGTAACAAGAGACTTAGTTTTTAGTTTTGTTTCGGAATTTTTAATAAAGTGCCAAGTTTTACCATTTTGGTTTGAAAAAGTTGCTTAGCATTCGGAGATTTTATTCCAGCACGAATCTGTGCACGGTATGATTTTTATTCCTATTCTGTAACTCCGAATGAGCTGATATTTGAACTGTAGTTGCAACTTTTCATCCTCTGTAAGCATGAATTTTTCAGATTTTTCGACATATTTAAGTAGGGTAGAAAAATGTTTTGCTGCTGCTGTTTTTCTGGACAGATTCTGTCCCATTTTGTTTGATGCATTCTTTGAACTTTTAACTTGAATCTTTTTATCCAATTGAGTTTATAAGTAGGCATACAACATTATACACTTTCTGGACATTCATATGAATTTTTGTTTAAGGATTTATGCAGCAAGCAATTCATTTGTCTATCACTACTAATGTCACCCCACAGAAAAGAAATGGGAGAAACGGTGTTTTGAAGTTTTTTCACAGGGATTAGAGGAGATGCACCAAGAGCTATCCAAGGATGGTGAAGACCATAAGCTTGGGGATGTGAAGACAACCCCACTGGACCAACACACTCTCGGTTTGCACACGTCTAACTTCTGTTTTTCGATCAATGCACTTTATCGCATAAACTTGGAGCGTCTTTTATTTGCTTTTTATTTCGGTTTGTTTTGTTTGTCTTGAGACCACCACTATCATTTATATGAGAGAGCTACTGGAAATTTGGGTTGAATTAAGTTGGATGCTATTAAAAAGATTGGGAAAGGGATGTTTGAGTTGATTCAAAAAGATACATATAGTTGCATGATTCATGTGCTTTTTAATGAATATTAATTTGCAAGTGTTTTATCAAGAGCTATCTTTTATTCATGTTTTGATGCTGAATGTTACTTTACTTTGTTTAACATGGATTGATTAGTTCTATGGACACTTTTGCATGCATTTAGACGGTCAACTTTCTCCCTCTTGCTAGCCCAAAAACTCCAACAAGCAAAAACTTGTTTTCCAACACCTTCAACCAAAGTTTTTCCAGTGAGTCCACCATATCTACCTATTAGCTTTATGCTATTCCAAGTATGTTTATCATGTTATATTGTATTATCTATGTTTCCGAATTAAAATGCTTATGTTATTGATTGTTATGGGAGAAGTTGGTTAAAAAGCTCTCACGAACTTGATGCACACTTTACTTTTATTCTGCACTTAATAAACATGAACCATTGTGATTAAAATTATGAAGTTGTGTGCTTGACAAGAGTCTTGGTTGGGAGTTAGCCCATATGTGCTGTCACATGGCAAGCTTTCAACGTGCTCTTAATTATATTTAGTTGATATCATGCACTTTTGTCTATGGATGCCTAACATTGTGTGAAATAAAGGTGGAAACTTGGCAAGTTTAAGGAGTAAGTATAAATGGCTAGAGAGACGCCTGGGCCGCTAACATAAGCCATGCATCATTCATGGTGGAAGTTTACTTACATGCCATAGTGGACCTTCAGTGAAGCACTTCACAATAAAAAGCTATACCCATAGTAAATAAAAGAATGCTGAGATTGTCCATTTTGTTTGTTTGTCTTGTCATTTTGACATGAGGCTTGTTCCATGTCCTGAGACAAGAGGTACCCCAGTTGACGCTCTTGATGACGCTTTTATTACTTGCAATGACTTTAAAACTTGAACTTGCTTTGTGACCCGAGTTGAGTAGCCAGTTGGGGAGGCTTTTGTATTCACGGGGCATGAGGCATCCAACCCTTACTTTGTCAAGCACATTACTCATATTTGCTTTCACTTTCAACTTAACCATTCAAGATGCTATGATAGGGGTAATGAGAGCTTGACACCAATGAATACCACATTGCAATCATTAACTTAAGTAGAAGCATTTGGAAGCTAGATGAGACTTTTGCATGTTTTACCTCTACTTATTTATCTATCTTTCCAAAGTGTCCACCTTTTATATTCAGATTTCATAAGAGTACTCTATGACCATTATAGGATGTTTTTACTTTTCATTATGCATACATTTGGTCCATAGTACTTTCTTCTATGTTACACTTTGTGAATTATCATTGAACATCCTTACATTGAATATTTGATATCACTTTATAATCCATCTTGTATATTGCTACTCCTTTGAAGAATGAATCATTTGACTCTATGTAGCAATAGTAATCATCCTTGATATCCATTGATAGTATTAAAATGCAAAGTCCATGTTAGTTTTATCACCTTCATACTCGAGGACGAGTATAGGTTAAGCTTGGGGATGTTGATGCATGTAAAATGCATACATGAACTTTGCATTGTATTACTTATATTTCAATCATATTTGCATCATATAAGGGTTATATCATTGTTTTATATTGATTTTGGGAATATTTCATAGTTTCCCTATTTTTCTGGAATTAACCCTGCACAGGCAGAAAACCCTATTTTCTATATTTTGATGTTTCAGGGACCCAAACGACGTCCAAATGACCTGGAAATTTACGAGCATCAGTTTTTGGAAGGAACGAAGCGTGGGAGCGAAGGAAGCGAACAAACGGAGGCCCGAGGGCCAAGATAGGGTGGCCCACGCGGCCAGATTCCTTGGCCGCGTGGGACCCACCATCTTGGGCCTCGAGGCTCCGTTGCCGTCGATCTTTTTTCCCGAGCCTCCGTCTTGACCTAAAAACGACTATAAAAATAGTCCCCGAGCCCTTCGGAGAGGAGCGCCGCAGAAACACAGAACCACGAAACAGAGACCTGGAGTTGCAGATTGGAGGGGGAAAACTCCGGCGGGGCGCTGCCGGGGTGGTCTCCATCTTCTCCAACGACTTCTCCACCGTCTCCATGATGAAGGGGGAGTAGTCCACCCCTGGACTTTGGGTTTGTGGTGGTAACTTGATCCAATCTCTCTATGTATGATCATTGTTGAAGTCCATATGATGTGCCTTGCATGATTATGGAACTATCTTTGTAATTCCTATGGTGGATATTGTGGTATGATGATATTATGTTATGCATTTACCGTCATGTTGGGATTTTATGGTTTGTCATACTTTGGAATACATCTATGTTACATGCAATGGATTTATCTATTCTTAATGCCTTGTTTATCCGCGCTAACGGGTGGTTGACAACATCTCGGTGGGTAGATGAGAGGGATGTGGATGCACGTACATTAATAAATCATTGCACTAGTTCTAGAATATGTTTTCCTTTAAGAGTATGATGTATGTGGGTAGAGAGTGGCCTAGTGACAGAAGGCATAGGCATTAAGTGACAGTAATGTCACCCAACATTCTTTATCCGGGGGTAAAAAGGGGAAGTATGATGTGGTGGAGTGACACAAACCATGTTGGCCTACTCGGGTGACACCAGCAACACAAATGATTACTTCTTTCAACTATATGGGTGCAGACATATAGCCGCTATAAAATTTCCATTAAAGCATGACAATTGTGTGTACTTTTATTATCTATAACATGATCACCACCATAGATTGAGAGAGAGGATGAGTGAAACCATGAACCCGTATCCATTGTTCCCATAAGAAAAGCTCTTTGTCTTGTCCTCTTGCATTGAAGAGGATTGGGAAACTTTTACATTTATTGTTTTGTTGCTCTTTAAATTCTTGCATTAAATCAACCTCCATTAATCCTTTAACTTGTTTAGTGCATAATCAACTAAAACTTGTGACACTTTAGTTGTAGGGAATAGATAATTTTCCTTCTTGCTCCTGCGGATCGATACCCTACTTCCACATTGAGAGGTGCTACAGTGATCCCCTGCTCTTGGGGGTTATCAGGCAGCCGCCGTGCCCCCCCTTGGGAAGTTTAGCTTGGACTCCTAGTCAACCGAGGAGTCATTTCCTAGTACTCCCCCTTTTTCCTTTTTTCCTTTTTTCCTTTCCTATTTCAGTTCAGACTCTTTTAAAAGATACTTAATTAAATAAAAGAAAGGGAGGGGAATATAGTGCGCTGTCCTGGTGGGGTGCGACCCATGCTGCTAGCCCCCTTCTTGGTATTCCTTAGAAACTCTTCCGGAACAAAATATACTCTATAGATAAAATCATCGACTCTATCCGCTGATGTCAGAAACACTTCCAGGCATCCCGGAACATCTCATGTTTGCCATATTTCTCTTTCAGGACTCTCAGCCCTATACTGAGAAAATATGCCTCTTATGATAACTTCACCGGAACATCTCCAATTCTCACTGAAGTTGTTCATGTGACATCGAAGTGACTCCAACCACTTCTCATAACCACTAACACTACAACTTTTCTCTCAACTAAAGATTGACTACAGCTTAAGCGTATGACCCGGAAGGTTCGGCAACACATAGGCATGTCTGGAATACTTACCGGACAATAACCAACATTGGGACCTAGACAGCCGTACTGGCTCCTATGTGTTCACGAATAAACGATGGAACTTCTTGTGTGTTTCTCATTACGCTAATCCCCTTACCTTACGTACATAGTACCAATGGTATCACGAGATGAGACAATGTGATCTAGTGTGATCAAGCCATTTGATCATAACACATATAAACTCATACCGGTATCACCATCTTTTCTCATTCCGTATTACCGATGTCTTGTGATAACTCACACTGTGTCTGGCATGATGATTGGGTGACATCGGTAATACTGAGATGTCCTAGATAACGTATCTCTCCATCGCCTGGAGGAGTAAGTATCATTCTCGAAAAATCTCCGTTCCTTTACGCATTCTAGGTTTATACCTCAAAAGCCACTCTTATAATCCCCAATTAAGGCTAGAAGTTTGATGATGATCAAAGTATAATTGTCGACTGTGCGATCACTAGATGTTCTCATGGTATAGCAATATAGCTAACAAAACTCAATATGATCAATTGTTAATTTCATCTGTGACGATTTGTCTCTTAGCAAGATCATACAATTGGGTCGGTTCAATACTATTGTCATTCCGATAATATACTCTCATAGTTGTGTGACTTATACAAAGTCCATAATCAGGAAAACATGATCATCTAACAACAAGATGATCTAATCTTAGAGACAAGACTAGGAGCACTTGGTATTATCTATATCTCTACATGTGCATCAGAGGTTTATGCAGACGATGATGGATATCATCATACCGAGTAGGTCCAGAAAGTATATCTCCATCGTCAGAGGAGAAATTTCCAATCTCAGATCAGTAAGTCCAATACACATTTTACGAGCTACCCAGAAGTTTCCGTTGTGATCACCCTTTTAGGGTGTGATGTTAAAAAAGTAACATTTCAAACATGCATAAACCTAAAATTCTCATGGTCAAAGGACATGTAAGTACATTAAACTTTTTTTTGATATTACTAATAACATTGTGACGATGAGATCTCGTAGTATATCAATAACTTGGGTCTCTTCCACCAACAATTTGCTCCCGTTGTTTTTAGTATCATCATACACATGACCAGGAAAACAAGGTCTTATACTAACAATGAGTTAGTGTTTAAATGCAAGACAAGGACTATACTGGATGCTTATATTTCCACACGTGTGTATGGCTTTTCCGCTGAATCTAAATTCATAAACCATGACAATTATAGCATGGAACATAAACATTCATTATAAAATAGATATATTAATAACAATTATTATTTCATCTAATGCATATCTCGTTCAATAACATTAGTAGAGGAGCCAAGATCACCATAATAAGATGTTTCCCCAAAAGCGCTAGTTTTACCATTGATGAGGGAAGATGGTTACTTTTTCATTTGGATTGGATGATAATGATGTGTATCTCAGACATCTATGTTTTTCCTTTTTTTCAAACTCAGACATCTTATTTGTGATGAGCGCTATTATAATTAATCACTAATTATAATTTAATTGACGGTTTTGTCCTTGCATCTGTTGTAAGAGTGAGACATTGGTGAAAGGCCATTAAGTTAGCTGCAGAAAATCAAATTTTTGGTTGCCTAGATACGCTGTGGGTGAGAGAGACTACGTGTCGTGCACTAGTAGGAAATAGGCTAGTGGCAACATCGTGTTTGCGACGTGTACACCGTTAGGCACGTTGCTAGTATAAGATAGCAACGCGTATTGGTAAGACGCGTTGCTACTATTTCCTTAGTGGCAACATGTATTTTTGGGGAAGCGTTGCCAGTAACTTTTGTGAGCCCACCGGGCCTCGGTAAAACTAGTGGCAACGGTTGCATATTGAACACATTGCCAGTACGGCCATAGTGGCAACGTGTCCGTTGGATACACGTTGCTAAATAGCAACGTGACCTTGTTGCACGCGTTGTCACTACAATGGGGATATATCCCCCAGATTGACTGACCGGCCGCATCGCCGGCCACACACACACACACTCTCTCTCTCTCTCTCTCTCTCTCTCTCTCTCTCTCTCTCTCTCTCTCGTGACGCGGTTAGGGTTCCGCCGCCGCACCTCCGTAGTGCGTTGCCGCCGCGCGCTGCTGCCGTACCTCCACAGTGTGCTGCAACAGCCCTTACCCTCCGGCGCCGCCGCCTCGCCGGGCGCCTGCCGTGGGACTCGTCGCCGGATCCACGCCGCCGCCTCCCTCTCATGTGCCGTTGCCGGCGGCCACGAGCTCAAAGGTTCGCACATCTATCTCTGGCTCGGCCACGAAGTTGTCGGGGCCGGCCGGTATTGTTTGATAAATGTGTTGTTTGTTTAGGGTTGTTTGTTTAGTTTGCAATGTGTATTTAGTTTGCAATGTGTTGTTTGTTTACCGTACAATTAATTTAGTTTGCATTGTTTGATATATAGTGTCCCTTGAAGATGGTTTTGAATTCCGTCGGCTGGCATGATATGGAGTTTTCCGACGTGGTATATTATTTTGGAAAACTAGCTAGTAATTTCATTTCGTGTACATAATATGCCGATTAAAATGACATAGATTTTTTTATTTAGGGTTCCATATGTGAACCGGGTGTGCCGACCGATTTGCAAATTGTTGTTGAGAGGTTAAATGTTGTTGAAAAGGAAAATCATGAATTGAAACAAAAATTGAAGAAACTTGAAGAAGACAAAATGATATTGGACTTGTATGTTGCCGATGTCGTCGACGATCACAAAAAGAAGATGGACGCAAAACGGTTGAAGATTAGAAAGATTAGAAGATATGCCATCGATGAGGAGGCCTGGTTTCATTATGCACTTGGATCCGTTGCTACCATAGTTGCGATTTCTATCGCAGTTGTTATTTTATTTAGATGTACTAGATGATTTAGTTAGATTGGAGTTAAGCTAGATGTTAGAAGTTCCTATATGTTGTATTTGGACTAATTGTAATCTATGTTGTAGCAAATAATGAATCACATGTGTGAGAGTTGTGGCTACCCCGACTGTATGAGCAAGAAGTTTGCGTAGTTCTCCCACAAGAGGTTCACACCATGATGGTATGTTTTATCCAACATATTTATTCTATCATAATTTCTTCACATTATAGTATGATGGTCTTGTGGGAACTCTTTTATTGTATTACTTGAGGCATCTTTTTATTCTTCTTTTTATCCATGTTGTTACACCGACGACTTTGATTCACATGATAGTAAGGATGACTCTAAGTGTCAGGATGACATAACCTCTAGAAGTAGTGCTAAAAAGGCGCCAAGTTCTTGCATTCCTTCCGAAGATTCTGTCGTCCTGACACTTAGTCACGATATTGTCCTTTGAATCAAAGTCAACGCTATGAAACATGTATAGGCCGATGATTTAAACTATGTCATGTTAAAGGGAAAAGAGTATCTACAATACCTTGTACTATATACAATTTGAGTCCTTGTATTAGTACATGGTCTTGTATGTACTCTTTTTGCCTTGTTTTGGCAATGATATATGAGGCTTGTATTGTTTTTGTCGTCTTTTCTTCAATGTTTAGAATTTGTGTAGAATGTGCCAATGATTAGACTCAAGTGCATAATCATTTCGAGTGTTGGTCTAAAGGACCTATTGACATGTGTAACAACATTGGTTATACATTTCTCTTGGTCCTTTAGTTCCGACACTTGGAAGTTAATGGTGTGCACTCTTCATATGAGGCATCTTTTTATTCGTGTTTTTATCCATATTGTTGTACATCTTCTTTTTTTTCCTTTTACCCATGTTCTTGTATATGTACTATAGGCCGATGATTTAAACTATGTCATGTTAAAGGGAAAAGAGTATCTACAATACCTTGTACTATATACAATTTGAGTGCTTGTATTAGTACATGGTCTTGTATGTACTCTTTTTGCCTTGTTTTGGCAATGATATATGAGGCTTGTATTGTTTTTGTCGTCTTTTCTTCGATGTTTAAAATGTGTGGAATGTGCCAATGATTAGACTATTGTGCATAATCATTTCGAGTGTTGGTCTAAAGGACCTACTGACATGTATAACAACATTGGTTATACATTTCTCTTGGTCCTTTAGTTCCGACACTTGGAAGTTCATGGTGTGCACTCTTCATATGAGGCATCTTTTTATTCGTCTGTTTATCCATCCTTTTACCCATGTTCTTGTAGATGTATTACACCGATGACTTTGATTTAGGATAGTAAGGATGACTCTGAGACTGAGGAGGACATAACATGTAGATGGAATTCCAAAAAGGGGTCGAGTTCAGGTTATGTCCTCCTCAGACTCAGAGTCTCGCTATTGTCCACTGAATCAGAGTCATCGTTGTGAAACATCTATTGTTTTTGTCGTCTCTTCTTCGATGTTTAGAATTTGTGTGGAATTTGCCAATGATTAGACTCTTGTGCATAATCATTTCGAGTGTTGGTCTGAAGGACCTACTGACATGTATAAGAATATTGGTTATACATTTCTCTTGGTCCTTTAGTTCCGACACTTGGAAGTTCATGGTGTGCACTCTTCATATGAGGCATCTTCTTATCCATGTTGATGTTAGAGGCCGATGATTTAAACCATTTCATGTTAAAGGAAAAGAGAGTACCTATAATGCCTTGAACTATATACAATTTGAGTGTTTGTATTAGTACTTGGTCTTATAGGCACTCTTTTTTCCTTGTTTTGGCAATGATGTATGAGGCTTGTACTGTTTTACACCGCTGACTTTGATTCACAGAATAATAGTGTGACCCTGAGTCTGAGCAGGACAGAACCTTTAGAAGGAATGTCAAAAAGGGGCAGAGTTCAGTCAGGCCAAAAACCGACGGTGTCGCACTGTGGTCTTTGGTCTGCCTGATCTCGGCCCTTCTTGGCTGTCCATCTGTAGGTCCTGTCCAGCTCAGACTCAGGGTCACACTACTGTTCTCTGAATCAAAGTTGTCGCTGTGAAACAACATAGCTAGGTTTGATCTGGTTTGTTTTGTTCTGTGTGCCAATGATTAGACTCTTTCATTATCCTATTCTTATAAGAACATTAATCTCTAATTGTCTATTGTTTCAGAACATCCCGTGCAGGGCTAGACGTGACTTCTTGGAGCATGTTGGCATTCCCATTAATGGCTACAGCATATTTGAAGTCACCCTGCTCCAGCATACGGATCACACTAGGATCTTCGAAGTTTTGTGCAGCAACGAGCCGAGACGGACATATTTCAATGGCTACCAATGGACGGAACTTGTTGCTACATATGGCATGCAACATGCTGCGAGGTGCACTTTCTTTCTCGACCATGGTGTAAGCGAGATCTACTTCATGTATAGGGCACCCGATAGTTCTGACTCTGAGGATCATGACCCTAGAGATGATCATCACTTCATGCCTCAGCCACCGGTGATCGAGACCCTAAGTGATTAGCAAGTTAGTTATTAGAAGACTTGTACTAAGTCGGTACTATCTACTGACAAAACTGAGTCAAGTGCTATATCTATGTAATTCGAGACATGTAATAAATTATGTCGAGATGAATATTGTGGCATATTATTTGTTATTCGAGATTAATACATTTCGTTATTCTGTCATATTATTTGTTTCTGCTTGCTATTGAATATTGTGGCATTTCCTACTGGCAAATTATCAGAATTAGCAGCGCTGGCAACGCGTGCCACTACGGCTACGTTGGAGCTATAGATGAGCACCGGCAACGCGTGCCACGCGGAAGACGTTGCAAAGCTTTATGCTCTAGCAACGCGCCCCAAGATACGTTGCCGGTAAGAATAGCAGCAGCGTGACACTCACAACGTGTGCCCACACGTTGCCAATGGGCATAATGCACGCGTTGCCAATTAGCTTTTCTGTACTAGTGGTGCATTGGATCACTTTCAAATCTAGAATGTAAAGCTCCGTGCAACTGCGAATTTTAGACCGCAAATGCCTACCAGATCAACGTTGACTGAGAAGTGGTAACTAAAATCGCCAACGAAGTCTTAGCACCCCGCAACGCTCGGAGCCCAAGCCGCGACTCTTTCCACTGTCGATCATGTGAGATGGGTGTGCATGCTTCCATTGCATGGATCCCTTTTAATAGGCCTCACCCAGCTAATTCCTAACCAATGGCCTTGACAGCTCCCGATCAGGCCTCTCCTATTCCTACTACGACGCCCGAGCCACCCCACCACCGACGCCTCCGACCTCGCTAGCTACGCAGCTCCGTCGCCATTGCCGGCGCGCGCGCAGCAATGACCTCCTCCTCCGCCGCGTCCTCCTCTCACCTCCATATTACAATCACCAACAACCACACCTCTGCCATCACCACCGCCGCCACCAACGGCAACAACAACACCAAACCGCACATCTACCACCTCCACTCCGGCGCGCGCTCGCAGTCCAACAGTGTCTCCCCTCGCGGTGGTGGCGGAGGCGGAGGCAGCGGAGGTGGGACGACCAACCAGGCGTGCGCGGCGTGCAAGTACCAGCGGCGCAAGTGCAACCCGGACTGCCCGCTGGCGCCCTACTTCCCCGCCGACCAGCAGCGCCGCTTCCTCCACGCGCACCGCCTGTTCGGCGTCAGCAACATCCTCAAGACGCTGCGCCGTCTCAAGCCGGAGCTCTGCGATGCCGCCATGCAAACGCTCATCTACGAGGCCGAGATGCGTCACATGGATCCCGCCGGAGGCTGCTGCCGCGTAATCACCGAACTCGAGCAGACCTGCAACCTCGAGTTGGCCGAGCTCGCCGCCCTGCAACACCACCTCGACCTCTACCGCCAGGCCACCCCGTGCGTCGGGGCCCTACCGACTGGCGGCGGCACGGACGGCACATGCGCCGACCTCGAGGTCACGTCATCCAACCATCAGCCGCTCCTCCTCGTTGCCGACCAAGATCAGGTTGTCGTCGACGCGCTCTACGTCGGACAAGAAGCCGACGCGGTGATACGCAACGGCGCAGATCACGACGACCTGAACAACAGCCCTCAACCGCAAGATCACCACGGTGGACAGCAGCAGCAACAGCAGCTGTACGACTACTTCTACTACGAGACGACCGGAGCAGGCGAAGACGCCGGAAGCAAGCCAGGCGGCGTCGACATTAACGTGGACGTCATGGAGCATTTCGATTACGACTCCGGCTGTGACGTTGATGATGGTCATCAGAAGCTGGATCAACTGGGGCCGATGATGTCGTCGGGCCTAGGGCAGCAGATCGAGGAGCACTACCAGATTGGCCAGAAGGAATACGAGATGAAGGTGGCGTCGCTTGTCGACGTGTTCGACATGCGGCAGGAGCTGCAGACGGTGGACGTGAATGCGAATATCGGCGTCAAGGAGGAGCTTCAGGAGGAGGAGGACGACAAGAATAACATCGCACTAAGCGAAGCAGCACACATGGCTGAATCGTCTCATTGCAGGCTAGGATTAGGCTTTTAATTAAGTATTCTTCTCCTAATGCGACATCGTTCCTTTCGGGCATCTCCGTAGTTTTCTTAAGTTTCTTTTTAAGAATGAGAGACGATGTAGAAATTATAATACTCACTCCGATCCATATTAGTGGGCACAACTTTATCTAGATACACATGTATCTAGTCTAAATACATAACTAGATACATATGAATTTAGACAAATCTATGCCCACTAATATGGATCGGAGGAAATATTGTTTTTTTGAATTCAAAGCACCGTGACTAAATAGTACAAGTTTATATTATTAGAATCGCGACGTTTAGATTTAATTTCACAAAGACTCCTCATAGCATATGGCGGGTGTTTGGTGTTGTAGTTAGCACATTGCTACGTCGTGGTCAACCACGACCTGACCTATAGTGTGGTCAGCCAAAAAAGGAAAGTTCCCCCGCGCGCGCCAGGACGGAAAAGGAAACGAGGGGATCCCGCGCGCGGACACACCAGGTCGCGCCTCGCGCGGGACGCAAGGCCCAGAATTGGCGGGCTCCAGTCCCGAGACCCAGACCCGGTCTCTTCTTCCTCCTCCACGACGGGAAATTACCACTCCCCGGTCTGCACAAAAGAATCGGCAGAAAATCGATGTTACTTGTCTACGAACCAGATCTGCTCGAGGGGAAACAGCTAGAAGCTAAAGATGTAAGATTCTCCATGCCACCTTCATTAGTTGCGAGAAAAACAACCGCCGTAATAGATCCGCCGTCGCCGGTGGAGAAAACTCTAGCCCGATGATGCACGCCGTTTCCGCTGCCCTCTATCGCTCACGGGATCGAGGAGATGGTGCGCTTGGCAATGGCGCTCGAGAAAACGGCGGCGAGACAGAAGGGGCGCGAGCTCGCCGGCGATTCGCCGGTGATTTCGCGGGTGCGAGAGCTGCGAGAGAGAGAGGCGAGCGGTGGGGAATGAGGACGAGAGCTGCCCGCACACGCGAAACTGCCCCGGCGGAAACGGTCGCGTTGACCTGGTGGGGAGCGGTCCGTTGGATCCAGATCGCGCGGCGCGGAGAAGTGAGCTCGCGATTGTCCAGATCGAGGTCGACCAAGAAAAAGAAATTGCGAATAACATTGTATCTTCAATTGTTGATCAGATTCTTTTGAGTATCAGTATCGACTAATAACATTTTACGGTATGTCACTATAGGAGAGCGGGTGTTGCCGTGTGCCAAAAGCTTTGCCGTGTGCTGGATATCGGGCACACGACAAAGTCCATCTTTCCCGAGTGCTACACATGGCAAAGAAGAATGCACTGAGTCGTAGCACAGAAACACACGGCAAACAAATACACACGGCAAAGGCAAACAAAAGCACACGGCAAAGATTACAGGCCCACTGTTAGTCTTTGCCGTGTGTTTGTACACGATTAAGATTAACACACAATAAAGACCAAATTTCGGTTTTTAAGTGTCAAAAATGACTTTTTTGTGAAGCAAGTGCAAACAATATGGTGCAAAATGGCTCCATATTTGATGGATAATCCACAAATATTTGGAATTTTCTCACTACCTACCTAATTTCGTCTATTTAAATGATTTTATGCCAATTTTCAGAAAGTAATTTAAATTGAACTGCAAGTGTGCGATAGTTTGCTTTGTTTTTTTACACAAAATCATTTTAAAGTACACAAGTAGTGATTATATCACAGAACCGTCGATAGTTTTGAAAAAATCACTCCCTTTCAATGAATAGCCTTGGGGGCCATTAAAAAAACTAAAAGAAAGTAAAAAAATACTCAAAAAGTAATCCTTTGACATGGAGTCATTTTATATGTACTAGTTTCTAGAAAATATGATAAACTTGAGTTTTGACAAACTTTTCAATAAAATTCTTCACAAAAAGGTTTATCATCTATAAAAATGTATAGTTTTCAAGTCAAATGACCAAGTTATGACCATTACCGTGGCATAGTTTGTTATAAATGCCCATATTTGACACATAGGTGTGTCTTGGTGTTGCAACAGTGGAACATGGGGTTTCCCCTATGCTGCCAAAGTGGGTCCACCACATGTGGGCTCACCAAGAAGATGGACATGGCCAAGACGCAAAACTTGGTAGTTAGGTCCGCCCACTTACCATACGGGAACCCGACAAGCTTGACATCGACATCCAGGCGGCTAAGGACTCAAGACTATTTAACCTTCTGGGGTCGCCAACCCGGAGACCAAGGCCAGGACCCGTGAGGCAGGCTGCCCGGCAGGAGGCCAGTCGCTCTGCGCCCTTCAGGGTGCCGCTCCATACAAGCAAAGGATAAGCACGCCAGCACAAGCTAGAAGGACCAAGAAGACATGGGCGGCAAGAAGATGGAGCCACCAAGTGACGTCGTCAGGGAACAGCACCGGTGGGACTATCAGCCCCTATCCACCCCGTTTTTTTCTAAAGGTGGGCACCCTCACCTATAACTGGCCAAGGATGCAAGGACCAGAAGAGGCCATGCCGCCCCGATTAGACACCACCACCACCGAGGGGTTTTTTCCGCTAAAAAACATCACGCTCCTTGCGTGACCGCCTGTGGCGTACCGCTAGGCTATAAAGGGAGGGCCGAGGTCACCAAGGAGAGGGACGGAAAACCAAGAGCAAGAGCAAGACTAGACTAAGGCTAGAGAGGCAGAGTCGAGAGGTGATCTCCTCCAGGTAAGGATCTGCTCGTCGTCCCCCTCACGTTAAAAAAAATCACTTTCAAAAATTGTTCAAATTCAAAAGTTGCTCACATTCAAAAATTGTTCAAATTCGATATTTGTCAACGTTCAAAATTTGTTCAAATTAAAAAATGTTCAGATTCGAAATTTTCCACATTAAAAATTGTAAAACATTTTTTTATTTGAACATTTTACAAAATCACAAAAGGTGAAAAATAAAAAATAAAAGAAAAAGGAAAAGATAAAACAGAAAAGAAAAAACACTGTGTCATAGTCCCGACAACGGAAGAGGAGCTCGTCGACGGGACCATGCCCAGGGGCTACTGTCGCAACAGTGGAACATGGGGTTCCCCCTATGCTGCCAAAGTGGGTCCACCATCTGTGGGATCACCAAGAAGATAGAGTACAAGGCCAAGCGGCAAGACTTGGTAGGTGGGTCTGCCCCTTACCACACGGGAACACGACAAGCTCGACATCGACATCCAGACGGCTAAGAACTCAAGACTCGGTGACCTTCCGGGGTTGCCAACTCGGAGACCAAGACTAGGACCCGTGAGGCAAGGTGCCCGACAGGAGGCCAGGCGCTCTATCCCCTTCAGGGTGTCGCTCCGTACAAGCAAAGGATAAGCACACAAGCACAAGCTAGAAGGACCAAGAAGACCAGGGCGCCGAGAAGATGGAGTCACCAAGTGACGTTGTTAGGGAACAGTGCCGGTGGGACTGCCAGCCCATGTCCACCCTGCTTTTCCTAAAGGTGGGCACCCCCACCTAACCGGCCAAGGATGCAAGGACCAGAGGAAGCCACGTCGCCCCTGTAGGACACCACCGAGGGGTTTTCCCTCCAAAAACCCCTCACGCTCCTTGCGCGTGAGAATGTTCATCCACCGTTGCCGGTCGTTGCCGCGCCGCCTTGGGGCCGCGAGTTCGATACTCCCGGGGAACGCTGACACCGCCGCTCACATCCCCCCGAATCCACACATGGTTTACTTGGCTTTACCCCGACCTCGACCTTCGCTCTATGCTGGCGCCTGTGCCTCTCGAGCTTTCTGTCGAGCTCGCGAGGGAGGTGCATGAGCACGTGGCAGCACTGGTGGCTTTGTACGCTCTCCGTAACGACGTCCATGGCGTTGGCGAGGATGGCACAAGTAGTGGTAGCAGCGGGAGCTCCGGTGAGGAAGGCGTAAGCGACGAGTCCGACGGGGAGGAGAGCTCCAGCAGCGGCGGTTCTACTGACTGTGTTGCCTTGGATATCCTGGGAACATGTTTTAAACACTTTTAAACTTTTGTTTTGTAACTGATAAGACCTATGTCCTCTGTATTAGTTCCTGTTTCCTGGTGTCATGAGGTTTTGTGTTGCTTTTCCCATTTACGTGTGATACATCTCAAACGTATCTATAATTTTTGATGTTCCATACTGTTATTATACCAATTGCTACATGTTTTATTTACACTTCATAGCATTTTTATGCATTTTCTGGAACTAACCTATTAACAAGATGCCACAGTGCCAGTTTCTGTTTATTATGTCTGTGCATTGCAGAAAAGGTCCAAAAACCAAAGTGCTCAGAAAAATCCCGAAAAATTATAGAAATTCTATTTCGCCAGGAAACTCCGTGGGCCAGAAGGACAAGTCCGGGGAGGCCCGAGGCCTCCTCGCCATACGCGGCCTAGAGGGGGTAGTGCCGAGGGGTGGCGACGTCGCCTCGTGCACACCCCCTCGCGTTGCCCTTTCACCTATTTATTACCTCCGTGGAGAAAACCCTAAAACTGATGACGATTTTCCCAGACACGACTCCCAGCTTCGCCGCCATCCGAAACTCTAATTCGGGGGACAGAATTCTCAGTTTCGGCACCCTGTCGGGACGGGGAAGTGCCCCCGGAGCCATCTTCATCACTGTTGCTGCCTCCCATGATGAGGAGGGAGTAGTTTTTCATCGAGGCTGAGGGCTCTACCGGTAGCTATGTGGTTTATCTCTCTCTCACATGGTGTGATCTTTATGTGATCATGAGCTTTGTAATCTAGTTGAATTCATAGATGTTTCCCCTTCATTGTTATAGTTATGCTACACTCAAGCGGGTTTATCATTATAATCTTCGGAGTCATGTAAGAACACGTTATCAAGGTGACAGTGTGGGTGACGTGTGTGGCTCCATTAATAGATTAGAGGGATACTTGCCATGAGTTGTTCTTGTGTTGGATGTCACTATAAAATTGTGGTGTTTGTTTAGTACTATTTTAGGATGCTCATAGTGACAGCGTGGGGTGCCCTAGATGTGGAATACAGACTTTAAAGTGTGCTTTTATAGCCCTACGCGATGGTCTTGGTGTTCTATGATATTGTGGTGTTTGTTTACTCAGACTTTAAGGTGTGCTCTTTGTAGCCCTATGCAGTGGATTGGTATTTCTATCCAACAGGAGAATAGTTCAGTGTAGCATGTGAAGAGGAATTATTTATGTATTCAATTATATTATTATTGTTGAGAGTGTCCACTAGTGGAAGTATGATCCCTAGGCCTTGTTTCAAGCATAGAAACACCGTTTACTCTCAGTTCTGCTGCATATTTGCTCGCTGCCATTTTTACTACAGATTGCAATTACCACTTATTAATATCCATATCACCTGCATTTTAATATCTCTTCGCCGAACTAGTGCACCTATACACCTGACAAGTGTATTTGGTGTGTAGGAGACACAAGAGACTTCTTGTATCTTAATTGCAGGGTTGCTTGAGAGGGATATCTTTAACCTATACCTCCCTGAGTTCGATATACCTTGGGTTATTCACTTAAGGGAAACTTGCTGCTGTTCTACAAACCTCTGCACTTGGAGGCCCAACACTGTCTTCAAGAATAGAAGCGTGCGTAGACATCAATGTGCTCTAAGCCATTGGGTCCCAGCCCCCGAGCGTGTTAACATCGACGCTGGTATGCTAGGTGTGTACCCGGCAAGGCCAGAGGGCATTGCGTCTCGCGAGGCGGTAAGAGCTCTTGAGTCTAAACACCCAAGAGTCCTCCTTAGGCGTTCAAGGCGCTTACGGAGCTCAAGGGACAAAACCAACGATACCCTGGGAAGGAAAACAGAGTTTCTGGAGCATGATATGACTTAGCTTTCTTGTGGGGTGGAGACCCTGAGGAGAGGCTTCTGCTAGAGGAGCCTCTTGAGGCTTGTGAGGAGAGCGTTGGACTGCGTCTTGTGAGTCCTTACCTCCTTGGGGTTCTGCCCCGCTCTTTTGTGGGATTCCTGCATCCTGTTCTGCGACAAAGGCAAAGCAACGAGGGTTGCAATAGTGCGCGCTTGCAGGTTCGCACCTAGTGTTGCACGAGGAGATTTAGCACCAAGGACCTTGGAAAGTGGTGCGTACGAGGGCGTCCCCCCGAATCCACACATGGTTTACTTGGATTTTTCGGAGCTGCTGGGACTGACCCGAGGACAGACACCGTGCCCCAGCCCCCGCTTGTGTAACGCTCAGGGGAGAAAATAGCGCGCACCGAAAAGGCAGCTTACCGAGGGTAAGGACATACAGGGGTATGCTCGGCGTGAAGCGCATAGTTTACTTGCTGAATGAATAGGTTCATTACAAAACGAGCCATTGTGGGCATGGGAGACCCTCATGAGGAGGAGTCTCATTGAGTCTGTAGTGGCCGCGTGGCACCCTCAAGAAACAAAAAGCCGCCGTGGTGAACATGGGGTCACAGTCCGAGTGTGTTGGAGATTTGTGCGGCCTAGGACTGGCGCTAGGAGAAGTCGACGGAGAGTGTTTTTTTACTAGGAGATGTAACTAGCGCCGGGGCGAGCGAGTCATCGCCCGCCGGAGGGTGCCGCGCACGGCCTCCTACTGGGGAGGCACGGTCCTGCTGCCTGCGGGGGTAGCCCCCGAGCCGCTAGCAGCCAGGTCCAACCTCTTGGCGACGGTGAGCTCCTTGGAGGAGGAGTGCTTCTTCTACTGCACAGGCGTGACCAGGGGTTCTGGAGCCAGGAGCGCTTTGGAGGAAACCCCCTTGGCGGGGCACTGGGCCGCTGATGACGTGGATCGCATGTTCGTTGGGAGACCCCCAAGAGGAAGGTATGAAGCAGTGTAGCAGCAGTTTCCCTCAGTATGAAACCAATGTTTAATCGACCAGTAGGAGCAAGAAATCACTTCTGAAGGTTGTTGGTGGCGCCGTTTACGATCACCAACGTGGAATCTGCACACAACACAATCAAACTATTTTGCCCCAACGAAACAGTGAGGTTGTCAATCTCACCGGCTTGCTGAAAACAAAGGATTAAACGTATGGTGTGGAAAACAGTAGTAAATTACAGAGAATGAAAAGGAACAGTGTTTGCAGTTGGTTGTATTATCAGTGTAAAAGAATGGACCGGGGTCCACAGTTCACTAGTGGTGTCTCTCCGTAAAAGATAACTAACATGCTGGGTGAACAAATTACAGCTGGGCAATTGACAAAATATTGAGCACATGACAATGCATATATATGACATGATGATTACTATGATATTCATGTGGGCATTATGACAAAATACATAGACCGTTATCCAACTGCGTCTATGACTAATAATCCACCGCCAGGTTGTCATACCAAATTCCCGTTGGTATTAAGTTGCAAGCAACGGATAATTGCATTAAGTAATATGCGCAAAGTAAACAAATGCATTAGACCTAACGGCGCACCCTTAAGCTAAGCATCGGTTATTTTATCCCTAGTGGCAACAACACATCCACAATCTTAGAAGTTATTGTCACTCTCCCAGATTACCGGAGGCATGAACCCACTATCTAGCATAAATACTCACTCTTGGAGTTACAAGCATCTACTTGGCCAAAGCATCTACTAGTAACGGAAAGCATGCAAGATCATAAATAACATATAAGATAGATTGATAATCAATTTGACATAGTATTCAATATTCATCGGATCCCAGCAAACACAACATGTAGCATTACAATAAGATGATCTTGATCATGATAGGCAGCTCACAAGATCTAAACATGATAGCATAAAGTGGAGAGACAACCATCTAGCTACTGCCATGGACCCGTAGTCCAAAGATGAACTACTCACGCATCACTCCGGAGGCAGGCATGGTGATGTAGAGCCCTCCGGTGATGATTCCCCTCTCCGGCAGGGTGCCGGGAAGAGCTTCTGAACCCTCCCGAGCTAGGGTTGACGGCGGCGGCGTCTCTGGAACTTTTCGTGGATAATGGCTCGGTTATTTAGGGTTTTCGCGTTGGGAAGAATAAATAGGCGAAAGGGCGGCGGCTGCGGAGCCACGAGGGCCCCACACCACCCCACGGCACGGCAGAGGGGCCCATGCGGCCCCATGGTGTGGGTTCCACGTGGCCCTCCTCCGTCTCTCCTCTGGACTCCGTCTTCGTGTTGGAAAAATAGGAGGTTATGTCCAAGTTTCGTCCAATTCCGAGAATATTTCCAAACTAGCTTTTCTGGAATACAAAAACAGCAGAAAACAGGAACTGGCACTGTGGCATCTTGTTAATAGGTTAGTCCCAGAAAATGCATAAAAATGCTATGAAGTGTATATTAAACATGTAACAATTGGTATAATATCAACATGGAACATCAGAAATTATAGATATGTTTGAGACGTATCAGCCGCTGCCTTCTCCGCCACGACCTTCTCTTGAGAGGTGAACTGCTTCTTCTTGGAGGGCGCGAGGTGATCGAGGGCATCCACGTCAGCAGGGTAGGTAGCAGTTGCGACCTTGTAGACGTCCACGACGGTGCGGACCGAGTCCTTTTCATCACAGCGGATGGTGATGGTGCTCCTGCAGCCTGGTATCTTGACTACGTTGTAGGCGTGATGCGTGAATGCCATGAACTTGGCCAGTGCGGGGTAGCCCAAGATGGCGCTGTATGGCAGGTTGATGTGGGCGATATCGAAGTCGATCAGCTCGGTGCGGCAGTTGTCTTGGGTGCCGAACGTGACGGCAGACGCAATTGCCCGAGGGGCAGCATGGTTCCGTTCGTCACCCCTGAGAAGGGCCTCGTTGGCATCAGGCGCTCGTATGGCACTTGGAGTAGGTCGAAGGTGTCCATACGTTCAGACCCGCTCCCCCGTCGATGAGTGTCTTGGTGACAGCAACATTGTCGATGGTGGGTGTGCACACCAATGGAATGGTTCCCATGGCTGCAGTGTTCTTGGGATGGTTGCTGGAGTTGAAGGAGATTTTGTACTGCGACCACTTGAGGGGCTTTCCGGCGCCGACCTTTGGGAGGGCGGCGTTGACCTCGCGAGCGAGCTCCTTGAAGTGGCGGTTGGAGATGGGAGCCTGTGCTCCTCCAAGGATGCACGTGGCCCACATGCGAGGCTTGTTATGCTACGGCTGGACAACATTGGCTTGCTGGTTGGGCGGGTGGTTGGCCTGCTGAGGTTACTGACCCTGATGAGGGTACTGACCCTGCTGGTTGTAGTTGTTGCTGCGGTCTTGCCAGCGCCCACTGTTGTGATCACCTCCACGTCCGCCGTTGCGACGGCTTTGGTGGTTCTCGCGGATTTTCTTGAGCTTGAAGCAGTCTTCAGTGTTGTGAGTGTTCAGCTTGTGGAAGCCGCAATACTTGCCACTCTTCTTGTCGTCCTCCTCTCGCCCGCGCTTAAGCTTCTACCCGGGCTCAGGCTCCGGCTCTACCGCGAGGGCGGCCAGTGCCTTGTGCTTGGCAGGCTCCTTGTTCTTGCTCTTGGCTTTCGCTGCTTCAGGGTCATCCAACTCGGGACAGTTGTGGACGAACAGGGGCGGCCCTCCTCTGCCTTTGGCGCACTTGTCGGCTAGGTGGAAGAGTAGCACCACGGGGGTGAGGGAGTCGGCATAGATGCCGAGCTTCTCAAGCATCTTGGTGTCTGTGACACCGGCAGAGAAAGCCCCTATGACAGCGTCGTCGTTGATGTGCGGGATCTTGTTGCAGACTTAGCTGAAGCGCTGGATGGACTTGCGCAGCGTCTCGCCTTTCCGCTGCTTCACAGTGCGGAGGTCGTTGAGGGAGAGGGGACGCTCATACTTCCTTTGAAGTTGGCGACGAACTGCTCGCACAGCTCTCCCCACGACCTGATGGAGGCATCGGGGAGGTTCATGAGCCATGAGCGGGCAGCATCTTTGAGGGCCATGGGAAACCAGTTGGCCATGACCCGATCATCACTGCCCGCGTCTTGGACTCCCACGGTGTAGAGCTGCAGGAACTCCATGGGGTTGAGCGTGCCGTCGTAGCGCGGAGGTAACTCTGGCCGGAACATGGAGGCCACACCACGCGTCACAGCTCTCGTGAGAGGGCTAGGCAGCCCTTGCTATACGAGGTGTGGCCGTCCGCGAGGACGACGCGATTGGGGTCGCCGGCTGCGGCGATGTCACGGACCGTCCGGTCCTGGCGCTCGCGTTGGCGCTCGAGGTTCACGCGGGCGTCCTCCGGGGCCCTTGTGATGATTTGGCGGCGCGCCGGCTGCGGCGATGTCATGTACCGTCCGGTCCTGACGCTCGCGCTGGCGCTCGAGGTTCACGCGGGCGTCCTCCGGGGCCCTTGTGATGATTTGGCAGCTGGCGCCACCAAGGTGCGAGGAGGACGCACCGAGAAATGGGGCCCCGCCCGGGACGTGGGCGTTCGGGTGCTGCCCGCAGGCTCCTCCGCCTGAGGTGGAGGAGGTGGAGGAGGAGGGGAGGGGCGCCGTGCGCCACTCTTCCCTGCGACGCTGGTGGATCCAAGGAGTGTGATGACGCCGGCGCGATTCTTGCAGCGTTGACGAGCTCGGTGACTCGCTGGAGCCACGCGTTGTGTCCGGCCTCTGTGGGTTGGTAGCGGAGGAGTTCTTGCGCCATGAGCAGCGCAGCCCCCGGTGTTGGTGGAGCTCGGGTGGAGGTCGACGCGGTGTGGCCATCGGACGGCGGCGGCGTGTTCTGCCGAGACGGGTGGAGGGAGGAAGGCTCCGCTTCCTCCGTTTCGTGCTCCTCTTCATCCTCATAGGCGGCGGGAGCCGCGCGCCTGCGAGGGTTGTTGATGACGGGCTCGGTGGCAACCCGGATGGCCACCTTGCGGTGGGTGTCGACCATGGCGGTGAAGGAAAACGAAGAAGCGCCTCAGTCCCATACGTGGTGCGCCAAATGTCGAGGAAAAGTCTCGAAGGAACTTCTCGTGTAGTGTTGTTCGAACGCAGGGGACTGAAACACGCACTCGACGAATCCTCGGCGACCTCGGTGAAGCGACACACACACAGGGTAAGGAGACACAACAGTTTACCCAGGTTCAGGCCACCGTGATGGTGTAAAACTCTACTCCTGCTTGTCTGGGATTGCACTGCTTGTAGCGGTTAAAGTACATGTGTTGGAGCTTGGATCGGATCCTTTGCTAAGGCTGCGGTGAGGCCCTATTTATAGCGCTCCAGTCCTCTTCCCACAAAGACGTTGGCGGGAAGGGTTGCCACATAGCACCAAAAGAGGGTACCGGTGTACTGCCCTAGCATAGGCAGCCGCAAGGACTTGTCAGTGACGTTGCCGGTGACGCTTGCGGTGGCGCTTAGCACTGGTCTGGCCGTCTTGCACCAAAGAGGAAGGTCTTGGCCTTCGCTTTGCTTGCCGTAGTTGGTCGGCATCCTTTAATCACCAAAGTGGAAAGCTTTGGCTGGCACGCTATGCGTCGTGACGCAGGCGCGCGTGTCACTCTGAAGGAGAGCAGGTGCACATGGCCCCTGACCCGGGGTCGCGGGTGCGCAGTATCTTGTCTTGTTCCGCGTGAGGCCTGGCGGCGGTGCTTCCCTCGCGAGGTTGGCCTCGCAAGGCTGGTCCTGGGGCAGACATGGTAGTCTACAACACGTCCTCTCGAGGCTGCGTGCCTCGGAAGTGAGGGCCTGTGCGAGGCCCCACAGTGCGCGTCATTCTTCTTTGACTGTTGACCCTAGAACCCTGGTTTCCACTGGTCCGACAGAATTTCGAGGACTTTATTATTACCTACCTAGTTTAGGGATACTACTATGAGAGGAGATCCGGTGCTCCCGAGCACCAGTGATCCCGATGGTTTAAAAAATTCAAAATAAAATTTATGAGTTTTAAAAAAGTCTGAAAAAATCACGGATGTAGCTAATTATGTATCCCACAAACATGCAAAAAAATCAACTTCAAATACATCGTATTTTGGGCTACATGAAAATGATAAAATTGGAGATTTGAAAATATACATATTTAGATCACACTTTTGTCATTTCGTGTAGCCCAAACTACAACATATTTGAAGGTGATTTTTTACACGTTCGTGGGATATATCATTGGCTACATCCGTAAAAAAATTAAGATTTTTTAAAACTCCTAAATATTGTTTTCGACTTTTTAAACCACTAGGATCAATGGTGCTCGGGAGGCAAAGACACTTTGTGTACTTTTCAAGGACAGGCAACCATATGTTGCTGTCATCACATTAAGAATGGATAATAGAGTTTTACAACAGGCTCAAAGCCCAAGCATCCGCTTACAAAACATCCCAAAAACTACTCCTCGCCTATGCCTACTCTTCGCCTGGCCGCTCTCCACAGCTCCAGTTCATCTACCGTTTTCCGTAGGACTTCTACTATGGGTCAAATTGGAATTGACATTTTGGTCTTAGAAAAAAGAAAAGGGAGTGTGTGTAGCGCTTGTTGGTGTAAACTGCAGTTACAATACTAGTGCAACCGAGTCAAACCGCATGAATCACTGACTCAAAATCCAACAGCTTATGACCGGCCTGTCAGTAGTATGCTCTAACTCTTTAACAAAAAAAGTAGTGCTCTAGCTTAATTTTACTAGTCGACTAAAAATTAGAAAAACTAAAGGAAAAAATACGGCGCTCCCGAGTTGCGGAAATCTCCCATGCTCGTTCGTCGACGGGACAGGCACGCGGATTTGTCCCATGCTCCCTAATTCAGCTGTCCATCATGCATGGCCACTCACCGGCCGACGCATGTTACGCTGGATGCCACTACATTTTCTAACGCGGCGGGTCCATGTAATTCAATGTTCACACATACTAGGACGTTTGACTCGCGTAAAAGCCATGTTTGTGTTAGAAATTAGGGCTTGGAGCTATTCGGCCTACCTCTATTCCTCTGCCTTATCGGTGGTGCCGCTCACAATACATATTGAGGCTAGAGGGTGGGACTTTTATATAGACTCCAAATTCTAGATAACTCAATCTGTTTCCAGATAGGACTCGTGACTTGTTAAACCAACCACTATCATTAACAGCCATTAACCGAGCCTATTACTGTTAAACAATTAGGTCCCAGCACGCACGTGTGAGTCATGCGCCGAGTTTGAATACAAATCAAACACGCAGGCTTTAACAATCCATAGAGCCAATCCTATGAACAACCTGGCATTCCGCTCTATACTGTTCCCGGGTATAATTCCAGCATATTAATATACACTGTGTTACAGTATAGCCGTACCGGCTTCGTTAAGTATATTTCCTTAAGTACAATTCCACATCATTAATTCCCTGTTATTTTCGTGATGCTTCCAGACTGAAGTTTAATTCCGGACAATGTAGTAAATATATAAAATGTTGCAAGACACAATTTCCTACATCTCCCACTTGACTGAAAACATTTTATTTCAGCTAAGTGAATTCCCATGCTATTACATGGTTAGGCGTTAATTTCTTCCTTCAGTGCACTCACGTTGTATATAAACCTTTGTGACTTTTGGAGTCAAATTATCACAAAGTAACAGGTTATGATGCACCTTTCCACGATATTAAGTTCACAAAGAAAATTCCTTAGCCATAGACCTTCCTTCAATGCTTGATGCATCAAAGTATTCATATTTCATAAATAACGAGTACTAAATCATGTTTCCTTTGTACACCAAAAAGACCTACAAAAGTAAATATTAACACATAACATAAAATAGATTACCTTTCACCAAGATCACAAATAGCGTCAATATCCACGTAGTTGAAGGTTGAGATCATCAATGAATAATGAGTAATCCATATTTCCTTGACATTGCGCGACAAGTCCATTATGTGATTTCAAAAATTTCAATAAGATTCATATTCCGTTTGCTAATAATTCCAGCAAATCGTTTCCGTGCTAATCAAAATAGCAACAATTACAACGGCATGACAAAGTTCAGGTCGCACGAATAATGTCCCACAATAACTGAGGATGACAATTATTCTTCCTTTTTCCTCACGAGTTTAAATATAATTCCTCGCAGAGTATCATTCCCTTAATCAAAAGGTACATGACATGTTTGCACTTTTCCATAGAAAAAAGTATCATAACATTCTCTATGTAATTCCGCTCCCAAAAGATTGGAAGCTTCAACATACCTTTCATATGAAAGTTAGAACCGAACCAAGCTTCACTTCCATCAATGTGATATTTCAAAAACAATAAGAACATAGTTAGCACATGTAGCAATAACACAAAACAATTAACACTAACCTTTATATATGATTGTCTTCCATCATAAATAAAACCATTATCTTCCATCATAAATAAATCCATATGACCTGACATACCATTGATGTGAAGCTTGTTCCAAAAAACTTGAATTGGTCAATTCAATTAGCAAACATCGCCATTGTTCCCACCTCCGCTAAATTCCAGAGTTTACACAAGGTATAACACTTCCTTTGGGTAAATAGTTAAACAACAACAACTACTCTAAATTCCAGAGTTTCCACAAAGTATAACATTTCCTTTGTGCAAATAATTAAACAACAACACCTCCTCTAAATTCCAGAGTTTTCACAAAGTATAAATATTTCCTTTGTGTAAAGAATTAAACAACAAACTTAGAATTGTAACTTCCACTAAGAATGTTGCATTAAACTTCCTTGTAAATAAATCCAATAACATCCTATAGGCATGCGGTTGTTTGGTAAAATAACAAGTTCCCAGACTTTTATTATTCATCATTGAGTTTGTTCCTTCCCGCAATGTTTCCACCCATAGTTAACATTAGCAACAAGTTTAGTATTTTTTCTTTCCTCTAAAATATAGAGTAACTTCCTCAAATAACACACAATAGTAGCCAAGATATGATGGCCCAATTTAATTCCTCCCACTTTTCCTAAGCATGTTAGTGTTGGGAGTGTAACTTGGTGTTTTCCTTTGAGTTTAACACATATATTTCAGTGTGACTATTAATAAACACACCCTTCATGAGAAAATATCATATTCCTACTTTCCACCAATTTTCACTTTTCCAGATCAAAAACGAAATACCATTTGATCCACTAGAAATATAAACATTTAAAATAAATCTTGGTGTGCTTTGTAGTAAACAATGATTCCAATTCCATACTACCAAAATATAAATAGAATACTTCCTTCCAGTTCACAAAATACAAACAGTGACTGTGATAAATAATGACTTACTCAACAAATAGTAGTATGTAATGCTTTCATAATCCAGTGAATAACTAAGAGTTGTATTCCTCCATTCAACCATGGAGTATATGACATCAGACATCGGTGAATAATTCCATGCTCATCACATTAGTTTCAATTAATATTCCTGAAGTGTACTTCCCTCACCAATCAGTTTCAAACCTTGTAATCCTTTGATGAACTGATTTTCCACTTCAGTATGAGATGTTAATACAACAAAAACCTTCCGACTTGTATTGTCAAAAATATTAATAACCATATCAAGTGAGTCATGAAATAAATACATATATCCACCTCAAGTAGAAGTGTCCAAAAATACCGCAAATATGTGTTGATAAAGTATCACAATCCTCCCACTAAAGTTTAGAATTCCGTAATTAATGATCCACTAATTTTGTTCCTTGATATGTGACCAAGTCGTAAATTCCATCCACATAATAAATAAATTCCGAGCATGTGTTCCTATTACAAGTGTTCCGTTGAGTAAATATCGATTTCCTCTTCCATTGGAGTATTTCCCATATTCCTCCAAAATAATAAGTAATGCCACTTTCATTATAATCATGCTTCATGCATGTCGCCTCATCATCGTTGCACCAGAGAATTCCGATGAATTAGTAAAATACTTCGATAGATTCTGGAGTAATCCAATGAGTCCAATATATTCCGGTGATAATGTAAATCCCATAGCAATTAAAAAAACATAGTAGCAAAAATAATAATTAATCCGTCTGACAATGAGTTTAATAAATTTCCTCGGAGTGAATTCCAACTTCCTCTAAAGGCGAGTGGTGTCCAATAAAAGAAGTCCACATTTACAGAGTATATATATGTCCTCTTCCAGGTTACACAAAATATTCCATGTAATCTGTGCACTCTCATATATAACAGATAAAGAATCAAATATTGATATACCTATGTGGACTAGGCAATTTTCCTAGTCCAAACTTTCCTTTGACTTTCCGGTTCAGACATATCAATATATTCAGCTGAAATAAATACATGATTTTCCTTTCCAAACCGTTAATTATGGCATATAAACTGCATGTTCTAAATAACTTAGATAATACAATGTATAATGACATTGACTTCGAGGGAAAAATGTTACCGATATGTAGCGCAGCAAGTTCCGTGGGAAAGTTCCGCTCGTGAGAAAGAAAAATTGAGCACACCAAGACAGATTGATTTCCAGATTCAGTCCTCGAGTATGCAAAATAATTCCACATTGTTCCAGCTCGACAACACAAATTACTTTCCAGATTCGACCCAAAACAAATCTGTCGTTGAATCTTTTATTCCTTAATCAAAGTACTACAGCAGCAATCTTCCAGCAATAATTTTCTCTTCCTCACTTAAACGTGAGTGGCTAATCAAACAGAATATTCTTATGATCCCAACTGCTCTATCGAGTTCTAGAGAACACCAAATTCCGGTGCACGTCCGTCAAGTGCAGTGCATAAAAAAAAAACTCTTCCAAACAGCTAATTGATCCTTCTAATTAGCAATTCCTTCAGCGAGCCATGCAGCTTACCTGCAATAGCAGATTGATGAGAGGCCGTGTGAGCAGCAGAACAGGATGCGATTGTCAATTAATTCCTTGGTGTCTTCTCCTCTAGCTAGCTCTTTTGACTCCTCTTTCCACGTGAATTTCTCATTGCCGGGCAGAGTAATCACCCGAATAAGAAACGACTAATACTAGTCTTTGCCTCGATCTGTGCTTGCAAAATAATTTAACGAATCTAGTTTGATTTCCAGATCGAGTGATCAGGCCCAACTTGTACCGAACCTATGCAACACAGGTCGATGCTTGATCACATGGAGATCCTCTTCTTGCTTGACCCGTTCGTTCAGAGCAACAGGAAAACTTGCTCTTCCAGATCGAGCGAGGAGACTTGGCGCACACCCGCGCAAGGTAGGTTAGCAGGACACACGTCGGCCGACGGGCCGGGACATGCAACCCCAGAATAATCTTGATCGGCGGCCGATCGACTCCACACGGGCACAGTGCGCGGAGGCGACGAGGTACAGCGGAACAGCCGTGCGGAACCGATCGACGAAAAATCCAATACGACGAAAGCAAGTTCGCAGCGGGCACGGAGATCTGCGGCCGTGCGAGGCAACGGAGTACGGCGGCGACCAACCGGCGACGAACCTTGGGCTCTGATACCAATGTTAGAAATTAGGGCTTGGAGCTATTCGGCTACCCTCTATTCCTCTGCCTTATCGGTGGTGCCGCTCACAATGCATATTGAGGCTAGAGGGTGGGACATTTATATAGACTCTAAATTCCAGATAACTCAATCTGTTTCCAGATAGGACTCGTGACTTATTAAACCAAGCACTATCATTAACAGCCATTAACCGAGCCTATTACTGTTAAACAATTAGATCCAGCACGCACGTGTGAGTCATGCGCCGAGTTCGAATACAAAATCAAACTCGCAGGCTTTAATAATCCATAGAGCCAATCCTATGAACAACCTGGCATTCCGCTCTATACTGTTCCCGGGTATAATTCCAGCATATTAATATACACTGTGTTCCAGTATAGCCGTACCGGCTTCCTTAAGTATATTTCCTTAAGTACAATTCCACATCATTAATTCCCTGTTATTTTCGTGATGCTTCCAGACTGAAGTTTAATTCCAGACAATGTAGTAAATATATAAAATATTGCAAGACACAATTTCCTACAGTTTGTCCGTCCCGCAAGAAGAGCCACAGGCTTTACTGACTCGTGTTGTCGGTTCACATCACGTGCACGGGGAGAGATAATCTCTTGTTTCATTCCCAGATAAACGACAATCTGTTGATCAATACAGTGATAACGTAAGACAGAGTTAGGCTGGCTGGAGTGATCGGCGAAGTTTTTTTTTGATAATGTATATACTTGTATTCATACGGAAGCGAATACAGCATACAGGCAAGCACATACACGGAGAAACGGAGGAAACAAGGAACAACAGACCTCGCACTCTCCTTCTTCAACCTCTGGATCGCCCACCCGCCGAGCTCTGCGACGCCGGAGACGACGAAGAACACCACCGAGAGGAACGAACACCGTGGAGCAGACGAGCTCCTAGCCCTGAGGCGTTGTTGAGCCGCAACAGCCGCCGTCTCCGAGGAGCCGGACTTGGAGGCGATTGACAAGCATCGGCCGGGGGAGGCCCCCGAGCTCAAACCGCACCAGATCCGGGGGCCGCGCCCCAGATCCTCCACCATCTTGCCACGATCCTGCGAGGACGCCGTCTTGGATCCTCCCCTCCTGCCGTCAGCTCCGCCGCCACCGCAGATCTGACGGGAGAAGAAGGGCTTGAGCGCCACGCCCGGCCTCGAGCCACCACCCTTCGAGCGCGACGATGGCTGGCCCCGAAGAGCACCTCCGCCGGAGTAGATCGCGCCGACGCCAAAAACTCCACCGCCCGCCCCTACCTCCAAGGCGCCGTCGACGGGGACTCCACCCCAGCCTACCGTATGTACAGGCCCGAGACGAGGATCCCCCACCCTCCCGCCGCCGAAGCGGCCGGCGGAGGGGAGGAATCCCGCGTCTCCGCGGCACGGACGCGGTGGCTCGGCGGAGGATGCCCAAAAATCGCCCCTTTTTCGCCTCTACAGTGACGGGAGAGCGAAGTTGGCTTAGCCTTCCTTGGGTACGTCGTCGGTATTTGCGTCTTGGATCGCACGGGGCCGCACAGCGCACAGTGCTGTTCTTTGCACGCGAGTCCCAACTTGCGCCAGCTCTCTCCACGAGTAGGAAGAAGTCGATTTCACTCTTGCCTCGTCACCACCACAAATATTGCCGACAATTTCTTGTCCGACGCCTGTACGATGCAATCCGTAGGCCTCCGATGGGCTCAGACTAAGAACGTGGTCCGACGGATCAAGTGTCGTACGCAAAGCCTTTCCGTATTGTAGTACTCCGATCTATATTAGTGGGCACAATTTTGTTTAGATACACATGTATCTAGTCTAAATATTTAACTAGATACATATGAATTTAGACAAAGCTATGCCCACTAATATAGATCGGAGGGAGTATAAAAAAGGCAGATATGAAGAAAGATCTGTCAGAGTATAAGGGAGCAGAGACGACGACCGATCAATGACGTTTACCGTGTGCACGCGACGCCCAGGTATGTAATGAAGAATCAAATTATAAACATCCGAAGAAGGGAACAGGTGAGACGATAAGCCGCGCAATTTGAAGCGCTGGAGGCGAATCTTCTCGCTGGTTGCCGGTCCCACTTCCAGTAGCACGTGTCCGCCAGGAGCAAAGCAACAATAGTATCGTATGCGGCGCAGGAATGCAGCTATTCCATCCTGGGTGTTCATACCTTTCCATCACTCGTTTATGTTAAGTCGCAAAAAAAAATCACTCGTTTATGTTGTTTATTGACAGCCGCGAGAAGAGCTGGCACGGTCCAGACCCTATATATACGCACAGCTCACCAGAGCTAGCAAGGCAATCCATTATTCGATCGACAGTTCGACAATCATAGCAAGAGAGGAGAGACGTGGATCAGAATTTGATCGATTTCATTCGATTCCATGGCGGCGGAGTTTGGGTGGTGGCCTACGTCGTCGCCGTGGCTAAGCCCGGGCGCCGTGTGGTTCATCTTCTTCAACGTCGTCGTCTGCGCCATCGCGGTCATGTCGTCCCGGGCGGGACAGCAGGACGGCCGCGAACGCAAGCTGGTTCACACCGCCTCGACCGTCATCCTCGACAGCCTGCGTTCAATTTCCATCTTCTCCTTCCACTCAGCCGGCGACTACAGCGTCGCTTGCTCCGCGCCGGCGTCGCAGCTCCACCACCTGCAGGAGCAGTTCCGAGAACAAGAAACGCAGGAGGTTGCGGCCCAGCCGAAGCGGCATTAGTGGACGAAGAAGAAGCTGCGCTATTGCCGCAGAGCGCGGCGCCTGTCGCAGCAGCGGCAGCACTAGGTACGGCGGCGTCAGAGAGCCATGCGGAAGATGGGGATTCCTCCATCAGCTTGGACGAGGCATACGCGCTCGCGCGAGCAAGGCGGCAGTCACCAAGAGCTGCCGCCGCCACCGACACGGTGGCGAGGAAAGGGAGCCGCTGGCGGAGGTTAAGGTGCGAGCCTACGGATGCGGGCGGGGAACAACGGAGGAGGTGGAAGGGAAGGCGGAGGTGAAGGCGCGGGCGGAGCAGTTCATCCGGCAGTTCAGGGAGGAGCTCAAGCTGGAGCGCATAAACTCCATCCTCAACTACACCCACGCGTTGCGCCGCGGCGCTGCGGCGGCGACGGCACAGTAGCCGGTTGCGCCCGGACTAGTTTGTTGTGTACAGAGAATATTAGTATTTCATTTATTTGCAGTATTGCCAATGATTGCGCAAGACCATTACATTTTGGTGGTATACCTCAGATCACGCACCTCTGACCTCGCGATAAGTACCTGCAACAACTCGTCATGGAAAAATCTATACAACACGAGAAGAAATGTACTGCAGTGATAATAAGGGTCGGCACCACATTTAAAAACAGAAACAAAGGTTTTACCCCCATTCAAATAATTATGTAATGGTTTGACAACAAGGCGGAAAGCCAAAATAAAGTACAATCAAACTACTCTCCCGATATTAATCACTCAACCGCTTCGCACCCCCGATGTTGCCTCCTTCTTGATTTTATTGAAAATCACGGTCGTTGGCGCTAGCTTGTTGTAAAAGGCACTAGCATTTCTTTTGTTCCATACTTTTCAAGAAATGAATAAGGTGAAAAAGGCCATGTCGTCTCTATTCGGCGTAAGGAGCTGGTCATGCGAAGCCACTAACTTTTGAGAGAGAGAAAGAGAGAGAGATGGCCAAACGGAGGGTGATTCTCGAAAATCCCAAGCATATCTATGATAAGGCCTCACATCCTTCTCGTGAATCAATACTGCACGAAAAGGCAAAGACCACAATTTGGCCATACTCTATTCTCGACACGTTCCACCATTCAACAATATTTTAAAATGCAAGCCACATGAAGAATTTTGCTTTGTGAGGCGTCCGAGCCCTCCAAATTATCTTGTGAATGTTGGTAGAGGAACCAAAGAATTGTGTTTTGTTGCGCTGTAAACGCGCCACACAAACACGGCCTTGTGTACTCGCGGTGTCGGGGGAGATACTCCGCAACTCGCCCCGCGGAAAGCCGGCTTCCAGCGCTTTTTAGACCAGACGCACCAGTTCCTCGGAAGGGACCCAGTCAAAGTAAGCTGCCGACGATTGGTTGAACCCGGCCGGGCTTGGCCGCTCCGGGGTTCGGTTGTCGAAATTCGATGAACTCACACGAAGTCGCCAAATAGCGTTAGCATGAACAAAGGTAGAGGGTAAAAAGTAGGTTGTATTGATATATGTAGATTGTTTGCTTAATTTCAACGGTCATCACATTTCACATATATATATGAGGTGGTTGGACTTCCCGTACAAGTTTTGGACTTCTACAAGGATTACAACTAGTATTTTAAGTCCAATTCTAGATCTAGTTACTAGGCAAACTGCTTTCCGATTTCGTACTAGTGTCCGTCTTTGACTCCTCTGGAGCCGGCTTTGTTCTTCTGTGCTGGGTTCAACTTGTTTCATCACGTGTTAAATACGGCTTGTTCTTTGGTTTTCAAGTTATTAGTCATTTCCACGCCTGGCTTGTTCCGTCACAGCCTCTGGGATCTTCTGGATAACGCCTTTTCTCCTGCGCTTCTGTCGAATTGCTGCTGTTCCCAGGCTGCCAAACTTGTTTGATCTGCCACATCCCAGATTGTGGGGTTGTCATTTTTGTCGGGTTACCAGTTTTGTCGGGTTCCCAGTTTTGCCGGGTTGCCGAATTTTGCCAGGCACCATGTCCAGATTCGCAGCCTGTTCCTTGTCGTGGCCGTAGTTGCATATTAACTCGGATGGAAATGAGCCAAACATCAAACTTGCTCGTCTCGACGAGACCAATAACGTGGGCCAATTCTCCACACATGCATGTCTTGATGAATTTTCGGGTCCATCTCTATGGGTTGCTTTTCTGAGTTGGCAATCCTTCCCGGGGCCGATCTTCAAGTTTTGAGCTGGCCATCTGCCACGAATGGGTTCTAACACATGTCCCCTTGTTTTTAGCAGAGCTTCCGCTCTAGAAAATACTCCAAGTAGAGCCTTTTGTCTAAGGGCGATGCTTAAACTCATCGTCTATATGTTATAAGGGCGATATACGTATATATATCAGCCATAAGTGCAATTCTGGCAGATTGCCATACACTCGGGTGGAATTTCTTCAGGTAACGTCCATTGATTGCTCGAGGAAGCAAACTCCCCTCCAAAGTTTCTGATGTGGGTTAGGTCCCGATCTTCACGGATTTAGGGTGGAGGGACGATGAACACGAAGATCAAAGCAGGGGAAAACAAGGAAAGATAACTAGCAAAGCAAACAAGGAGGAAATCAACCGGTAACAAGCCCCGAGGATAGCCCCCGATTATCAATCTCCAAGCCAACCTTACTCTAAGGATTGTTCCTTTTACCGGTCAATCCAACCGGTCCAATAGAATCCCACAAAGTGGAAAGATTGGCAAGTAATCTCAACTACAAGAAGAAGTTCTTGAATCCACAAGGGGAGGTCTTGATTCATCTCCACAAGGGGAAGCCTTGATTCATCTCCTAAGGAGGCAACACCAACAAGGTGGAAGAAGGAGCATAGCTCAACTCAAGTCAAATCTTAGTCTAACCCTAACCCTAGGCAGAGAACTAGCTATTTATAGTCTAGAAACAAAGAGGTAGATGAGTGGCTCGGATTACATGACATGGGGGTCATTTCTGCTCACAGGCTCGCGCAGCTTCGGTAGTACCGGTGGTAGTGTACTGGTAGTACCGAAATTGCGGTAGTACCGACCAACTACCGGGTTGGATGTCTGCGACATCAGAAGCGTCTGGACTTTAAGCGGTAGTTGCTCTGGTAGTATCGGGATGGAGGGCGGTGGTACTACTGGCATGCAGGGCGGTAGTACCGGCGCCTTGAGCTGTATTGGCGGGTTCGGTCGCACCCCTTCGGTAGTACCGGTGGCCGGCCATGGTAGTACCGGGACCTGGGACTTCTTGCTCATCATCTTCATCCTCTTGGTTTGACCCTTGTCCATCTTCATCACTTGTTTGAGTATCTTCATGAAGCTTGTACCTGAGCACACACAAGGTATCCGAATGACGTAGCAAGCCATTCAAAGGGGTGTCAAGATCACACATAGAGAGAAGTGAATTCACCTTATCATGGAGATCTTTAACTCTAGCTCTTTGTGAGATCCTGGCTCAGGGCTTAATAGGATTGATAGAATACTCATATCAACAAGTTGCAACTTATTTTCCGGAAGCTCATCTGAAAAGAACTTTGAGGTTAAGCGTGCTTGGCCCGGAGCAATTTGAGGATGGGTGACCGACCGGGAAGTCCTTCCCGGGTACGCATGAGTGAGGACAAAGTGTGCAGAAAAGATTAGTGTTGAGCTATGGGGTCAGTCTAGAGATCCCAGAGAGCTGCCAGGGGTGACAGGCTCGGCCCGGGGGTGGGCCGGGGTGTTACATTTGGTATCAGAGCCGACCCTCGCGGTAACTCGGGCGTGTGCGGGTCAGGAGCGCGGACATGTGGGACATGTGCCGGCACTGGGCGCACAGACGGGTGCCAAGAGGGGAAGTTCCTAGACTGGGGGCTGACCGACGAGGGCGTCGGTCTTCTAAGGGGGGAAGGATATGAGATCCTGGCTCAGGACTTAATAGAATTGATAGAATACTCATATCAACAAGTTGCAACTTCTTTTCCGGAAGCTCATCTGAAAAGTCGGACTAGTGTTGAGCTGTGGGGCCAGTCTAGAGATCCTAGAGAGCTGCCAAGGGTGACAGGCTCGGCCCGGGGGTGGGACTTGTTGATATGAGTATTCTATCAATCCTATTAAGCCCTGAGCTCTGTGGTCGGGGGTGTATATACCAGAGCGGCGACCCCGGACGGTGGTTGGACATCGAGGCGGCAACATCGGGTTACTATGTAAGA
This sequence comes from Poa pratensis, assembly GCA_947311845.1. Taxonomy (NCBI): domain Eukaryota; kingdom Viridiplantae; phylum Streptophyta; class Magnoliopsida; order Poales; family Poaceae; genus Poa; species Poa pratensis. The sequence goes on from CAMZMU010000069.1 coordinate 47,888,473, forward strand.
AAGTCCGGCTTATAGTAACCGGCAACTCTTACCCGATGGATACTGATGTAGCCCAACCTACGGCTCCTACAACAAGTGGTCCAATGACAATAGTGTAACAGAAAATACTAGTGTTGAGCTGTGGGGCCAGTCTAGAGATCCTAGAGAGCTGCCAGGGGTGACAGGCTCGGCCTGGGGGTGGGCCGGGGTGTTATACTCTTGTCATTGTACTACTTGTTGTAGGAGCCGTAGGTTGGGCTACATCAGTGACCACCGGGCAAGAGTTGCCGGTTACTATAAGCCAGACTTTCTTACATAGTAGCCCGATGTTGCCGCCTCGATGTCCAACCACCGTCCGGGGCCGCCGCTCTGGTATACACCCCGACCACAGAGCCCACCTGCCCAACTGTCATGAACCAGACACACCGCGAGGGCAAGGAACTACAAGTGATGCTTCCAAAAAGGTAGCAACGTGTCTGTTGCCACCGCATGTTTCGACAGTGCTTAGGTTTTCACCCGGAGATCTCAAAGCTGCTGACATCGGTTGCGGACGAACCACCACAACGACGCAATCAAGAAAGAGTATGGCGTTGAAGGCGTCGTTTCATCGGTACCAGCCGAAGTCCGTGCATGGCTTTCACCCAGGAGGTCAACCCGATCGCGAAGTGATAGGAGCAACAGGAAGGGCATCGAGACTCAATCGCCAACCACCAAGCTCCACCGTAGCCATGGGGGTCGCGGCCTCGAGCCGCAACAACCACATCACGCCGCCGAAAGCGGCCATTGATCTGGGGCCGCCGCCGGTTTGCTCAGTTCATGAAGCTACGGTCTAAGTGTCGGAAAACACAAACAGACCCACACGAAGCACGATGCCACTCGCCTCCTCTGCAGAATGCTCCGACAATGAAACTGCATAGGGAGAGCCTATGTGCAACCACCAGTAGAGCTTCACTGCCATCTGATGGCTCCCAAGTGCAGGAGATCAATTGTAGTACCTTTCAATTAGAAAAGGTTGTCGAACCCACGAGGAGCTGAAGGTATTGGTTAGTAAGATTGATAAATAAAACAATAAAAGATGCAGATGTTTTTGGTATTTTCAGTTGTATAATTGCAAGCAGATAACAGATAGTAGCAAGTGAAAGCTCTCAAAGAGAGAAAGCCCAATCCTCTTATGTGGCAAAAGGACAAGCTCAAGTGATGTGTAACTTATATGTGGCAAACGTTCCCGAGGGCGGCATGGATGATGCTAGGCATAGAGATTTATTAAACAACACGTTGAATATCTTGTCAAGTTTTAATCCTCTTTGGACGGAGCCATAATTAGGTATAGCTAAATAAATAAACTACAACCCCTTATGATGGATCATGTGGCCAAGCAAATGACTGCACAAGAATTATTAAGACCTAAAGTCCCACCATAGCATTACACTCTAAGGTCCCCGATACTAATACCCTCATAATATAACTTCATGACTCGGTCTCAGGTTTACGTGTCCTCCCAAGTCTCCATCAATTCATTACACTACGGTGTTCTCCTATGAGCCCATAAAGGTGAAGTGTTGTGCAGTCGACGTTCGCACAACACCATCATAGAATCACATAAAAGATAAACTCTTGACAAAATACCAACACATGTCATATATAAATCAATGCCAATTCATCCTATGCCCTCAGGAACATACGGGAACTACTCACAACGTGCGAACATGATCATAATCAGTGGCATAAGTGGTACAACACAATCTGAAATTATAACTTCACCACCAAATAATGACAAGTACTCAATCACAAACATGAATAGTAGCACAAGACAAGTATCTAGGGTATAGCAACTCTCAAACTGCGAGGGGAACGGAGTGGATCACGGTGATGATGATGGTGATGGTGCTGGTCTTGATGGGGGTGATGATGTAGAGGCCTCCTCCCACGCCAAGGAGGAGAGGTGATGACGATGACGATGATTTCCCCCTTCTCCGGAGTTCCGGAGCAGCAGGATCTGACCCCCCTCGGAAGGGATCAGGAGTTTCGCCGCCGCCGCGACCTCGGATGGACTTGGAAAAATTAGGGCGTTACTTTTCGGGCGAGACGAAGGCGTCGATAAAAAGCCCCAGGCGAGGAGGTGCCCGAGGCCAGTTTGGGTGGTCCCACGCGGCCAGGTACATGGGCCGCGTGGGCCACCCCCATTTGGCCCTCGTGGCTCTCCTCTCTTCGGTCTTCTTCCCTCTGCCTTTCTCCCGATGAAAAACTGACGCAGTATTTTTCCTTTTATTATTTGAGGTCCTGTAGCTCCTGAAACATTAAAGACAAGAAAAAGGAGGTTTTCTGCCTCCCAGAAATTAAATACCAAAAATAGGGACTTTGTATGAAAGTCCCCAAAATCATCTAAAACATGTAGAAACAATCATATAATCATGCAAATAACATTCTAGTATGATACTAAAAGTTATATAAATGATGATATAAAATGCACGTATCAACTCCCCCAAGCTTAAACCTTTACTCGTCCTCGAGTAAGTAAGGACATAGATCATTACATGCATCAATGGACTTATGGTTGATAAATAAATACGGGCATTGTATCATCATCATATTCAATTGCAAGATAAGATTAATGATCTAAAACTCATACATATGAGGGCAACATAAGTAGAACTCTAGCAATCACCCCTTACTTTTGAAAGCAAATAACCATTGTATGTTGGACAATCGAATCATATTGTTTTTCACATGCTTTTGCTCTTCATGGCAAGCATTATAATCTTTTATACTTTGCTGAAATTCAAAGACAAGATAAACTCTCATTGGATAACAAGTTCAAAAGAAGACAAATGAAAAGACAGATAGATATAAAAATTGTTATCACTCTTGCTTGACTAGTAACTAGTGCAAACTTTAGTCATGGATATCTCAATCAAGTTCCCATGCTCTACACAACCCTTTTCTTACACTTTCCATGGCTAGCTGAAATTTCAGGTGCCTTCCTTTCATTCACATTCAAGAGCATAAGTATTGAAATATCCATGATCATTAATTTGCTCAAAAGATACTAGGTTGTAACAAGAGTGTTTTATATCCTTTTCATTAAGTCTTCTCAACTTCTTATCCTACAAGACTATATCTTAACCTCAAACTATTAATTCACAAGTCTTTTTACTTCTTCTATATTGAGATAATTCTATAATTGTCCAACATACTCAAGTTAATTAATTTCAAGGCAAGATGTGATTGAAATTCTAAATATGCCACGCTCATTTGCATGAGTGTTACCCATAAATCCCCAAACAAGAGAATCATGGATGACACCATACTTTAATATTCATTGATAAACCATAAGATAGGGATACATGATAATGCTCCATGAGCTCACACACGCCTAAGAGATATTGATAACTAATCGATAAAAGCAAAGCACACCATGACTAGATAGATATGATAGATTGATAAAGAGAAAGACTAGATGGAACTCCCCCAAGCTTGGTGTCTTGCTAGAACTCCCTCTCTTCTTTCACATTGCCTTCATAATAATTATCTTCAAGATCCCCAATGATCTTCATCATGAGGTTGTAAGCTTTTTCGAACTCTTTTGCGGCTTCTCCCAGTTTTTGCATGAGATTCTTCTCCACCGACTCTTTGCAAGGCTTCCACTCGGGCTTGGCACCTTCTTGTTGGGATCTTGCGATCCCATTCACCAGGATAGTTCTCTTGAGTGGTGCGCTGAAATTCCCTGTCAATAAGAGTAGAAGCTACGTTTTTGCTCGCAAGGAAGCCTGGGAACCTTCCCTCCGGTCTGCATGCGCGCCCCGCCTCTTGTTTCCAAGAGAGTGGTTCACCCTCACGCCGGCAACAGCAATGGGTGATGGAGGTGCTGTCGCCAAGGGCGCGATGTCGACGGAGGGCTTGTGCTCTTCTTCTTCAGCTTCTTGCTTGTCCATCTCCTCTTCATCAAGCTTGTAGTCTTCATCGTCGGAGTAGTCCTTCCTCTTCCTATTCCTCCTCCATATGGACGTGGGGCTGTACCCATCGAGTTCATCATCATCGTCGTCCATGGAGGAGCATTGGTAGGAGTCTCCCGAAGACATGGCTAAAAACCTGACAGGCAGAAACAGCAAAAGAAAGAATCGCTCGAGAACGCTCGGTGCGAGATTAGATCGACAGAGAGGGGTATATATTGAGAGTTTTTGGGTCAAGGCGAAGCGTCGGGATCGAAAACGAGACGAAAAAGGACTCCGAGGTGGAAAAGGGACAGCCCCACGCGGCCAGGTACATGGGCCGCGTGGGCCCCTCTCTTTTCTCCCTCGGGTCTCCGTTTCGTCCAGTTTTCTTGTCCCATACGATGATTTCCATAAAAATTGACCTCCGTAAAATTTTATGCAATTCCGAGAAACTTTCCAACAGTAAGTTACCTTCTATTGATTTAGGGTTTCTGAAACTGCACGGTTTCTCTCAATTACCTTCCGGTGTTTGTAAATTCAACTCCTCCACCCTTCCGATGAAGCTCTTTCCTGCAATATAAGGTTTAAGGCGTTGTCCATTGACTACATGAGGTTTACCTTTCATGTCACCGTGAAGACGGATAGCTCCTGAACGGTACACCTCCTGTATCACTAATGGTCCCTGCCACTTTGAAGCTAGCTTCCCTGCAGAAAACTTGAAACGAGAGTTGTACAATAAAACTTGATCACCTACTTTGAATTCCTTTTTCTTAATTTTCTTGTCATGCCAAATCTTAACTTTTTCTTTAAACATCCTGGCACTTTCATAAGCTTCATTTCTCCATTCGTCAAGTAGGTTTAGGTCAAGAATTCTCTTTTCTCCCGCAGTTTTAAAATCAAAGTTCAGTTGTTTAATAGCCCATCTAGCTTTATGTTCTAGTTCAACAGGTAAGTGACAAGCTTTTCCATAAACCATTTTATAAGGAGACATTCCCATAGGATTTTTAAAAGCAGTTCTATAAGCCCACAAAGCATCATTAATCTTAATTGGCCAATCAGATCTAGACTTATTCACTGTCTTTTCCAAAATGAGTTTAATTTCCCTATTGCTTAATTCAACTTGCCCACTTGTTTGAGGATGATAAGGAGATGCAATTCTATGGTTAACATCATATTTTGCCAAAGTTTTTCTAAGAACACCATGCAAGAAATGAGAACCACCATCAGTAATTAAGAACCTAGGAACACCAAACCTGGGGAAAATGATGTCCTTGAGCATCTTCATTGCTGTGGCATGATCTGCACTTTTGGTTGGAATTGCTTCCACCCACTTTGTAACATAGTCAACTGCAACCAAAATGTGAGTATGCTTTGTCTTTGATTCTGGGAAAGGACCCATAAAGTCAAAACCCCACACATCAAATGGTTCAAGTGGCAATGAATAATTCATAGGCATTTCATTCCTCCTACCAATGTTTCCTACTCTTTGACATTTATCACAAGATTTAACATATTCAGCACAGTCCTTAAATAAAGTAGGCCAATAGAAACCAGATTGTAATACCTTTGCTCCTGTGCGATCTCCTGCATGATGCCCTCCATAGGGACTGTCATGACAATCTCTTATAATAGCCTGTTGTTCATGCTCAGGTACACAACGTCTAATAATACCATCCACACTTTTCTTATAGAGGAAAGGATCATCCCAAAAATAATGTCTAAGATCATAAAAGAATTTCTTTCTTTGTTGAGAAGTGAAGTGTGGAGGCAAAACTTTACCAACAATAAAATTTGCATAGTTGGCAAACCAAGGAGATGCAACTTTAGCACTAGAAACATTAACAATTGCAAGTTGTTCATTAACAAAGCTATCATTAATAGGAATAGGATCATCAGGTATGCTTTCCATCCTAGAGAGATGATCAGCAACTTGATTATCCTCCCCTTTCCTATCAACAATGTGTAAATCAAATTCTTGCAATAGAAGTACCCATCTTATTAGTCTAGGCTTAGCATCTTTCTTATTCATCAAGTATTTAATAGCAGAATGATCAGTATGTATTGTGACTTTTGAATCAGTAATATAAGGTCTAAACTTGTCACAAGCAAACAGTACTGCTAAAAATTCTTTCTCAGTTGTAGCATAATTCTTTTGAGCAGCATCAAGTGTTCTACTAGCATAATAAATAACATTCAGTTTCTTATCAACACGTTGGCCCAAAACAGCCCCAACTGCATAATCACTAGCATCACACATAATTTCAAAAGGCAAGTTCCAATCAGGAGGTTGAATAATGGGAGCAGTGATTAAAGCATTCTTCAAAATATTAAAGGACTCAATGCAATCATCATTAAAAGAGAAAGGAACATCCTTTTGCAGAAGATTGGTTAGAGGTTTTGATATTTTGGAGAAATCCTTAATGAACCTACGGTAAAAACCTGCATGCCCAAGAAAACTTCTTATACCTTTGAGGTCCCTTGGATATGGTAGTTTTTCAATAGCTTCAATCTTTGCTGGATCAACTTCTATTCCTTCTCCAGAAATCTTATGCCCAAGAACTATACCCTCAGTAACCATGAAGTGACACTTCTCCCAATTAAGAACCAAGTGTTGGTCTTCACAACGCTGTAAAACTTTGTTAAGGTTGAACAAGCAATTATCGAAGGAAGTACCATACACAGAAAAATCATCCATAAAAACCTCCATTATCTTTTCAATATAATCAGCAAATATAGCATTCATGCATCTTTGAAAAGTAGCAGGAGCATTACATAAACCGAATGGCATTCTCCTGTAAGCAAAAGTACCATATGGGCAAGTAAAAGTGGTCTTTTCTTGATCATCCTTATGGACAGGAATTTGCGAGAAACCTGAATAACCATCTAGATAGCAAAAGTGAGAGTGTTTAGACAACCTTTCTAGCATTTGATCAATAAATGGCAATGGATAATGATCTTTTCGAGTTGCTTTATTCAATTTTCTGAAATCAATAACCATCCTATAACCAACTACAGTACGTTGAGCCACAAGTTCATCCTTTTCATTTGGAACAACAGTCATTCCACCCTTTTTAGGAACACAATGAACAGGACTAACCCACTTACTGTCAGCTATAGGATAAATGATACCAGCTTCAATAAGTCTTATTACCTCTTTCCTTACCACTTCTTTCATTTTTGGATGGAGGCGGCGTTGAAAATCAACAACAGGTTTTGCATCTTCCTCCAGATTAATTTTATGCATACATAGAGGGGCTTATACCTTTAAGATCATCAAGAGAGTATCCAATGGCTGGTCGGTGAGCTTTTAGCACATCAAGTAATTTCTCTTCCTCTTCAGCTGAAAGGTTAGCACTAATAATGACAGGATATATGCTCTTCTCATCCAAATATGCATATTTCAGATTTGCAGGCAAAGGTTTCAATTCAAAACTAGGATCCCCTTTAGGTGGTGGTAGCACTCCTAAATTATCAGGTGGGATATGCAATTGTAATTGTGGTGGTTGTTGCCATAATATTTGTTCCAAAGCCTCTTTTTCCTCATCATTAAATGGTTCATCTTGATTAAGCATATAACGTTCTACAACATCAGTTGAAGCTACAGCTATATGAGCAAGAGTTTCAATTAAATTATTAGGAATTGGCTCTTTCTCAACATGTTTATCAGCAAATTTGGAAAAGTTAAATTCAAGTTTCTCACCAGCACATTTAATAAACACTTTCTCTTTAGGCAAATTAATTTCAGCACCAACAGTATGTAAGAAAGGTCTACCAAAAATGATAGGACAAAATGAATCTTGAGGACAACCAAGCACAATAAAATCAGCAGGGTATTTTATTTTGCCAATCAATACTTCAACATCTCTAACAATTCCAAATGGACTAATATAATCTTTATTAGCAAGTTGAATTGTCATACCTGTCTCTTCCATAACAATGGGATCAATATCAGGCTTGATCTCAAGATAAAGAGAATATGGAATGACACTAATACTTGCTCCAATATCACATAGACCATGATAACTTGAAGTCCCAATAGAGCATGATATAACAGGTTTCCCAACTTTGGCCGAATTACCTTTGATGACTTTGGTAGCATCTTCACATAGATAAACATCCACTGGGTCTTCTTCATTTAGTTGCTTGATAACAGAAATTTGAGTGTTGACTTCCACCTGTTCATAAGGCTGAGAACATCTTTTGTTACTCTTGTTAGTAACAGCTTTAAGTAAATTCTCCTTAACTTGGTTTGGAAATGGAGGTGGTTCAACATACTCCTCAATTGTCACAGATGACATTGGTTCAACCTGTTTAATAACTTTAGGAACAACAATAGATTGTTTAACAGGTTCAACATAAACTTCAAATCCACTTTTTGGAACACAGATATGATCAGCAAAACCTTTAGCTATTTCAATTATAACATAAGGATCAAGACCAAAAGTATCACTCAGATTTTTAAACAGAATAGAAGTAGAGAAATTCTCTACACATGAATATTCATAATCAAAATATGGCTCATTACCTTTATCAAGATCCCAGTGGCTAGTATTTTCAGAAATAGTCTCCAATAAATTCCATGCTTCTTCTTCAGTGTTATTAGTAAAACTTCCACCAGATGAATTATCCAGAATCTCCTTGTGCTTCATAGGTAGTCTCACATAAAAGTTTATCAATATAAGTTTCCTTGTAAGATCATGACATGGATTCTTGCGAAGGAGTTCCTTTAACCTCCCCCAAGCTTGAGTAATACTCTCTCCCAGATGTGGCCAGAAATTGAATATATAGCAGCGGTTATCATAAGCTTCTTTAGGAGTAAAATATTTAAGAAAGAAAACCTTCCTCAAGATACTCCATTCATTCTGGACCTCTTCATCCAAAGACCTGTACCAATCACGAGCATTACCAGATAAAGACAAATACAATAGCTTCCTTTTTACCTGATCCTCTGAAATACCAGGTAGTCTGAATAAGCCACATATGTCCTCAATTATTTCCATGTGCTCGCGTGCCGACTTAGTTCCATCTCCTGTAAATGGATTTTTCATAACTCTTTTAACATGACCCATGGGAATTTTATATCCCACTTTAGGTATCTCAGCACAGCAGTTTCAACCACCTTTGCAGTAGTGGCATAAGCACTTTCATATAGAGCAAGATGCAGCGAGGCACGATTCATAAATGCCATAGTAACAATGAGATAAACAGCTTTCAAGTTTCCTTACCAAACTTCTTACCAATAGCGCTACGCTCCCCGGCAACGGCGCCAGAAAAGTATCTTGATGGCTCCCAAGTGCAGGAGATCAATTGTAGTACCTTTCAATTAGAAAAGGTTGTCGAACCCACGAGGAGCTGAAGGTATTGGTTAGTAAGATTGATAAATAAAACAATAAAAGATGCAGTGTTTTTGGTATTTTCAGTTGTATAATTGCAAGCAGATAACAGATAGTAGCAAGTGAAAGCTCTCAAAGAGAGAAAGCCCAATCCTCTTATGTGGCAAAGGACAAGCTCAAGTGATGTGTAACTTATATGTGGCAAACGTTCCCGAGGGCGGCATGGATGATGCTAGGCATAGAGATTTATTAAACAACACGTTGAATATCTTGTCAAGTTTTAATCCTCTTTGGACGGAGCCATAATTAGGTATAGCTAAATAAATAAACTACAACCCCTTATGATGGATCATGTGGCCAAGCAAATGACTGCACAAGAATTATTAAGACCTAAAGTCCCACCATAGCATTACACTCTAAGGTCCCCGATACTAATACCCTCATAATATAACTTCATGACTCGGTCTCAGGTTTACGTGTCCTCCCAAGTCTCCATCAATTCATTACACTACGGTGTTCTCCTATGAGCCCATAAAGGTGAAGTGTTGTGCAGTCGACGTTCGCACAACACCATCATAGAATCACATAAAAGATAAACTCTTGACAAAATACCAACACATGTCATATATAAATCAATGCCAATTCATCCTATGCCCTCAGGAACATACGGGAACTACTCACAACGTGCGAACATGATCATAATCAGTGGCATAAGTGGTACAACACAATCTGAAATTATAACTTCACCACCAAATAATGACAAGTACTCAATCACAAACATGAATAGTAGCACAAGACAAGTATCTAGGGTATAGCAACTCTCAAACTGCGAGGGGAACGGAGTGGATCACGGTGATGATGATGGTGATGGTGCTGGTCTTGATGGGGGTGATGATGTAGAGGCCTCCTCCCACGCCAAGGAGGAGAGGTGATGACGATGACGATGATTTCCCCCTTCTCCGGAGTTCCGGAGCAGCAGGATCTGACCCCCCTCGGAAGGGATCAGGAGTTTCGCCGCCGCCGCGACCTCGGATGGACTTGGAAAAATTAGGGCGTTACTTTTCGGGCGAGACGAAGGCGTCGATAAAAAGCCCCAGGCGAGGAGGTGCCCGAGGCCAGTTTGGGTGGTCCCACGCGGCCAGGTACATGGGCCGCGTGGGCCACCCCCATTTGGCCCTCGTGGCTCTCCTCTCTTCGGTCTTCTTCCCTCTGCCTTTCTCCCGATGAAAAACTGACGCAGTATTTTTCCTTTTATTATTTGAGTCCTGTAGCTCCTGAAACATTAAAGACAAGAAAAAGGAGGTTTTCTGCCTCCCAGAAATTAAATACCAAAAATAGGGACTTTGTATGAAAGTCCCCAAAATCATCTAAAACATGTAGAAACAATCATATAATCATGCAAATAACATTCTAGTATGATACTAAAAGTTATATAAATGATGATATAAAATGCACGTATCACCATCCACACCCTCCCCCAAGCTTTTCCTCGACGCACCCCATCCGATCGGTCCGCCCAGACCCAGATCTGGCCCAAACAGCCGCCACCAGCCCAGAGCAGCCAGCCGCAGCATTGTGGTGCCACGACCAAGAAATCGCCACCACCACCTAGCTCTGCACTGTTGCCTTGGATTTCGAACGCCGCCGCTACACCGTTGTCCCCCACCAAACAGCATCTGGGCACCGCAACACTCACGCGCGACGGTGCGAGAGACAAAAAAGCTCCCGCCATCGCCACGCTCGGGCTTTGCCCGGAGGCTCTCGTCGGTGGCGGCGAGGCGGAGGGGGGGAGGGGATGGAGGTGGAGGAGCGCCACCCATGTCGTCAGAGGTGACGACGTGGGGCCGAGCCGGGATTTTATTGTCGTATCTTCAGTAGCTATTTTAAAAAAATATCGATGTCTTCATATGACATAAACTCGACTTAGAGGAAAAAACTACAAACTTGTTTCATGCCAGTACTCACGACATATATAACGATCGTACACAAGAACCTCCCTCTGAAGACCCTAAGTCCCCGACTCTCACTAGTTTTAGGCCTCCATTGATTTGTAGGATAGGAAAATGTAGGAATAAGAAGCTAATAGGATTAGAATAACATGTCTTGTTGGATCCTATGGGAATAGCAACTTTCTTTGATTGTGGTGAATGCATTTTCCATAAGATTGGACCTCATGTTATTTTCTACAAGGTTTGTACTATAAAAATTTTATGGAAAATTTTCTTATAGGAAATCCTACGAATCAAACGGATTTAAAGGGAAAAAAAATCCTATATGATTCCAATCCTACACAATCCTCTCGAAACAGGCTTGCGCCCCGCTATATTAATATAGCAAACACCCATACAACTGTGAGACCACTGCTGGGGCAATCAGCACAAATAAGCCCAAGAAAAACAACAAGAGAAATAAAAGAGAAACTAATGCCAACAACGTCGGATCGACGAAAACGAAGATGTCCCTAGACAATCCCTTTGCCAACCCCATGAATCAAAGGAGGCTAGAGGAAGCAGAGGCATAAGCAAGCAACAGACAATTCAAAACCCTCCTAAACCCTCGAAACATCCATCCAAAGGCGGAGAAGACAACTCCCAGATGCCTCGCTTGATCCTGCGCCGCTTCCTCTGCTCCTCCTCCTCCACCGCTCCCGCCGCCGGCGCAGATTTCGTGGCCGAGCTCGCAACCCTCGTCGCCAACGGCCGCTTCCACGCCTCCGTCAGCCTTGCGAAATCACTCCTCCTCTCCTCCCAGCCACCAGCCGCCTCCGTCCCCGACCTCTACCACGCCCTCGCCTCCAACTCTGCCGCCTACCAGGGCCACGCGCAGGCCCCGTCCTTCCTCTGTGACGCGGCCTCCGCGCTCGTCGTTGCGTCCGCGCGGCTCCGCCTCCCCGACGGCGCGCTCCGGCTGCTATCCCTCCTCGCCGACGCCCGCGCCCCGCTGCCGTCCCTCTCCTCCTGCAACTCCTCCTGGAGTCTCTCCTCTCCCTCGGCCGCCACGCCGAGGTACGCCGCGCTTTCGAGCTCCTACACGCCGCCGGAGCGCGCCCGGACACCTTCTCATGGAACAAGGCCGTCCAGGCGTGCGTCGTGGCGGGTGACCTCGACGAGGCTCTCGGGATGATTCGTCGGATGGGCTGTGAAGGCGAAGGCACGCCGGCACCAAACGCCTTCTCTTACAATGTGGTCATCTCTGGAATGTGGAGGGCAGGGAGAGGTAGTGACGCCGTCAAGGTGTTTGATGAAATGGCGGAGAGGTCTGTGCTACCTAATCATATCACGTACAACACGATGATTGATGGACACATCAAGAGAGGTGACCTGGAGGCTGGTTTCAGGTTGCGGGACGGATGTTGCGCCGTGGCCTCAAACCGAATGTGATCACTTACAATGTGCTCCTATCGGGGCTGTGCCGTGCTGGCCGGATAGGTGAGACGGCCGCTGTGTTGGATGAAATGGTGTCACGGAAGATGGTGCCGGATGGTTTCACATATAGCATTTTGTTCGATGGTCATTCCAGAGCTGGAGACTCGCAGGCCATGCTTTCCTTGTTTGAAGAATCTGTGAAGAAGGGCGTGAAGATTGGGGCTTACACTTGTAGTATTTTGCTGAATGGTCTTTGCAAGGATGGAAAGATTAAAAAGGCAGAAGAGGTACTGCAGACGTTGGTAAATGCAGGACTACCCCCAACAAGGGTTATCTATAACACCCTTATCAATGGGTATTGTCAGATAGGAGAGCTTGAAGGGGCCTTTTCGATATTTCAGCAGATGAAATCACACCTCATTAGGCCAGATCACATAACGTATAATGCGCTAATAAATGGTTTGGGTAAGGCTGAAAGGGTCACTGAAGCGCATGATTTGGTCATAGAGATGGAGAAGAATGGAGTGTGTCCCAGTGTGGAAACTTTCAATACGTTGATTGATGCTTATGGAAGGGATGGGCAAATTGAGAAATGTTTCATTATACTTTCTGATATGCAAGAGAAGGGGCTAAGGCCAAATGTTGTTTCCTATGGTTCAATTGTCAATGCTTTTTGCAAGAATGGAAAAATCCCGGAAGCAGTAGCTATTTTGGATGATATGTTCCATAAGATGTTTTACCAAGTGCACAGGTGTACAACATTATCATAGACGCGTATATTGAGTGTGATGCCACTGAACTAGCTTTTATTCTAGCTGAGAAGATGAAGATCAGTGGGGTACCTCCAAGTATAGTTACATACAATTTGTTGATAAAAGGCCTTTGTAAGCAGTCCCGGATACCTGAAGCAGAGGAACTAATTTACAGCTTAAGAAATCATGGGTTAACTCCTGACGCTGTCAGCTATAATACTCTAATATCAGCATGCTGCTACAGGAGCAACACTGAAAGAGCTTTGGAGCTTCAGAAAGAAATGTGCAAGTGTGGCATCAAACCTCAGTGAGAACATACCGTATGATTTTTAGTGCATTGGGTGGTGCAAGCAGAGTACATGAGATGGAAGATCTGTATAAAGAAATGTTGGACAAGGATGTTATTCTTGCAGTGTCATATATGATACCATGATTGAGGCATATGCGAAATGTGGGGATGGATATAAGGTAGAAGCTCTGAGGAAGGATATGTCAAATAAAGGAGTAGCAATTGAATATGACACATCCGTGACTAATTGTGAGTTGTATACAGATGAGTGAGTCCAGTTTGAAAATGTTGACATTGTTGCTCACCATAACTAAACTACAGGAAGTATTTCTTTTGCTTACCTGGTGGACCTTCATGGTAAATAGCCATTGATAGCACATACAACACTAACTGTGAGCTGGATAAGAGTATATCAAGTATTTCTCATAATAAACTAATGGTGAAGAAGATTGTATTTCCTCACCTAGTGAACCATTCTGGAAAAGAGTTACCGAAGACCGTCTTCTATCTCAAAGTACAGTAACAGAACTGCTATTGGCTAAATTATCCCAGCACCATGAAAGCTTGTGAAAATCAGATACATATAATTGAACAGAGCACTGAGCAGCCAGAAACAGTAAATTGAAAGAGGTAGTTATAAGTTATATCCTACAAAATAGTTTCTTTTTTATGGTTTATTTATCGTTTAATTTGGTTTGGCTTTTCTAATAGTCACCTAAAACATGTAGAGATGGTGTGTTGCATAATTAGTGCTGAGGATGGTGCGGCTTCATTTGGGTTATTTGGTGTGGGTCTGTGTTTGATTTCTTTTTGGTTGGGCTCTAATGGACAGAAAGGCAAATGGACTGGGGTGGTGCAGGTCGAGCAAAATATACGGCCTGGAGCAGAGCGGTGTGGCTTGATCTCGAAGGGGTCGAGTCCACGGGTTCAACCCGCACCTTTGGCACCACACGCCCGACACAGCATGCCCCAAGTCCGTCTTTCCCAACTCCCTCCGAGGGTTTCTTGCGCTGCTGCCGCCCTACACTGCCATGGCCGTCCATCGCCCCAATCGCCCTGCGCTACCACAGATGTCTGCCGACGTCGACGCTGCTGCTGCCGGTGCCCTGCACCACCACCACCGACGACTGCTGATCTCCTCCTCTCGGCACTGTATTCCTCACGAGATCGTGTTGCACCGCCGCTGCCGTGCACCACCGCCGCGGTCCTACTGATCTCCTCCTCCATTCCTCCCTGTCCTTCACACCAAGGTGAGCAGCCAGCAATCCTCTCCACCATTCTTCTCCTCCCTAATATTCTCTGATTTTAAAGCAATTGTTAATCGTTACCTGTATTATGCAAGAATGTGATGTAAACAATTCTTCAGTACTTTTTTTTTGGTTTAGAAATAAGTTTAATTAGTCTAACATGTGAGAATTAAAATAATTCCTTTCCCTTTCAAATAAAAAGGTCCATTAGTATGTTAGTTTGCTTTATGTTAGTTTGTTTTTACTCTACTATTCTTTAGCACACTGCCATTTTTTTTATCATACTCCTTTGATCTTTAATAATGAATAGTGAGACACTTCAAACTATACCTTAATTCTGTTACTGTTGTTTTCAATCTAAGCTGAGGCAGTTTTTGCAAATAAATAGCATAACATGATCACCATTGTTACCCCTAGTCAGAAGTTTTTGTACATATGAATCTCACTTATTTAATTATCATCACTGAGGTGGCAGTTCAACTATCAATCATCATGATAACTAATTATTTTCTCTGTGCTGAACTGCAATGAAATACTGTACTGTGCTTGTCGCTGTGTGTGTGTTTGTGTGTGTGTGTGTGTGTGTAAGCTGAGAAAATAGTCTCACACTAGATATGGTTATCTGCAGCAATTTTAACATAATCTCATTATGTTGTCAAATACAGAACTAGGCTCCCTGGAGTGAACTGAACTTTTGACTGCTCTTCCGTCTGATTTGCGGAAACTTTATAACTATTTGCATATATATGATTTACATGGTTATCTGCAGCAATTTTATTTATCTTGATACTTTGTGATATACATTTAGTTCAAAGATGTACTTTGTGATATTTTCTGATATATATTTGGTTCAGTGACAACTAGGCTTGTTAACATGTCCGCCAGTGTGTCCACCATGGCAATGTAACTCGTGTTTTGTTCTTTCTTGCAATGCACCATCTCTCTGCTCCAACTTATTTGGTCTCTCTCCGGGGAGCTTCCGCACCTTCCTGACTTGCCAGCCCCCCTAAAGAAAATTCATCAGATTAGAGGGAGAAGTAGATTGTTGGAACAACATGCCAGTTTGTGCTTCAGGTGATTACACACATGCTACACTGAACCTTTAGACCATATTTTGATGTGTAGATAATTTAATCATGAGCTTTGTTTATCTTTCATATGACATGGTATATCACTTCTGCAACAAACTAAAAAAATTGTGTTGCAAATTATTTAGCCATGCTATTGGCTACAGGTGGACCAGATAGCTATGCTCTTTACCATGATCTGGTAGCCAGATTTGCCAATTGTCGTCGCGCTCATCGTCGCCGCCACAACATGATTGCATTGATCGGATTTTTTTTGGA
Organism: Poa pratensis; assembly: GCA_947311845.1. Lineage (NCBI taxonomy): Eukaryota > Viridiplantae > Streptophyta > Magnoliopsida > Poales > Poaceae > Poa > Poa pratensis. The sequence goes on from CAMZMU010000069.1 coordinate 47,904,716, forward strand.
CATCCTTTGTAATTATACAAATGTTTATATATGGAGATGCTTTAGGGCAATTTGTTTATTTTTCTTGTTGAAAAAACTGTGCTAGATGAAAAAAGAAATGCTATTTAGTCAAGTCATCCCTTAGATATGTTGGTGCTAAATTTTGCCACACTTGAACTCGCCAAGCTTTGTAAATTTAGCGCCTCAATGGCGTGTCAGGCGAGTGACCCCATGGATTGATCTGGCCTATTCCCGCCCCAATTGTAAACCAGAATAGATTTGGAATGAACACAAAAATGCTCTATTTTCTCGAGGAAGTGGCCTTTTCAAACACGTAGCAAACCAGGCCATGCACAATCATTGATCATGGCCAAAAGTGTTCTCTGAGAGCGACGACTATATGCACTGCAACAGGCTTAGCATCATCTAAAGTCTTTGATCAGTGGGTGGCCGTCGTTACCACCGGAACGCGATGCTTCGCGATCTTTAATTCTTTCAACAAAAAAAGAATGGCTCTATTCTCAAGCGTCATGGATCGTCGCTTGCCAAAAGGTTTTCACTGATGATTCCTCCAAGCAAGATCGAAATGAGATACGCTTCAGTTATATAGAAGCGGAGCAAATCCCACATCGGGACATGTTTTGGATTGGAACAGCATAGTGTCAGTACCCTCGCTGTGTAGACATTTTATCACATTTGCTAGAACACCGACAGCCTGTCTTGTTCTTGGGAGTTGGGAGTGTTTAAATACTCTCTTCGGTTTTTTTTTAATGTAAGGTGTATGGTTATCTGCACGAATATTAAAACGTGGGTGTTTGGCATACGGTGGACTCATTTGCTTCTGGAAAAAATGGGAAGATATGAGTTCCTAATAGACATAAATTGGAAACAATCCATCAGTCAAATCCCGCAGTTACAGATTGGGATTCATTTGTGGATGGGTAAAATTGGCCATAAATCGTATTACACCTATATTTTGGAATTTTCCTCAAATAACTATACACCTTACATAAAAACGAAGGGAGTAGTATTTAGCTGATTTTAAATTTAATACTAGTTAGATTTTTCATCCTTAGTATCTTGTCAGATCTGACATGGTTGTGAAATTGAGCTGGTTAGGCAAAAGAGAAAACTATATGATACCAAATTTAAAATCAGGTACCCCTCCGTCCTAAAATGTAAGACACGTTATTTTGTATATGCTTTGTTTATGCACAAATTATAACAAAGTATATTAATTATAGTTGTACAAATGGTTTCAGTGTATTTGGCTTACAAAATACTTTTACATCATATATATTTATACTAATTTTGTAAATATGTTATAAGTGAAAATTATAGTCAAATATGTATTGTGGACCAAAAAGTCAACATCGCCTTACATTTTGAGACGGAGCGAGTAGCTAGTTAGCAAAACTATCTTTTAATCAATCACTGGCCACCGGTGAACACTAAGACGAAGACGGTAGAGGCAAGCATGGACACGGCCTCCAGTGACGATAATGACAACAACAATGTATGCAAGAGGGGGATGGTTTACGTTCCAGTAGGGGTTAAGATTTGCTGGGGAAATATAGCACCGGTTGATTTAGGCAATATGACAAGATAAAGAGGACTAATGATTATCGGAGGGAGAAGAAACGGTATGCAAGAGGAGGATGGTTTACGTTCCAGTAGGGGTTAAGATTTGCTGGGGAAATATAGCACCGGTTGATTTAGGCAATATGACAAGATAAAGAGGACAAATGATTATCGGAGGGAGAAGAAACGGGCGGAACCAGGGGCACGCTGAGGCCATGGCTTCCCCATAGTGGAAACGGTGTTGTATTCCTGGTTCGAAAACACGGACGCTTAAAAATACATATGCATGTCTAAACGAACAAGTACTCAAAGTAGTTAATTTTAGACAGGAGTGGCACACCTAAGACATGATCTGTTTATTTCGAAATGGACAATTTGGATCTGTGCAGGTGAAATCTGAGGGACAGGAGACTCTTACGAAATCGATAATTTGGATCTATGTAGTTTCTTGCCAAGGATCCCAGCCATTGGTACCTTGTTGGACGGTCAAGAAGGGGCTGAGCATATGCCAGTCTATGTCACCTCTTCCCGAAAGCACTGGATCCGCTTCCTTGCGTAGAAAGTTGCAAACTCTTTTTGGGATAGCAGCGATCTAAAAATGCTACAAAAATGCCCATGCATGTTCACTAAGAAAATGCTTTTAAGCAGAGCTTACAACTTTTCAAAAGCAATAAATGGAAGGTACATGTTCCAGTATAGGTAGTAGGTCACTGTTTCCACCTCGGTCTCTCTCCTAATCAACAGTACGTTAACAAGTTCCCAAGTTCTTTCAGCCTTCCTTCGCGCGCATATATGCAAGGAGTCAAACTAACTGGCTAGGTTGTTCCACTAATGCAATACTACCACCAAAGGCTACAAGAGTATTTAGACTCCCTAATACAACCCTGGTGGGTGCATCAATGGGATGAAAAGAAGTCATCCGTCAGATTGTCCTTTCCATGATCACATTCGAATAAATTGAATTATTTAATTTTGTGAAAATACACGTGAGCTATTTTGAAATATTTACAAATGTTTTTTCTTTATAAGCACTTGTTGAATATGATGCAAGATATCCCATGGCCATAGCTATGTGAAAATTTTAACCCTTTATCAGAATCAACTTGGGTACATATACGTAGGCATACATAAGCGCACCATCAAGTTTTTTTCCGATCGATCAGACAACCACGATGTCATCTCAGACAGACCCCAAATATCATACTAAACAAACACATAATGATCATTGATGTTATAAACTATCATCCATAGAGTCCCCAATGTCACTACGGGCTTCCAGAAATTATACTACACATGCATAAGTAATATTATTGATTCTCAATATACTCAATGCAACATAGAGACTAGAGAGCTCTCATATAAGGAGCAAGATCCAATCCAATACATAGAAAATATGGGGGAATACATCAGATAATTCAACTCCGTTAACAAAGCCCCTGATCATAGTCAATATCGGTAAGTTACATCATCATAGAGAGATAGAACACATAACTACAAGCACATACCTCAGATATGAGGGAGGACTACTCACACATCCCATGATGGCAACAAGGTTGATGATGATGGCTATGGAATTGGAGTCACGTCCCGACATAGTGCCGGAATGAGACTCCAGATTGGATCTTCGCGGAATAGAAACTTGCGGTGGATGACCTCTAGAATAAACTCCGTCCCGAAGAGTTCAGGTCGAAATAAAAAATATAGGCATCGAGAGGCGGTGGAACAGAGCCACATGGCCGACACACGGGAGTCCATGCACCCCACCCCCTTTCTGTGTGGGTCCCCCTTGTGTGAGTTGTGGTGGCCCTCCCGGAGCCTCTTGTGACATACAGAAGTTTCCCAGTGAAATATAATTTTCTTGATTTTTGGGGTACTTTTGAGGCTATGGAAATATTGATTTTCTATAAAAGCAAAAACATGCACAAAACAAGAAACGTGTATGGGCACTGAGTTAATTTGTTAGTTCGGAAGAATTATAGAACTTGATATAAAGTCATACAAAAAATATGTAAAACTGATATGATAATAGTATCGCCCAAAATTAAAGATACGTTTAAGACATATTATATACTTCTTTTAATAACCCGGTAGGGAAAACAAGAAGTTTAACATATGATATTTGAAGTTGTTCATTTCTCCCGAAAAACCCTTCGGGGAAAATCTGAGGACAATGGTACCAAAGAGGATTTCTCTTGTTAAAACTTCTTAAAAACCCAGTGAAAAACGGTTGGAAAACCAATTGAAGTCTAGGAACAATGGAGTTGGTTCTGCTGCTAAACTTATTGAGTTGAGTACTCTTTCGTCGGTGAATTTTTTTACCAAACCGATTTTTTTCGGGGAACCGACTCTATTTGTTGACTCAACACTCGTTTTGATACTATTGTAGAACGGTTGTTTGAACATAAAGTTTACAACCATTTGTCTTAATCCGTACACAAATGCTTTCTCTGTCAACAAATGAAAAAAAAAGTAGTACAAATGCTTAAGCAAGGAAGGAATTTAGCTAACTGTATGGCTTTTTGGTTGCTTTGCACGGGGGAATATATGATCTAGCACGGGGGGAATACAACTTATTAACAACGGTCTTTCATTGCTTTATTAATTTGGGAGCTGGAACTCTAATTTCCAAAACCTTAGGCTTGGTTTGGTTTGAATCGAAGGAAAAGTCGATCGACTGTACAAGAGCAGAGAGCTTTCTTCGCATGATGAAAAGCCAAAGGTTAGAAGGAATAACCGAATAAGGCATCTTTGGAAAGAAAACTTCGCTGCCAACAGCCCAAAATAGCTGTATAAATTCCCATCTTCGTTGTCAACGTACGTGCATATATCTTGCGCAAGCAGTAGCCAGTTAAGGCAGCCAATTAAGCATACATCTCCTTTCAGCATTTCTCCTGTGTTCTCCATTAACATATTGCCACTCCTGGAGTTCCAACTTGAACCATTTTTCCTGTAATTTTTTGGTGTTAACTGGTTTGGCCACTTGAAGAAAAACAATTTTACTTTGGGTGGGTGATCGATCGTGTTGTGGGGTTTAGGCAATGGGAGGCACCCTGCGCTTCCTGTTGGATGTGCTGCTGGGAGGCAACAGGCACAACAAGAAGAGGAAGCAGTTCAGCACGGTGGAGCTCAAGGTGCGGATGGACTGCGACGGCTGCGAGCTCAAGGTCCGCAACACCCTTGCGACCATGAAAGGTGCGTGACTTCGCAGATCCACACTGTTGCATTACGGTAGTTGATTTGTGATGGTGATGGTGTCAACTGGGCATGCAGGTGCTCAGTCGGTGGAGATCAACCGGAAGCAGCAGAAGGTGACGGTGAAGGGGTTCGTGGAGGCGCAGCGGGTGCTACGGAGGGCGCAGTCGACGGGGAAGCGGGCGGAGCTGTGGCCGTACGTGCCCTACACCAACCCCTACATGGCGGTGGCGCCGCCGGCGTACGACAAGAGGGCTCCCGCCGGGCACGTGCGCAAGGTGGACGCCGTAATGCCGGTCACCGCCGGACAGGAGGAGCGCCTCACCACGCTCTTCAGCGACGACAACCAAACGCCTGCTCCGTCATGTAGTCACTCACGCGTTCCGTACTTGCAAGGCCGGCCGGTGTGCAGTGGGTAACTAATTTGAGCTGTATTTTCTTCACGTACGCACCAACTGCGTTGCACGAAATTAATTAAGTGGGGTCAGGTTCATTTTTACAGTTTTCTATCCATAAAGAATGATCACGTCGAACAAGAAAATGTATTAGAACTGGCTAGTACCGTGTGTTGACAGGAAATACATTTACATTTGTAGGAAGTGTTTGTTGTTTTGTGCATTTAGAAGATATATAAACCAATCTTCATACTAGCAACCTTGCCAGCCCCGACCCCCGCGTCGCTCCGCTTGAGCGACACGGGGGAACCCTAACCACGCGCCTCCGGCGTCCTCCTCCCTGCCCCTCCTCCGCCGCTGCCGCCGGCCTGGCCGCGGTGGCGGCGCCCCCAGCCTCCACAAAGGCGGCGCGGGGCGAGCTCGCGGTGGACGCACAGTGCGGCTCCCGTTCTCGCGCGGCGGCGGCGGCGCTGCTTCTGCAGCGAGCTCGGCACGGCTCGACGACGACGTGGCCGGGGTGGGTGCGGCAGGTGGTGGCGGCGACTTTCGGCGCGGCTGCTGGTGGATTCGGCCAGGGCTCGATCTGGGCCCCGATGGGCTCGGCGGGCCGCTGTTCTTGGCGGCCTCCGTGCGTCGCACCGTTGTGGTGCCGCAAGGGGCCGGCTGGTGCTGTGCGGGTTGCGCGAGGGAACTGCAGCGCCACCGGCGGGAGGTAGAGGCTCCCCGTCTGATTTCCCTTGGCTGGCACGTCGTGTTGGCTTCGGGGGGCAGCGGCACTTGTGCGGCTAGGCGTGTGGCTGTCCTGCAGCACTTGGACGCCGGGGCGGCGGCCCCGGACTTAGTGGCGGCGTCGAGCTGAGCTAGGAGATGGCTCAGCGCGAGACTGACCTAGCCCGGCGTCTAGCTCTGTTTGGTGGCCGTGGACCGTCGGGAGCGCGGGGCTGACGGTGTCTGCGTGCGGGTCTGCGATGCTGGGCTGGTCGGTCCCGTGTGGGCGGGCGGGCGGAGACCGCCGGGTGAAAACCTTGCCTTGGTCGATGACCGGACAGGCGACGGTGACGCCCCGGGCGTCACTTCCTACTTGTAGGCTTCGTCGTGGCGGTGCTCCCACTCCTTCGTCCGGAAACTTCCGGGGGAAACCCCAGATCCTCCGTGGATCGGGCGAGGGCGGCGCTTCGGCGTCGTATTCCCTTGGGGCCTTGTCTTGAATGTTTCGCGGCCAGAGGGACCCGTGGATGTTTGGTGGCCAGCGGCGATGATCTTCTCGTCTTCGGCTAGGTGGTGCGTGGTCCTGGGGCCGGCGTGGATGTCGGAGTGGCGGCTCCGATCTCGCCTCCACTGCGTCGCGTTGAGGTGCGTGGGTGTCGACCTTTCCTGCTTGGGCGGTTTTGTCGTCGACCTGTGTGGAGCGTGGCCCGTGGGCAGCGTGGATGTTGGAGCGGTGGCTCCGGATTTCGCCTCGCTCTTGCGTTGAGGGTCTCCGCTGTTGCGTTGAGGGGTGTCGGCCTTGGCCGCTTAGGCGGTTAGGCCGTCGACTTGTGTGGTGCGTGGCCTCGGGGCCGGCGTGGTGTGTTGTGTTGTTGTATCCGGTTTTCAGCCAGTTTCACTTCTTCTATATAATTGAAAAGACAAGCCTCTTGCGCGGTTTAAAAAAAAAATATATATAAACCAATAACATGTACGAACATGTAGTCACTAGTACATTTATACCCACCCCAATCGAATACAGATGGAGTGCGCCATGTGTATTATATCCTATTTTTTACGGTACTAAACCTCTGTGTAAAGTTCGACCTGCATTTGTTTGCGATATTTAATCGTGTGCTGTATTTTCTTCACGTGCGCACGAACTATGTGTCGCACAAATTAATTAAGTGGGTTGGTTCAAATCCCAGTTTTCTATCCATAAAGAAATGATCACGTCGAACAAAAAATATTTATTGAACTTGCTGAATCCCTGGACAGAATTAAAACACTCGTTTGATAATTGAGGGGTATTTCGAGTCTACACAAACATAATAATTTAAGGGGGAAAATGCGGTGAGCGTGGATCGAACACGCGACCTTCAGATCTTCAGTCTGAGTAAGCCCTCAACTTCTATTGCGGCTCTTCGCTCGATCTCCTCTTGCTAAGTAAGCCTCAACCTCAAGAAATAATTGAGGGGTATTTCTTGCTAAGTAAGCCCTCAACTTCTATTGCGGCTCTTCGCTCGATCTCCTCTTGCTCATCCTTTTAGTTTCCATAATATACTCCTTTAGATACTTGTCATGCACCTGAGTAAAGGATGCATGCGTGCCATTTGTTGTTGTTTTTTTTTTTTAATTTGGATAAAAGATGGCACAGACGTAAATGATTAGGAGAGGTAGAGATTACAGGTAAAAGTAGAAGAACAAGTGATCCAACTGGACAGATGTATCGTTGCTCGCTTCCTAGCTACAGATTTGAAGAAAGCAGCGTCCAGGTGGTGGTGACCATACCAAGTATTCTCTCACAAAACAAGGATCCCACCAAGTAAGCACAGACATGCTGGTACTCGAGTCATAAAACAGGCACAAAGCTAAAGCAATAGAATCATGTTCATCATTTTCTCAGAAATTCTAAAGGTCTCAGGCAATGTCACCACGCCAAGTGGCTCAACTGTGCAACGCCCACGACAGTTTAATGCGGAACCTTACATGACCCAATACTTTGATCAAGCTAGCGTTGGTATTGTGAACAGGAATGCAACTTCTTTTGGACCAAGTAGTAGCTCACTTGTAGCAAAAAAGACACATATCACCATCTACAGGCGTTTACATACACCTAGTGAACTGGGTTTCGTCAACAAAGCCTCCAGCCATCGCCCTCTGGACATTTTTCGCAAACTTAGGTGGGTTGTCTCGAAGAACAGCTGCTGCTTCATGATTTAGGGGGTCCTCCTCGTTAGGTTGCTGCAAGGACGAGGTTGGTACGTGATCAGTAGCTAACATAACCGATAGTGAAAACAATGTTAAACGAACTTTTGCTTCCTCATACTGTTAACGAACTTTTGCTTCCTCAGCCCATTTGAATACAGAAATTTCAATCAATGAATGAAGCCCAACTGAACCAGCTCATTTATGATTAGAGCCCAGAAGACAGAAGTGCTCTCCCCGTCTCCGATGGTGGCTCGAATTCGATGGCCGCCAGCAGGAGAGGGAACACGCCCGCGCGGGCGCCGCGGCGTTGAGCGGCGCGATGGTCTCTCAATGTGCTGCCACATTGTTGTACAGTATGTTTTTTGTTGTTACTCCATCACCGTTTCTGTGTATTCTTAAAAGGAGATGTCATTGTTGTTCTCGAACTGATTCCAATTCTTTCCAACTCATCATAGTTAAGTTAGTTTGGTCTACATTATGTTTCTGCTGGGAAAACTATTTGTGTGTTAGGTTTAGCACTAGTTCGGTCTAACCCCTATTTCTCGACCCTTTTCCGTGGTGCCGCTCACAATGATCCTGTTGGAATGCCAGATTTTTCTCTGAAACTCTTCAGAAAGCAGAGCCTCCTCAAATGCATGCAAGATTATATGTTAAGTTCAACCGTGTTAGCACTAATCTTGATATTTTTTATCTGCCTATTAGTTTGCTTGTTCATGCATATAGCTAGTTAGTTGAAGCTAGGTGGAGTTTCAGAGTAGGCATGGAGAAGGTGAGATGCAAGGTGCGTGAGATGCAGAAGGCGAGATGCGGCTGATTGCGAGATGCCGACGGTGGCGTGAAGCCGCAGTGATGCATGCAGAGACCTGAACGTTATCTAGCTGTTAGCTGCATGTGCATAGTTAGTGCGTGCTGTTAGTGGCCGAGTGTGGCTGCAGGGGTGTGCGAGTGTGCCTATTTAGCCCTCGTTTGGCAGATGTGTTTTGACGTGGTTTATTGGGTAATTTCCCAGCCCAAACCAAAGACACTAGAAACCACGACTGGGCTGTTTGGCGGAGGAGTTTTGGGCGGGCTGAGCCCGGTCATTCCCTAGAATACTCGGCAATACTCGTCGGGTCGAAGCGTAACTGCGACACGCCTATGCCCTCGCGTTTTTTACGGCCACTCGGCGACTCCGTCTCCATGCTCTCCGCCTCGCCACGTTCGAAACTAAAACCATATCTGGCATCAGAGCCAATCGATTTTTCTCTAGCGAAGCTCACGTACATCGATTATTTTTGTTTCTGGCATGTGCTTCTGGCCACGCAATAGCACAAGAACACACGTTATGTAGCTGCCGAATCAAATCTCGTCCAACCACGGAGTATTAAAGTAGTGTTGAAGTTGCATGCTCGGGTTCTAAATGACTGTCATGTGTTGAATCAAAAGTATTACTGAATGTGTCATGTGCTATGAATAAATTCGTTTTTATTGATGAAACACTCGTGTGCTACCCCTGTGTGCCAAACAGCATAAGTTGGTGGTAGTGGTTTTATCAGGAGGGGATTTGGAGGTGAAATTACACGCAAAAACCGGTCGATATTCTCCTGCCGAACAAGGCCTACGACGATGATGCGTGAGATTATTTGATCCTACGACGATGCGAGAGATGCGAGAGACGATTTGATGAAATAATTTTATCGATGTTATTCCTGTGATAAACCTAGGAATAATATATGACTGTTAAAACTGTGCTCACGTGCTGTGAAAAGTTTTTATTGATGACCTCGAATCAGAAGTATTGTTGAAATTGTGCTCACGTGTTGTAATTGTGTGTCCTGTGAAAAAAAGATGAGATTTTATTGCTAAAACACTTGTCTGCAAAACCTTTGTACCAAACGACTAGAACTGATGGGGTTTTTTGTGGAGAGGGGATTGGTAGGGGTTAGAGTGTTTTGGGTGTGAGAAGTGTTTTCACCCAAAACACTAGGTAATATACAATAGAAAACACGCCCAAACTCCTCTGCCAAACAAGGACTTAAGTCCTTGTAAAGCATGTTTGTTTAACAAGAAGAGAGAGCAGAAAAACTTGTGGCTTTGTGACACAGCGCAAGGCCAAAATTCTTGTGTTCATCTCTTCGTGTGTGCGCTGTGTGAAATAGCTGAGAGGTAGAAGAAGGGAGCTGCCTTGTGCCTTTGGCAACTCCTACAAACCGATGGTGCAGACTGGAGACGAGCACAAGGGCAACTGCAAGAAGAAATTCAGTTGCAAGGTCCAGAGCAAAGATACAGAGAGTTTGGACCTCTTCCTTCCCCTGTCTACAGTACAGAGGAAGGCGATTTTGTGAACCCCGTTGACATGGGTATGTCTATTGGGTACCCTACCGTGAGGGTACCTGGTGCACGTATCGACTAGGCCCAACTATCAGAGCCTACATGAAGCCCATGAAGGGAGGCCCAACAAGATGGAGTATCCTCCAAGCTGGCGAAGCCATAGTCGGTTTAGAGTTTCTTACTTGTAAATCGAGTCGGTTACGAACACCCGAGACCCAGCCTACTATTTAAGGACTGGGAGGGCCATCGAACCAGACCACGTACTTTCAGAGCCACCAAAACCCTAGCGAGATCGACATCTCGCCGGGACCCTTGTAACCATCATATTCACAAAGCAATAACAGACAGGCAGGACGTAGGGGTGTTACCTCCACACGAGGGCCCTGAACCTGGGTAAAATCTTTGCCCTGCTTGTCAGCCGACGATACTTCCAGCTCTACCACGTTCTCTCCCCCATATTCATAACCTAGGGACCTTAACCATGGGTCTTGATGAGTCTACCCCTCGTCAAGTGGCGCCGTCTGTGGGAAAGAATAGCGCTGGACTCGAAGTTTCGCCGGTCCCAACAGCAAACGGCAAATCGCCGATCACACCAGCAAACGGCAACTCGCCGATCTCATCTGCAAACGGCAACTCGCCGGCCATGTCAGCAAACAGCAACTCGCCGATCCAGGCGACACACGGCGACTCGCCGATCCACTCGAAAAGCGGCAGCCTGCCCGCTTCACCTGCAAAAAGCGCATCTGCTCTTCCAATGAATTTCAATCCGCACTCGCCGGAGCTTCAGGAGGCGTTTTCCGGCCTTGAATCAGGTTTGAGTTTAACTGTTGGAGCATTCAATTTTTTCGTAAACAATCTTGGCACGCAGGACTCGACAGATCCGCAACAACTGGCGCTGGGCGCACTCGAGGCTCCGTCGACTGCGCTCGCCCCGTCGTCGATTCCTGAAGCCTGCTCGCCCGCAACAACCATGTCGACCGGCGAGATCGACAGGTTCATGATGACGGAACTCCAAGGCGAGGAGGCAGAATCAGCATACCGCACAAGCAACGTCGACTTCAACCTACCACTCGACGAGAGTTTCGACTGCGGGATCTCCCTCGATGACTTCTACGAGCCCGCGATTCATAACGACAGCAACGTCGACTCGGAGATCTTCACCAACACCAACCTCGACTCAGAAATCCATAATGGTTTCGCCAACACCGAGATGAGCATAGGCGATGAGCACATCGACAACGAGATTCGCCTCGAAGATCTACTCGATGAACATACTGGCTCTGACATGAGCCTCGACGGCGACGTCGAGTCCATGACTGGAATCGACAGCACATACACCTGTCCACGGGTCACGCCCCATCAGGTCTACGTGGCCTTCTCCGCAGAATCATCCGCAGACGCAGCCGCTCGCAGGCCTGCACAATTCCCATGCACGGTAACCATGCCGGATGGGGTCACAACCTTGACAATCACGGAGGAGATGGCAGCAAAAGCAGATAAAGTCATAAAGGAGTGCACAATGATGCCACCAAATTCCACCCCAGAGGAGATGTTGACCTTCCAGTACTTCAACTGGCAGGAGTCAATTCGACTGCAAAACTACCGAGCGACGCTCGAAGAGCGCAAAAGGCAAGCCAGCCTCTCGAGTGCCCGAAGAAGGGAGCAATCCCTCGGGTCCACAATGCAACCAACCCCACGACCTAGGTCGCGGTTGGCAAGCCTTCCAGAACATGAAAGGGTAGCAATCACCCGTAACCTGTCGTTCATGACAGAGGACGCTAACGGAATCCCAGTGCCCAAAACTGCTGCGGGTGCATTATTCTCCGTAGGTGCTTACCTCAAGGCAATGCAACCTCCGGCGAATGACCCTAACGCAGCCCTGCATCGCCAACAACTCAAATCGCTAGCTCTAGCGGCACAGGCTATACAGCCAGAAGACAAAACTCCAGCAAGGAATCGCGATCGCGACATAGTCGACTCACGACACGCAGCACATCATCGCAGTGGTCGCAGCCACCACTCGGATGAAGGAAGGAGAAGCACGCGCCGGCACAGGTCCAGCAGAAGCAGATCTCGAAGATCCTATAGCAGCGATTCATACTCTGATCATGAACCAGAGCCATGCGGAGCATTGTGCTTCACTCGACGCATCCGTGGGACGCGGATGCCCAAAGGGTTCAAGTTGACAGGCGAACAACCCAAGTACAACGGTCGCCAAGAACCTTCCGGGTGGCTAGAAGATTACAGACTCGCCGTGGCATGCCAGCGTGGCACGAACACCACGGCGATGCAGTACATACGACTCATGCTCGAAGGAACTGCCCGCGACTGGCTCAAGGCGCTCCCTCCATCATCATACGACTCGTGGGACGATTTCCGCAGAGACTTCATCAAAAACTTCGAGCCTCTATGTGAGCGCCCGAAGACATTCGAAGAATTAAGGGCATGCACTCAACGATCAGACGAGTCGTTGAGATCATACATACGGCGGTGGACCGAAATACGCAATTCGGTTGGCAAAGTGTCAGAAGACAGGGCCATGGATGCCTTCATACAAGGTCTCGCCAGGAAGGACTTCAAAGAGGCACTGGGTCGTGAAAAGCCAACCTCCCTGGCTGACCTCATCAAAGTTGCGACTGAGTGGGCAGATGGAGAGGATTCTGTACGCAGATCCCGTGCTTCCCCACCACGCGACAACTACGAAAGCGGCAGTCGAGGCCGCAGAGATTCATACAGAGAAGATCGCAGGCGCAAACGTTCCAAACGTCCTTACGACGATAACAGACCCGAGTTCATGGCGGCTGGATACACACAACCCCGGGAGGACCAAGATAGAAGCAATCGACGCTCGGATGATCGACGGGACAGTCGAGATCGCGAGCAGCGGAGCGACAGCTACAAAAGGCAAGAATGGCGCAAACGCAGCGACGCAAAACCCGAGCGGTCATTCGAGGAAAAGATGGACGACTGGTGCAGATTCCACCTCTTCAAGGGGGACGACGGAAAACTACGCTCCAATCACACCCTAAGGAACTGCAGGGAATTCGACCAAATGGCGACTGACTACATGATACGACTCAAGAGGTACGGCCCAGCACCTGCTCAGCCCACGCCTGCACCCGTACCACAGCCGAACGCTGTGCCCGCTCTCATGGCGCCACAGCCGCCACCGCAACCACCACCACAGCCTGCTCCAGGCGCAAACATCGCAGGTGCCATACAACCCGTACTACGGGCGGAAGATGATCAATATCCACAGCCCCACGGGCAGATGTACATGATACAAAAGGGTCGCCCCTCCAACAGGCAGCAAAAGCTAATCACTCGACAGGTGAACATGGCTGTCATGGCACCTCCTGCCGTGCCCGAATTTCTGAAGGGATCGGAAACCATCATAAGCTTCAGTCGAGAGGATCATCCCCCAGCTGTAGTTCGACCAGGGCACGCGGCTCTGGTACTCGACGCGCAAATAGGAGGCTACGCCATGACCAAGGTCTTCATGGATGGAGGCAGCGGCATAAACATCATCTTCGCGGACACGCTCCGCAAAATGAACAGGTCAGTCGAAAACCTCCCAAAATCTTCAAATACCTTCCACGGTATCGTTCCTGGCAAAGCAATTAGCCCAGAAGGCACCATACAACTCGACGTTACGTTCGGGGACAAAAGCCACTTCAAGACAGAGTCGATTGAGTTCGAGGTCGTCGACTGGAAATCACAATACCATGCTATTCTTGGTCGCCCGACGTTTGCTCGATTCATGGCGGTGCCACACTACGCGTACCTCACGCTGAAGATGCCAGGACCAAAGGGAGTCATCACTGTCCGTGGAAACTTTCAAAGGTCCGATGCTTGCGACCGCGAGTTCAGCAAAATCTCCGAGATGTTCGGGGTGGAAGAATCACTCGCCGACCTGGCGATTTCCAACGACCGCACACTCCTTCCGGAGCATAAGAAGTTGGCAGTCGACAGATCCTTCAATGCTACAAATGACACAAGGTCGCATCAGGTGCACCCGACCGATCCGTCCAAGACAGTCAACGTATCTTCGAGCCTGCCTATCGCATAGGAAGGCGCGCTCGTCGAATTCCTCCGTGAGAACTGGGAAATATTTGCGTGGTGTCCAGCCGACATGCCAGGTATTCCCAGGGAATTCGCCGAGCACTCTCTCCAATTGTTTCCAGATGCAAAGCCAGTCAAGCAAACGATGCGTCGAATCTCCGGCCCAAAGCGAACCGCAGTCGAATCTGAAGTCGACCGGTTACTCGCAGCAGGATTCATTAGGGAAATCAAGAAATCACAATGGGTGGCCAACCCCGTACTCGTAGAGAAGAAGCATACAGACATCCTTCGGATGTGCGTGGACTTCACAGCGCTGAACAAGTGCTGTCCAAAGGATCACTTCCCGCTACCCCGAATCGACCAGATCGTCGACTCCACCGCCGGATGCGCACGACTCTCCTTTCTGGATGCTTACTCAGGTTATCACCAGATAAGGATGAAGCAAGAAGACGAAGAAAAAACGGCGTTCATAACCCCACTCGGGGTCTACTGCTACACAACTATGCCCTTTGGGCTCAAAAACGCGGGTGCAACATACCAGCGCATGATGCAGGACTGCCTCAAAAAGCAAATCGGACGCAACGTCCAGGTCTACGTGGATGACATTGTCATTACCACAAGGGAAGAACACACACTACTCGACGATTTGAGGGAGACGTTCGCAAACCTCAAACGCTTCCATATCAAGCTCAATCCTAAGAAGTGCACGTTCGGCGTTCCAGCCGGGCAGCTCCTAGGGTACCTAGTCTCTGCCCGTGGAATCGAAGCAGACCCGGAGAAAATACAGGCCATCCTCACAATGCAAAGGCCTTCAAAGCTTCACGATGTGCAGAAACTAGCAGGACGAGTAGCAGCGCTCAGTCGATTCATCAGCAAACTGGGTGAAAAGGCTCTACCATTCTATCGACTGATGAAGAAGGCGGACAAGTTCGAGTGGACGCCAGAAGCTGAAGCAGCCTTCACAGATCTCAAGCGGATCCTCACAAGCCCTCCGATCCTCGTCGCACCTAAGGAACGGGAACCACTCTACCTGTATGTCTCGGCTACAAACAGGGTGGTGAGCACCGTACTGGTAGTCGAACGCATGGAGGAGGGGCACATCCAAAGCATACAACGTCCAGTCTACTACCTGAGCGAGGTTCTCTCCATATCAAAACAGCGGTACCCGCACTATCAAAAGCTGGCATACGCTGTATTCATGTCCTCAAGGAAGTTGACACACTACTTCACCGAGCACCCGATCACCGTGGTAAGTAACTCAGCAATCGGTGATATCCTCACAAACCCCAATGCAACGGGTCGAGTCGCAAAATGGCTCATCGAGCTGGCTCCAAGAGACATCAAGTACGAGCACCCGAAGGCTATCAAAGCACAAGTCCTACCCGACTTCACAACCGAGTGGATAGAGGCCCAATTACCTGGAGCACCAGACGTGTCCAATTCCTGGACCATGTACTTCGATGGGTCCAAGAAACACGAAGGCGCAGGCGCAGGCGTCATCCTCATATCACCAAAAGGGGACAAGCTACGTTATGTTTTGCAGATGGGATTCAAACTACCCTCCAATAACGAGGCTGAATACGAGGCTCTGATCCATGGCATGCGGATGGCAAAAGCACTTGGGTGCACTCGATTGATGATCTACGGCGACTCCAATCTCGTGGTGCAGCAAACAATGAAGGCCTGCGACGCAATCGCGGACAACATGATCGCTTATCGCGACCTGTACAACACACTGGAGGGCAGCTTCGATGGCTGTGAGTTGAGGCACATAGGAAGGGAAAGTAACGAAGAAGCAGACATGCTAGCCAATCTTGGCTCAACTGGCGCACAAATTCCACCTGGTGTCTTCCTCGAGCGCATCGAACACAGATCTATCAAGGAGAAACGAGAGCCTCCTCCGTCGACTACGCCAGCCAAAAGCAAAGCGCCTAGCACAGAGGACCCCCCAGTCGAGGTACTCCTCATTGAGCCAACTTGGACTCAACCTTTTCTGGCTTACATACTCCGCGGCGAGCTACCAGATGACATAACCGAGTCCCGGCGCGTGACTCGAAGGTCAAAAGCATACACCGTCATTAACGGCGAGCTATACAAGCGCAGCATATCAGGTATGTTCCAAAGATGCATCGCATTCGAAGATGGTCAAGCCATACTTCGAGACATTCATGCAGGCACCTGTGGGCACCACGCCAGCAGTCGATCACTCGTAGCCAAAGCCTTTCGAGCAGGGTTTTACTGGCCTACAGCACTCAAGGACGCGGAGGACATAGTCAAAAGGTGCGTCGGCTGCCAGAAATTCGCAACAAAGCCGCACGCACCCGCATCGGCGTTGAAGACCATACCGTTGGCCTGGCCTTTCGCCCAATGGGGGCTCGATATGGTTGGGCCACTCAAAAAGTCATCGCATGGCGGGCATACTCACCTACTGGTGGCAGTCGACAAGTTCACAAAGTGGATCGAGGCGGTCCCCATCACAAACTCGACTGCTACTACGGCGGTCAACTTCATAAAGAGCATCATATACCGATTCGGTGTCCCAAGCAGTATCATCACTGATAATGGCACAAACTTCACGGCTGAGGAATTCAAAACTTTTTGCAAAGAGCAAGACATTACGCTCAACTACGCATCCGTGGCACATCCACAATCCAATGGCCAAGTCGAAAAGGCCAACGGACTTGTGACGAGTGGGATCAAGAAGCGCCTCCTGGTGCCACTCAAAAGAGCTGCGGGTGCTTGGGTCGAAGAACTACCATCTGTGCTATGGAGCCTACGCACAACTCCCAACACTTCTACGCAGTTCACCCCATTCTTCATGGTCTACGGTGCAGAGGCAATTCTGCCATCAGATGTAAGGTTCAATGCGCCACGAGTTGAAGCATACAATGAAGAAGACGCGGAAGAAGCACTCGAAGACGCAGTCGACTTGCTCGATGAGGCGCGCGACACGGCCTTGGCCCGCACAGCTGTTTACCAGCAGGACCTTCGCAACTACCACAGCCGTCGACTGCGCACCAGGTCCTTCGTCGTTGGCGACCTGGTTCTTCGACTGAAGCAAAAGAAGGTGCACAAGCTCGCTTCCCCATGGGAGGGTCCCTTCATCATCACGGAGGTCCTTGGTGGAGGCGCATATCGACTGAAGAACGCGAAGACAGGAGAACTTTCTCATAATCCCTGGAACGTTGCGCACCTGCGCCGTTTCTACGCATAAAGTGCTCACAGTCATACAATGTAATAGGCTATATGTCGGATGGCTGCAGGTTTCAGACGCGCTCTTTTCCTTACCAGGGTACCTAAGGGGACTGGAAGGTTTTTAATGAGGCGGCCTGCAGCCTAACATTCAAAAGAGGAATAAAATCAATGTTCCTTCGACTTCTTTGTGGTTACTACCCGCATAATTCATACCTTAACCGCACCCGAAACCCTCGGGGGCTGTGTTATCGATCAAATGAGCTCTCGCTCTTGCAGAAACACAATGCCTTAGCCGCACCCGAATGCTCGGGGGCTGCGTAACAAGGATCCAACGAAGACAACAAAAACTATGCAGTCGCACTCGAATACTCGGGGGCTGCACAGTTGTTGCTTCACAATCAACACATACCTCATAAACCCCACTCAAATGGCTCGGGGGCTGGGCAAAAAATCAAGATATACAATCAAATATTCATCTACAAAGAGTCGAAATTGCACTCGCAATCTACTCTACTCCTCGGGCTCCTCCTTTATGGGCAGCTCCGGGCCACAAAGCTGGGCGTGAGTGCGCTCAATCAGCGTCTCCGCAGCACTAATGGTGTCGTCCAGATCTCCCTGGTCCAGGGTCACTCCGGTTGCGGGTGGCCGCAACACCAAAGTTGGTCTTCGACTACGCACATACGCCATTGCAGCGTTGGCTCCAATCACAAGTCTCTGAGACAGCAACTCTCGAATGGGATTTGTTTGACGGAAGATGTTCAACAAAGCACGGATCCCTTGTGGTTGTGGCCCCGCAGGAAAAAGAGTCTCGTTCAGGCGAATAAACGCCGCCCGGCATAACTCCAGCAGTTCTGCACTTCGCCAGGCGCGATCCTTCAAGGTGGCGAGTATGCGGGCATGGTACCTATGAAGCCAAAAGTGTTGACGCCCAGTCGTGGGGTGGTCAACTGCACTCTCCAAACGCTCTTCAACGCGAGCCTCTTCCGCTTGGAAATTGTCAACAAAGCCTGCAAAATATACAAGTTAGAATAGCCACACGAATGTAAACAAGGCAAAGATCATACTCACATTCGAGTTGCCTGTTCACAAGCTCCATTTCGCCAAGCACATAATCCTCGCGTTGGGTGGACAGCGCGGGTCTCGCCCTCAATCGATTCAGCTCAGCCTGGGCGTCCTTCAGATCTTGCTCCATTCTCACAAATTTGGCCTTCATAAACTCCATCACCTTGGCATCATTTACCACCTGACCCTGGGATCGGGTGGTGATTGGAGCCTGCGAGGAACTAGTCGCAGTAGCAGGTTCTCGTGACTGTTCAAAGAGCATAATCACAAACACAAAGTTTGTGTCAGAAGCAAAAACTCAGGTCATAAGCATACAACTCCTCGAGTGTAAGACATTAGCAAAAGACTATTTGCATAAACAAGGTAGCACAAACAAAGCGCAGACTCGCGCAGTTCAGAAGGTATCATTACAAGGCATAAAAAAACAAAAGGGTACAGCTACCCTAAACCTAAGAATTCGATTTCCTAAGCAGACGAGTGGCAGTCTCGACTGCCCGGCGCTCCATGGTGGTCATAAAAACCTCGGCCAGTCGCGCGGCGGCTCCGCTCACCCCCTTCAGAGAAATGGGCTTCCCATCTGGCTTCCGAGGGAACGCAGACAGTGCTGCCTCGTAGTCGCAATCTATCCCATGTCCCATAAGAAGCTTGATGGTGGACTCGGATCCGCGTACCGTGTTGGCGCGAGCGAAATCCGCCATGGTGGACGTCCCGGGGCCAAACACGTCGGCGAAGTCGTCCGCCGTCGACGGCACTACGCCAGTCGGGAACACCACCTTGTATACAGCGCCAAGTGTACTCGCCGATTTGGCGAGTGCGTCCTTCGCCTGGGTGCATACGGCGCCTAGGCCGCCCACAACCTGGTCCAGCGGAAGATCACCACTCGACGCATCTGCAGAGGCCGGTGCGCCAACAGCTTCTACACAAGTCACAAAAGGGCAAAAGTCATTTCATGGCACTCTACAGCTGCGTCGTAATATCAAAAGGAGAAAGAGAATACTCACCTCCCATGGCCTGCGCAAGTACCACGAGCTGGTCTGCATACCCTCGCTCGCGTGTGGCGGCTGAGTTCATGGCGGCGTCTAGCTCTTTCTTCGACTCTTCGCGCTGCGCCGCGAGTGTATCCTCCAGCTCCTTCTTCTCGCCTGGTTCGCCCAATCGCATACATACTCGACAGAGTCAGGCATTGCAAAAAAGAAATTCAGCAAGCAAAGGCAAAAAGGAGAACTCACGACAGAGCCGCTCTAGCTCGGCGCGCATGGTGTCCCTCTCCTGCTCCACCTGGACATAAGCCTTGGCGGAATCTGCCAAGGTGTGGTAGAAGGGCTGCGAGCACACGAATTCAGCAAAAATTCAAACTCTCACAGACCTACAACTAAACGGGTCAAGCAAAAAGCTACTTACGTGGTTCATCCACGGCTCAGGAGCCGCGACTGATGTCCCGACATCTGGAGTTGCCGCCTTGGCTGTCTCAACGACAGCATCAGTGGCCATTGGCTGGGCAGCCTCGTTTCCAGTCGGTGCATAATTCGAGTGCTCCAGGGTTGGAACATTCTCGACTGGAGGAGTCCCAGGCTGATTGTTTTCAGCGCTGTGGGTAACACAACAAAGCAAAAAGACGGTCAGCACAAATATGTGACAGCACAAAATTCTCATATCATACTCAACAATCACACACCTGTGTTCCTCATCCTCCTCATCTTCGGAGTCGCCAAAAATTGGGCCTCCAAAAGCTGGGGTACCACTCGACTGAAGAGGAAGAGTTGAGCTCGTTGAGCACGCACGCAAAGGAGCGGCTTGGAAAACAGGTGGTGAGCCTGATTCCTCGTCATCCTCCAAGCCCTGCCCCCTCGCGGGTGAACTCACAGCAGAAGGCGCCTTCTTGGCCAGTCGACGCCGCTTCGGTGGCGCGGTATCGACTTCTTGGTCAGCGGTGGCCTTGTCTTCAGATTGGACCTCTTCTGCTGCTTCCTCCTCGACCTCCTCCACATGTGAAGTGGTGGCAGAAGGGATGGGCGACTGATCCCCTTTCGGGTCCACCACCTGTACCTGAGTTTCTTCAGTCTCGCCATTTTCAGGCAGAGGAGGAAGGGAGGCAGCAGTCGAGTGACCCTGCATAGCATACATCACAAATTGCAAAGTCAGAATCAAAAATCGCATATCGCAGAACATACGAGTGGCAAACTCTTCATTGCAAGCAGGCTATAACACATACATACCTCAAGCAAAGGGTTCTCCAACCCATATGGTTCAACAGGGCAGTCGACGTTGCAAGTGTCGGCTGCCGTCAGATTGGTGATGTGCCGCACATACGTCAGCAGCTCACTCCTTGACAGCTCCTCTGGGTTCATTCGGGTGATGTCACCCGCGCCTTCATACTCCCACATCGGGTGCGCTCGGGCACGGATGGGCCACACCCGTCTCTTCACAAAGGTGGCGATTAGGTGGATGCCTGTGACCTTGTCCAGCATGCCTCCGATCCGAGCCAGCAAAGGGCTTGCCTCCTCCATTTCTTCGGCTGAGAGCTGGTGGTCCCACGCCTTGGTCTTGGCAAAAGCTGCGGTCGAGAAGGCGGCGATTCCGTCTTGCTCGACAGTCGCATAAAACCACCCCTTCCTCCAGCCTTGGGCGGAGTCGACGGTCTTCAGGCGGAAGTAGCGGGTGTCGCTGCGCACCTGAATTCCACAGCCGCCAACGGGGTAGGTGCGGCCACCTCCTCTGTTCGGCCGCACCATAAAGATGGCTTTCCATAGCGCCCAGCTGGGGGTGACGCCGAGGAAGCACTCGCACAGCGTGATGAAACACGCAATATGCATAACACCGTTCGGGGTGAGATCATGGATCTGCACCCCGTAAGCAAAAAGAAGACCACGCACAAAGTCGTGGAGGGGAAGCGAGAAGCCCCTGGACGCAAACTCCGCAAAACATACACGCTCGTTGGCGCGTGGTTCGGGGAATACCTCCTTGGGCGACGGGCGCGGACGGCGAGCTGTTCCGCGGGTGGCAGATACCCTTGCTCGCGGAGCTTGAGCAAATGGGCGTCCTTGATGGTGGACCTTGCCCAATCCCCGCTGCCCTTCTTCAGTGTGGCGGCGTCCGCAGATGTACCCGCCACGGTCTTCTTGCCCTTGGCCGCATCGGTCGCGGCGGCGGCGGCAGCACCACGCTTCGCACCTCCACCTTTCGCCATTGCTACAGTGGAGGGTGTGTGGGGCAAAGAACTTGGGCGCAGAGCAATGGAGGGGCAGCGCGAGGAAGGAGACGAGGGGCGGCGCAGGGAGCAAATGGCAAGTAAAAAACTCTGCCAGCGCCGTCCCCACTATTTACCACAGAGCGCAAAAACGATCGCAGCCGTTAAAACAAATGCATACGCTCCGCGCGAAATCTGGCCATACACGTGGCAGCCACGGAGAGCAAGCGTCGCCGGCCACTCCGCCCACTACGCACGAGAATCCAGGAAACCATCATCACGTCCCGTGAAAATCGCGCCAGAACGGTCAAATCAAGTCCACGCGGCGTCATCCCTGGTCAGCTCTGCAGAAACGGGCCCACAAAACAGGGTCACGTCTTATCAAGCCTTACCAAGCACGCCACCGCTTGTCAGAGATGGCAGTCGCAAAAATGCGTCATTGCTGACGTTATTCATACTGCACAAATGGCATAAATGTCACTCGACGACATCTTAGGGTGGCTTCTCACAGGAATTTCGATTGGTTCTCGAGCAAAGGTCATACATGTCAGTCGAAAGAATTTCGACTGCAACATCATACTCCCATCGGGAGCATATCAAAAAATTTCTTTGACTAATATGTGCAGGGTAAAAATATTTTGAGATTATCCTCCATTGCAAGCAATAAAGCACAATCTCGGGGGCTACTCCCACCGGGAGCGCTGTCGTTGTAACAGCCCAAAGTTTGGAAACCTAAAAACCCGATTAAAATTTTCGCTTTTGTGTTGCATTGCATCATGGAATCATGCATCATGTTGTTGTCACTAGGTAATTGTGCTAGGGAATTGTTGTTGTTGCTAGGGAATTGTGGTGGATTTGGCAACATTCAAAAACCAAATGCCAAACTTGCTCTAACAACTGTCAAAACATGAAGACACTCAAACTTGCAAAACAAAATTACTTTGACATCTCCTATTTGTCAAGGAAGTTCCAAGAGCTCCAAAACAATATTTTGCACTTGCTCCAAATTGTTAAAGGAGCAACACTTTTGAATTTAGCAAAAATGCCCTATCCACCTTTCTAAACAAAAGGAGTTCAAAACATTTTATTTGGAGGCGCCAATTTTTGTGGAGCTTCCTCATGGTATAAAAGGCCACCCAAATTATTTCATAATTTTCTAAAATGTTTAAGTGCTCTAATTAAATCTAGAAAGGCTACTGATTTTAAAAGGTTTTAAAAAGAAAAGGGAGAAGGACCAATCTGTGATAAACTCAAGAGTTGCAGGGGGTTTCTTGCAAGTTCGCCGTCTTCTCTCTCCACACTGTCGCCATGCCGCCGTGGCCGAGCTGCACGTCGCGCCATCGCGGGCCCCTCCTTCCTGCTCTCTCCTGCAGAAGAAGACCACCACGAGGCCCACTGCTCCTATCCACTGCCGCCCACCTGCTCCCTCTTCCCCCCGTTTCTTCTCCCCCACTAGCTCACCACCGAGCTCGCCGTTGACCGCCGCTCCCCGCTACCGTAGCCCACGCCGAGCACCACCGCCTGGGGGAAACGCTCCGCCGCGTCGTCCTTGTCATCTCCGCCGGAGGAATCGACGTGGGAGGGCCGAAATCGCCGTCACCGTCCACTACCTCGCCGCTGCACGTCGAGCGCCGCCGTGGTCGATTGCTGCCGTTCCAGCCCCTCCCTGACCACGCCGAGCACAACCACGAGCCGAGGGTGAGCACCGCGCCCATCTGGACCACTCCACCCTCCCTCTCTCGCCGTAGCCTCGCCGTGGTGTGATGAAGTTCGCCGTCGGCGCTCTTTGCCAGTGCGTCGGATTATCCGAGCCGTGTCGAGCCGGATTTTCCGATGTAACCCAGTGCTACTGAAACTCTGGTCCTTAGCCATTTCGGGAGAGCTTTGCTTCGATCGGATATTCCGAGTGAGGATTAATTCGGATATTCCGAATTAGCACAGGACCAAAAATATTCCTGTTTAATTATTCCTTCTTTCTATGTGGACTTAAATAATTGTTTTTGTGTTGGATTTAATCTATAACCATGACATGTTTTAACAGAGGAAACAAAATAATTAAAAGAACATATTTAATTTGGTAAGTTATAAAATTAATAACTTTTGTTTGGTTAATCAGAAAAATGTGTTTGTTATACCAAAATGTTCAGAAAAACATGAGTGATCCAGAATCATCATCATCATGCATATTTGATCCCAATTACAACAATGTGCTCTAATAGTATTGCAAAATCATTAAGTTTAAATATGGGTCTGTACCAATTAATGCCATAAATATAATGGGGACCCCATTTAACTTGTTGATCATGTTCAAAGCTTCTAGGGTGCATTTAAAATGTCATATCATCATTTTGTATGCATTGCACAACTGCCATGTGTTGATTGTTGTTTTTGCTTTCCGGTGTTGTTTGCTCTCGGTAGATCACGAGTTCGGAGTTGAGCATCATTACTCCGACGAGCAGTTTGACTCCTCCGCTCAACAAGGCAAGCGTAATCCCCCCCCCTCTGAGCATATCTTATCCTATTTTCCGCAAATATTTTCTCCACTATAATATTGCATGCGGTTCCAAATGTCAATTTTATTGGATTAGAGTATCCTATAGTTGCATTAAGATTCCAATGCCATTACCTCTTTCCCCTCCTTTTATCCATAGGATTGTATTGTTGGCCTGAAATACTTAACTATGCAATGTTGATGCTTAGCCATGCTTAGTTAAATGCTTAGCCGTCGATGGATACTTCATGTTGGAAACAGGTTGTTGAAGTGTTCAGATGATGGTGGAGAAATTGTGGTGACAGGTAATAAAATGCTTAAAGGTGGGGATGAGAGGCCACTTTGGTATGGTGGTGCTTTGTCTCACTCTCGCCGCCTAGGTGCGAGTTCTTTGCCTCTTGAACCAAGAATGAGCGCGCTTCCTTTTGGTGGGCTATATGGAACCCCCGTCGACCAACTAACTTGAGCGGGACTAGCCAGGGTCCTCTAGTTTGGTTTTCCATTTGCGTGTACGTTGAGATGGTGACCAAGACTGGGATGAGGATGGCAGTGTTAGGAAAATGAGTGGCCACGGAGCACGGTGTCGATGATCCGCTGCTTCGTCCTCACTGATGATCTGGGTTAGTCCTTAACAAGGTAAAGGTTGTAACCGTTCCCACTCAGCCGGCTTTCCCGGAAGAGAGCTAAGCGTAGGCAATGAGCCGAGCGGTACCGAAGGTAAACACAGTGCACCCCTGCAGGGTTAAATCTTTTCGAAAAGCCGTGTCCGCGGTTATGGACGAACTTGGGAAGTGAAGGTAGGATCATAGAATAACTTTAACGGAATGATTAAAAACTGGGTACTAGAGGTACCACTTCAAGATTGCAAGGTGAGCTTCCTCGAGGGTGATTCGGGGAGGTGCCTTTGATGAACAGGTACATTGGTTGATGATGAGTAAGGTGATGAAAGAAAGAGTTACTCTTACCTCTTTTCAAAATAATCTGGTTAGTCGATGCCATGGAGTTATGTCTTTTTAAGATAAAATCAGCTTTATGCAAAACAGCCATAAAACTTTGAAAGCCTCATCGAGCTAATGCTCTATATATAATCTTGCGAGTTCATCGAACTCAACGTCGTTTTTTTGTTTCAAAGGAGGACTTCACAACCTCGAAGGTGGGTTCTTTGTGGACGTCGACGGGTAGTCTGGGGTTCCCAGGTGGCAGCTTGGGACATCCGGAACAGCTGGCGTTGGATGTTTATATGTAGGCCTCTTAGGCCATAATTTGGTTCTTGTTGTTTAGAACAACCTAATTTGCTTCCGCTTCTTGCACTGTTGGGTCTGTGACCTCTGGTTGTCATTTGCTATCTTTCTCTTTTATAAGAGTTGAACTATATGATTTGTGTCGTAGGGTCTGTGATGTGCCAGTTGTTCCACAAGTCTTGATCTCTCTATTATGCTTTGATAGTGTGTTGGTGGTAACGGATAACGGGGACACAGTATCACTGTATAACAGTCGGGTCGGGGCGCCACAGTCGCGCACCGATAGAATAATGGCAAAAGTATCAGTCGACATATTATTCGACTCAGTTCATAAGCAAAATCGCACTCAAATATTCCCGAGTTGATCCGACGATCCTTGGATGCTGCATGCATAGTGCAAAGGTAAGACCCACCGATCAGTCGAGCTGGGCTAAGGACCGCTCCAGCAGCGTTATCCTTAAATTTTCCGTGTCAGCAGACATGATGAATTATCCCCGACGGACGCGTTGGGTTGATTCAAAATTATACTGCAGTTCGATTCAATAAGACCTCAACGGCCGTTTCGAGTCTGTCCAGTTTGTTCCAGATTCGAGTCGGGGACTCGAGTTTGATTGAAAGCTAGTATGGTTTTGCCCGAATGGTAGTTAACTGGCCCCGATCCGTCGTGTGTGCTGGGCCTGCTAAGCTAATATCCCTTGACTATCATAAGCAAAAAATCATAGTCGATGAAACACTCGGCATAGCCAACATGTGCTATTTCATACAGGAATTCCAAATTATATGATACAAACAAGCATAATGTGTGAGTCCATGCCCGACTCTTCGAATCAGACAAGTACTCGGGGGCTACTGACATGGGTATGCCTATTGGGTACCCTACCGTGAGGGTACCTGGTGCACGTATCGACTAGGCCCAACTATCAGAGCTACATGAAAGCCCATGAAGGGAGGCCCAACAAGATGGAGTATCCTCCAAGCTGGCGAAGCCATAGTCGGTTTAGAGTTTCTTTATTTGTAAATCGAGTCGGTTACGAACACCCGAGACCCAGCCTACTATTTAAGGACTGGGAGGGCCATCGAACCAGACCACGTACTTTCAGAGCCACCAAAACCCTAGCGAGATCGACATCTCGCCGGGATCCTTGTAACCATCATATTTACAAAGCAATAACAGACAGGCAGAACGTAGGGGTGTTACCTCCACGCGAGGGCCCTGAACCTGGGTAAAATCTTTGCCCTGCTTGTCAGCCGACGATACTTCCAGCTCTACCATGTTCTCTCCCCCATATTCATAACCTAGGGACCTTAATCATGGGTCTTGATGAGTCTACCCCTCGTCACCCGTGTTGACCACCTCCCCGCCGTCGATCCGCTCGATTCCTCCTCCGGCGGCCGCTCCGGCGGCGGTAGGTTGGGGAATCGGCGGATCACGGTGTGTACATAGTGTAGGTCGTCGTAGGATGCTAGCCGGAGGCTGTGGAGATGGCGGCGTCGCCGAGTGGCTTTTGCAGGTGGCTTCCTTCTCCTCTGTGGTGGGTGCTCCGGTGGAGCTTCACCGCGGATCTGTCGCCTTCAGCGCATTCCCGGCTCGGAGGAGCCCCCGAGTGCGCTTTCCCCTCGCCGGTGGCTGTGTGGCGGCGGCGCGGGATCTGAAGACCTAGGGGAGCTGCTGATGTTACCCAAGCCGGCGTCGCTTCGAGGTGCAGGATGGAGGTTCCTAGGAACCGAGGACCATCGACTTCCCGTCTGCTGAGGGGTTCCTCCCAGTCCAAGCGTCAGTGAGGAGTGGCGGCGGCGTTTCGCCGGCGAAGCGTGCTGCGCTGCGAAGAAGATGCTAGAATCCAGTTATTTTCCTTTGTTTCTGGGTTTTTCTGTAAGAAACTTGGTGTAATATTATCAGTTTCATCCCCCACAAAAAAAAAAGGTCCAGAGCAAAGATCATTGGAAATGGAATGTGTATGTTTGATGCACTCCACTGGAATGGCAATTTTCGAACTGCAGTTTTGTACGTGATGTCACTAACATAGAAAGGGAACGCTTGTCAATCTGATTCTTCCATCAGGTTGGAATTGCAGATGAAATAGTAATCCTAGCTAGTACCACTCCATACAAGAAAAAACATATTTACATAACAATCTTGTTTTTTGTCACAAAAAGTTGCTTTACAAAAAATATGTGTCAAAATGTGTCCATGTGGAACGCTTAGTTTGAAAGTAATGCATTTTTTAAAATTCGAAAACAGTTTGGATGGCACTGACGTCATCTAGTTTGTCTGTATGCGACTGTATGCTGGTTCTATAGTACGATCCGTCTGTGGATTAATAAAAACAACTACAGACAGGGATGCTTCTGCCTGCTGTCCTTGCGAGCGCCATGGGACAGAAAAAGCGCGCACGCATAAGTCCTGCCTGAACATAGTACTGTATTTCATTTTTATGCTAACTAAACAAAATGAAATCCTGGTTATGATCAAGCCAACAGGAAAACCGAATATAAAGCATAATGGCTCATGTCCCGCAAAAACGAAGGGCATCTTGGCAAAATGCAAAGTCAAAACAGAATAATTGTTCTGACTTCCCTTTTCCCCCTGAATTGACATTGAGAAAGCGAAAATCGAAAAGAAACACATGTAGCACTCACATCATTCAGGAAGAGATAATCATGGCCAATTCTCCTTTTAGAAAGGGACATAGTTCTGAGCTAGAGACCAAGTTAGTTCTCTGATCATCATACAACACAAAGGTCAATACAGCATAGCTCGAATTCAAAGCAACATAACAAGCACCACATGATCTATGGAACACATTTTCTGCAAGATCTCATACAGGACTCTCAGTTCTACTTCTCGTGTGACCAAGTGCATTCTGCTTCTCTTTTTTAATTCACAAACATTGCTACATACGTGTGCACATTCTTTAGCTTGACTTTAGTATGTCAGTTTGGATAAATACACCCAAAAAGAATTTCTACTGAATTGTGTCATCAAACGAGGGAGAAATGAGGTGCAATACAAGCATTGATTCTGTATTAAATGGATCAACTAAAATAGCCAATAGTTCCTGTAGCCTAACTAATTCAGTCACTAAGGCTTAATGGTATGGTACTACCTTGAGAAGACTACAAGAAGAATCTTATGTACTCCATTAATTCTTCCAAGCCTGCAAACGAAGATATAAATTAATATTTCACATAGAGGGGGAAGAAGATAGGAGCATATCTGGTATTGAAATTTTTTAGCAATCAAAATAGCTAATATTTAGTTTTAACATTACAAGCTGTTTCCTGAGACTTCTAAATTGCTTGCAACTTCCACATGGAAACCAAAACCATTTATACCATTCACTGCTTCAATATCAATTTCATATGAGTAGAATTTAGGTTCTATCCATTCCACTCAGATTTATGAATTCCATGACCTCATTATAATGGTAGCATATGATGTGTACTCCCTCTCTCTTCTATAAGGCCTATACTGAGTAGGTACATGGGAATTAAGGAAATCCCTCTATTATAAACGCAGAAACTAAAATAGATGAATGCGAGCAAAATAGAGTTTGGATTCTTAAACTTGGATGCACACCTTATATATTAAACTGAGACACGAGAAAACATATGTCCTATATACTGGAACCGAAAGAGTGTTTGGTAGACTCAACTTAGTGGAGATTATCGATGAATCCCTTTTAATCATCCGCACAGCGGCATGCAGCCATTCAGTAAACGATCAAAGTATAAGCATAAATTTGTATGTTGTGCTAAAATGCTTCCTTAAATGATGGTCTTGAGCAATCCCTTGTGGTGATCTGTTGTACCAATTCGTCCACAATGAATTAACCAATGCTGGAGTGTGTATCATCTTAAAATGGCTCTGGCTTTATGATACCACAACAATAGAAGATAGAATTCCTTGGTAAAGCTAACCCCAAGTTTGAACTCTACAATAATCGGGAACTGTCAGAACAAATGCAGAAGGATTTGCGAAAAACAAGGTTGCAACTAACACCTACCTTTATACAATGGTTGAAGAGATATTTAGTGTCCACTAAATTTGAAGACAGTGCAACTGCTAGGGTGTGTAATCTAAACGTGATGTGACCTGTTCATGAAGTTAGCAGGCTGTACTCATGTACCTGGAACTTTCAGTCTAGCCACCTGGCAGCCTCATTGGCCCGGCTGACTTACACCCATTGAATTCACCAATAATCTTCACATGAGCAATTTCCATTCTCAAACTTGTGCAAACACTTCGGATCCTTGATCAGTATCTGACGCCCATATTTCTCGAAACTAACTTAGCAAAGTTGTGACAATGGTTACACATCCTTGGAGTTTTGATTATCCTTATGCTTCTGAAGTGAGGGGAGTCAGAAATCGCAAGAGCAATTGCTAGTTTCTCACAATGGATTCCTGCAACTTCTTCTCTTTCTTCTTCAACTTCTAGAGTTCCATTACCAGTGTCAGGCATATGAATCATCATCAATTCTAATTCAGGTACTATATGCTCTGACGCAACACTATCACCAGTTGAGAAGAAATATACCATGTTTCTGATTTCTGTTGAGCAACTCTCAATCCCATCCAACACCCTTCCTTGTGTACCATCACCTTCGGCACATCAAAAGATTTTCCAGCTAGATCCTGCAGATTAGAAACCACCATTTGGATTCTGGGATCATTGGGTTCAATCACTGACATCTCTGTGGCCGCCAGTTGTGCCAGCCTTACATTTCCGTGCATTATTGCTGAGGTTAGTAATGCCTCCCACACTGTTAAATTGGGTGTGAGTGGCATCCCATCAATAATTTCATATGCTTCTTGCAGTCTCCCAGACCGTCCAAGAAGGTCTACCATTGCTGCATAATGATCTAAATCTGGAGTTACATTATAAACTTTGTCCATATTGAAAAAGATATCTCTCCCTTCAGATATCATCCCCTCCATACCATATGCTTTATGACAGCTGTCAAAGTTGTATGGTCTGGCAGCACACTGTGTTGCTTCATTTTAAAGAAGCAATCCAATGCTTCAGCTGGAGAACCATGCAGTAAATGTGCAACAATGATACAATTCCATGTAATAATGTTCCTTGAGGGATGCCTATCAAAAACAGCACAGGCACCAGCAAGATCACCAGATTTTGAATATGCATTAATAAGTGCGTTCGAAATTTTTCCATCCATTTCTAAGTTGTGGTGAAAAATGCAGGCATGGATCTCCCTTACTTTCCAAGCTGCAACCAGATTTGCGAATGCAGGGATGATACTTAGGACTGTAATGTAGTCGGGCTTCATACGAGCTGATTGCATCTGCCGAAATATTCTTAAGGCTCTATCAAAATACCCATTATGCACAGAACCAGCGATGAGTATGTTCCAGGAAGCTGTGTCCCTTTTAATTCCATAACCTTCCATGGTCTGGAATAGTTCAAAAGCTCTCTCGTCGTCCCCGTTCCGTATGTATCCTGATATCATTGTATTCCAGGTTATCACATTGCGCCGGACACCATAATTCTCCATCTTACAGAAGAGTTCATATGCTTTGCCACAATATCCCGCTTGTGCATACCCTGCAACCATTGAATTCCAGGAGAAGATATCCTTCTCCGGTATCTCGTTAAATATTCTACATGCTGCTACTATGTCTCCACATTTAGCATACATGTCAACCAAAGAGTTCCCAGAAAGCACGTTGTTTACACTCCCAATCTTAATGGCATGGCAATGGAGCTCACTTCCCTGGCTTAGTAGCTTCAAACTCGCACAAGCTGAGATAGCACACGCAATTGTCATGCTATTTGGTTCAACTCCAGCAAGACGCATCCGACTAAAACACTGAAGTGCCTCATCCCCTCTATCGCTATGAACAAAACCTGACACAAGGCTAGTCCACGTGACAACATCTGGTTCTACTCCAGACTCTTCCATCTGTTCCAGCAGTTCCACGGCGACATCAAGATCCCCAGACCTAGCATAACTTGAAATTAATGTATTCCATGTGACAACCCCCGGCTCTGTCCTTCCTGCCTCATTCATCGAGAAGCCTCCGTGCTTCCTCCCACTCACAAGACCGGCAACACCCAAAAATCATGGAGTTCCATGTGCCCAAGTCCCGCGCCTCATCTTCTCAAACACCCCACGAGCACGTCCCAGTTCTCCACATTTGACGTACATGACCAGCACCGAGTTGCCGACAGGTACATCCTTCACTCTCCCCATAAACCCTCTCCGGATAGCCATGGAATGCAGCGCACTCCCAAGCTCCAGGTCCTCGGCGTACGCACACGCTTGCAAAATCCGAGTGATCAAGAACCTGTCAGGGAGCACCCCTTCCCTAACCATGCTCACTGCACGCTCAAGGACCTCATCGAACATGCCCCTGGTGGCGTAAGCACCTATCATGGCCGACCAGGTGAGCAGGTCCCTGCGCCTCATTCCGTCGAACACCTTGCGAGCGTCGCCCAGACGCCCCGCGGACGAATGAAACGAAATGAGCTTGGTCTCCGAGACAAACCGGGCTCCCTGCGAGCG
This sequence comes from Poa pratensis, assembly GCA_947311845.1. Lineage (NCBI taxonomy): Eukaryota > Viridiplantae > Streptophyta > Magnoliopsida > Poales > Poaceae > Poa > Poa pratensis. Next base: position 47,936,836 of record CAMZMU010000069.1, read on the forward strand.
GAAGAGCTGGATTGGTGGGCTCTTGGCTCTTCGAAGGGCCGGGCGCGGTGGGGGAAATGGACGCTTCTGGTTTCTTGAAGCGAAAGTGTGAAGGGCGGAGCTTGCGCGAGTGCCATGATGGGTTCTTGGTGGCGGCCATGGCGAGGCCGAGAGGGCACCTGCGGTGGGAGGTGATGAGACTTGGTAAGAAGGGGGGAAGGGAAGGGAGGGAGGACGAGCTCCATGGGAAGGAGAAAGAGAGGTTCTTGGCAGGCTTGGGTTTTTGCATGTTATCCTCTCCGTTCTTCTGTCCTTTTCCTCTCCTCTGCATTTTTTCTCCTCTACCCAACACCAAAGCTGGCCATCTGGGCCCGTGCTCGCGGGCCGGCCCGTGAGCACGCGTGCCTGGCCCGCCAGAGGCCTGGCACGGCACGCCGCTAAACGGGCCGTGCCCAGCCCGCGGCACGCATGGGGCCGTGCCTGGGCCTGGAGCCGAGGCCCGCGTGCCGGCATGGCACGGCCCGTTTAACCGGTCGGCAAGCAAAATAAATTTAAATGGTGCATACCAGGGATTGAACTCGCGACAGCCACTACGTGATAACCACTCCACCTCACGCCCTCATGTGTAAGATGGATAAGATAATGGGTAATTATTCATATCGCGACACACGCTTTAGCTTTTTTGAAGGGTCTCGGTGTTTTAGTTAGCTAGTACACACTTGTGCATGCACGCACTACACGTACGTATTTTAATTAGCTAGCATGTACCATTGAACTCACTTAGACTTTTATATTTTTCTATGTTTAATTCTATTTTTTTTAAATCGCATTTTAAAAAAAGTCAAAACAGGCAGGTGGGCCAAATATGGCCCGCGTGCCTAAGCGGGCCCGTGCCGGCACATTTAAGCAGGGGCCGTGCCTGGCCTTAAGGCCAGTCCCGCGTGCCGGCACGGCACGGCCCACTTACTAAACGGGCCTCCACGTGCCGTGCCGTGCCAGGCCCGCCAACAGCTAAGTGGGCCTGGGCCGTGCCGTGCCGGCCCGCTGGCCAGCTTTGCCCAACACCCGCACAATATGTTTTGGCCACCATTTTTACACATACGCGGTTAGAAACCAATCACCGCACTTCATTAGAGCATATCTCCACGGCGCCCCCGATAGCCCCAATCGGTCTCAGCAACGTGCATGTCCATCCACCCCCAACTTTTCGGACTGATTTACTCGTTCTAAGAGCATCTCCAAGAGCTTACCTATATTAACCAAAACTGCTTTTTGGGCATTGGGTGCAAAACCACAGCTCCAAGAGCTTACCTAAAAGTGGTCCCCTACCAAAAAAAATTAGGTCACTACCTAAAATCTAGCTCAGAATTGGTAAATTTGCCAATCCAAAGCCAAATACCCATCCTACCTAAAAGTGGTCCCCTACCGTGGCGACAAGGGCCAACCGCCCACGAGGAAATTTCAGCCGGCCACCCTCCATTCGCGTCGCCCCCGTCCCTGCCGCCGCTGGTTGCCGGAGCACCGCCCGCCGCTTGCCCCGACCCCTCCTCCACCCCCGCTGCCCTTTTGCTCGCCGGAATCGCTCCCAGCGCCGCTGCATCGAGCCTTCCCGTCCGCCGCATCAAGCTCGCACGAGCCGGCACGGGTCGGCCAATTCGAGCTGTCGGCGACTCCGCCTCGCCTCCTCGACCTCCGCCCCACCTCCACCTAGCCCTCCCCGACCTCTGCCCTGCCTTGGATGGCAGCGAAGACAGTGAGCAGCCGGCGCGGCGCGAGGAGAAGCGACTGCGAGGGCGAGGTCGGGGCACGGGCGGCCGGGGCGAGGTTTGGTAGGGCGAGGTCGGGGCTGCCATGGAGGCGTTGGGAGGAGGAAGAAGAAGGGAGGGAGGGAAAAAAGAAAAAAAGGGAAAAAAGCTTATCCCACTGACGTGTGGGTCCCACGTGTAGGATGCCAATATGGGTATCTAGTTTTTAGGTAAACTAGAAAGCAGAATTTTTTGCCATACCTAAACTTTCTCTCTCCTCTATCTAAAACAACTTTGCCTACCCATATTTTAGGTAACCTCTTGGAGATGCTTTAAGAGCATCTCCAACAGAGGCACTACGCGTCGGTGCCCTAAAAAAAATTTACAGCGCCAAAATAGCGTTTTAGCGCGCCGGTCGGGTGTTTTGTTTCACCAGACGCGCTAAAATATAGTGCGTGAATCGCATCAGTTTAGCAGACGCACTAAAATACAGCGCGCAGCCTGCAGTAGTAAACAAACAGGTCCATAAATGTTACGAAAACAACCCTACGAATTTTTTGAAAAAGGAAATTGGGTCCCTGGAGTCGTCCTCCACCACCACCGCCATGGCCGCCGGCCGATTCTGGCGCGATTCCGGTGGGGCGGGCGATCTCGGGGGTGGGGCGGGCGAGCCCGGGAGCGGCCGTGCGAGGGGCGGGGCAGGCGAGCTCGGGGCGGCCGTGCGAGGGCGGGGCGGGCGAGCTCGGTCGGCGCTCGGCCAAATTCCGGCGGCGGGCGGCCTAACTCCGGCGGTGGGCGGCCCACCGGCGGCGGCGACCTGCAGGGTGGCAGCGGCGAGCTCGGCCGGCGGCGAGGGAGAGAGCAGGGCTGGCGGCGGCCTCGCCCGGGACGTGCGAGCTGCGGAGCGGAAGTTTCCGTGGCAGTTTCTTTCGCGCGTTGACTCCAGTTTTGCCCAGCGCGCTGGCCGCCACGCTCCAAATATGGTGCAAAATGTCCAGCTTCGTCCAGCGCGCCGGACGGTTTTTGCAGCGCGCTGGCTTATAGAGCCCCTGCTGGAGCACCGTTTTTAGCCCCGCGCGCGCTAAATTGGCGGTTTTTGTGCGTGCTGCTTATATAGCGCTGCTGTTGGAGATACTCTAAAGGCATGTTTGGCTACCCACATCGATTTTTAGACTTTTACATCCGTAACCAGCAGGGACTAGCATTAAAAAACATGTTTTAGTCAAGTTGTACACCCCGTTTAGTTGCTAACAAAAGACCATCTAGACTCATTCAGCTGAAACGAGTTAAAAGATATCAGGTGCTTGGTTACATTTGTGTGCTTCACATATGCAAACTATTGGTGTTTGGTTGCTTAACAATAATTGATGTGGTCACTTCTTCTCAATAGTGGTGATCTTAACGTCTACCACAGACTAAACTACACAATATATGCTAGAGTAGCAAATTAACAATGTTTCCGTCCTAACTATACCCAAATGTCAATTTATTACGACATCACAGTTGTCCTACCTACTAACAAACGGCAGTTTTAACACGATGTGAATCATTCTGAACCTATGACCTATAACACGTAGGAACACTGCTACTTACTCTTTCACATAGGTGTGTGGATGCTATCTTGTAACAGCCATTGGCCCTAAACGTCTTCACAAGTTTGGCAAAAGGGGATCTACCCATTCGCAGACTGTTCACAACCTCTACCTTGTTGTTGTTGTTTTGTTGTTGTTGTGGATGTAGTTGAGATTGACTATCATCTCCTGATTTTGGATAAACAGTGGACCGTATCGGATTACACCCCTATAATTGCGATGAACTGCTCTATAATGGACTAACATGAGTCATGCCTGCATCACGGTTATGAATGTTGTTGCCTGAATGATAAGTGGCATGCGTCCGTCCTAGTGAAATGATGGTGCATAAGTAAGAGCGAAATCTAGCGACTAATGCTACTCTACGCCTTGCAAGGTGTGAATGGTGCTTACCGCCATGGAGAAGGGCTTCATGACCTGCCGGTACGAAGACGAGGCGGTACGAAGATGGTGTAATCGCTTGCAGGACTCGTGTGGGGAAGGAGACCATTTTTGGGACACCGAGTTGTTAAAGTAGCGTCGTGCTTCCAAGGGCAATACTTGGGGGGAGGTGCTTGTCGTAATTGGTCTGATATAATCGGGACGCTTAGCGGCTAGTGTCAAGGAAGAAGCCGATTGTAGGGCATGGTAGAGGGCTCCCAACGTGTGCTGGAGGAGTCTGGCGAGGTCTGGACGGCTCCAGCGATGCTCCAGATGGCTTCGATGAGGACCGGAGAGATCTTGGGGTGGTTCCAATGAACTCTGATGAGGTTCCGGCCAAATTAGGCGATATTCCGACGAACTCAGGTGAGGTCTGTCCAGTTTCGGCGAGGTCCGGTATGGACCAAGGTGGTCGGAGGTGAAGATGACAACCATTTTGCTTTCCATGAGGCTAGCGTCTTGCAACATGATTCTCGACTCCTCTATGAACCTCGCGAGACTACTTTTTCCTTCTTAATCCCAAAGGCCTCATACATATTCACGTTTTATTTCCATCTCCATTTTCATCCAATTTTATTTTTCCCAATTCCATCTTCTCGCTCTCGGATCCTTGCTAGGTCTCCTTTCTCTTCCTGCACACCCAACAAGAGTTTGTACCTCAGATTCTTCTTCTCCTCCAATTGTTTCAAGGTCTCCCCTTTGTGAGAGAAGATGTCTGCCCATGTGCCAGACATTTTTCTTGTCGCGCCGTCACGCATGACTTTTTCCTTCTCCCACCTCATCCCCATCATATGCCTTTTCCTATTTGGAATGGACCCTTGTTTGTCCACCACAACATCACATGATCATCTAATCTAATAGATAGATTAGAGTTAGATCCAACATTATTCTTCATCTTTTTTGTGGTACTGAGATCAAAAGGATGCACCACTTCGGGTTCCACTCAATTCGACCAAACAATGCGCTATAGTGAATGGTTCTTTCTACAATATGATACAAAGTGGAGGCCAATCTCATATAGGAAGCAGGAAATACTCAACACAATGAAATAAAAGGCAACCAAACAATAAATTGATAACAATCAAGTAAGACTTACATGACTATTGATGCCAACGTCACTTTGCTTCCTATTTTGCACTAGTCCAAAAAAATCGCAAAACCTGTTCACAAACTTTTGGATTGTGGTCCACCATGTCCAAGGACACCTCCCCTCCTCCTCCTGCGTGAAGCCATCCGGGATGTGCCACTGCGAAGACAGGTTGGCCACGGTCGAGGTCGAGAACACGGCCCTTCTTGGTGTGCGTGTGGCCATGTGTGTCGAAGCGGACACGCCGATCAACATCTCTGCAGCTCCTTGTCCCCTGCCTCTTTCTCGCAGCCTCCATGGTTGCCGCCTTGCCGGGCACGCCTACCTTCTGGCTGATAGTGTCTGGGTTAAGCTCCGTCGATGAATTATTATTACTCAGGATGTAAATGGGCACGTTGCCGGACGTTGCGGTCCTGCCACTTACGCCATATAAAAATACAAGGACTATGCGGCAGCCACAAATTATTTGGTGGTTTTTATACTGGTTTGCTGGTCGCCGCTTTACGCGTCACACTGCTACACCCATCGCCGACGCCACCCGCCCAACCCCTGCTGTAATTTCGTTTTGCCGGCGCCAAATCCCAGTGTCGCATCCCCACATACTTCGGAAGAGAGTCGAACGCCAAGCTTATGCCGAAGACAAAACAAGCCCGTTGACTAATCCAGCAGAGGCCTGGATGCGCGTCCGAGCGTAAGAGCGGCGGCGGCGGCCATCTCCTGCGTGCCTGTTAGCAGCGCCTGAGTTCAACCTGACTAGGGCTTCCTGTCGACCACGACACTCGAGCTGGGCAGAGGGACCTGGCGGCGCGATGCCTCTGGGCGGCAGAGTGGGACTCCTCGGCGATGGCATCTTCGGGCAGCAGCCGCCAAGCGCGGTGGCGGGCCCCGTTGATGCCCCTGTTCCGCTCGGCGCTGGGGGGTCTGGCTGGCGGTGACGTCCCTGGTCTTCGAGGTGCGCGAGCTCAGCGATCGGGTGGCGAGCCGGCAGGAGCACAAGCTGACATGGGGATGCCGGGGATGGACGTCGTTGCCGTCGAAGACGTGGCCCAGACCGAGCCTTGCCACGCCAGTGCGCCGTGCGTGTCGTGCTTGTCTGCTGCGAGCGCCGCTCACGTCGCCTTTTCGCCGTGGACGTCCGAGGTGCACAGCGTCCGTGTCGCATGCGTGCATGCGCGCCATGCCGGTGCCGTTCCTCGCGCGGCGTCACGGGCTCACGGCGTGCGCTCCGTTTGTCGTCCAGATCGTCGGCGTCGAAGACGTGGCCCAAGCCACAGTGAGTGCAAGGCAGTCGGCCCTCGGCCGTGGGCCGGAACAGTCCAGCCTATTGATGGTCGCGGTTGGTCGGCGACGGTATGAGGCGGTGCCACTGCTCGGCTGTTTCTCCGGCGTTCAGCAACCCTGGTCGCGCCTCGCTCAGGTCCCTTGTCCCTGCCCGTCGTGAAGTTTGCTCGCATCTCTCCTTGCCTGCCTGCGTATACCTCGTTCTCAGTCTTGTCGCCTGGGATTAAGGCATGGCATTAGAGCAAGTACAATAAGCTTATGTAAGCGAGCTATAAGGGTTTAAATAATATTTGTTGAATGACATGGAGGATAGAGAAGGAGAGTGAGCTCTCATGCAAGAGTCGGCTCTAGCACGTGCTCGTAGACACTTTGTGAGAGTGGGAGGTGGGCCATATGTTAATAAACTAACACAGTCTTATATCTAACTATTATATATGTTGGCTATATGGTTGACTATAGATGACATGTTAATCTCTTATAGCCAGCTGTTGGCTGTACTATTATACTTGCTCTTAGAGTTTGTAGCATCGCACGCGAGAGATGGAGCCCAAGACGACTAGGTGGTTAGCCAATGGGAACCAGTGGGCTTTATGGTTTTGCCACTTATGCCACTTAAATTAAGCGGTAATCCACATAGGCCATTTAAGGGTTTTTTCGCGGGCGGCGTAAGTGGGACCGTTGGGCGCCGCTGCCATTTACATCCTTAAATATTACGAACCCACTAGATAACACGGCACAATCACCAGCACATACCCCACTTCATTGTCTCAGGATACATAGTACTCCCTCCGTTCCTTTTTACTCTGCATATTAGATTTGTCTTAAGTGAATCTCACTAAAGTTTGACCAATGTTATACCAAAAAATATCAACATTCGGAGTATCAAACCAATAACATTCGATTCACCATGAAATATAGTTTCATATTATATCGACTTGGTATCATAAATGTTAGTATTTTGTTCTATAAACTTGGTCAAACTTTACAACGTTGGACTTAAGACAATCCTAATATGCAGAGTAAAAAGAAACGGAGGGAGTATTGCTTACATGAATTCGAGATCAGAGTCTGGGGTGAGAAGAGCTAGAACAGCAGAGTGATGAGATACAAAGAAGGTAGGTGAGATCCGGGTTCGACGGCCGTTATGTTGGATGGCATGCACGGAAGTTTCGCTCCTCTGTCTTGTACTCGACTACTCGTCAGCGCGTCCAGTCAGGCCCGGTGTACTTGTTGTTAGGCTTGGGCCCCCGATTAGATTTCCTGGGCTTCGGCTTCTCCTCTGCTTGTCTGACGATGTCTTGATCTTCAGAGACTGCTGAGAATCACTAGAAAAAGGGTTCCCTTTGCAAAGGGAACCGCACCATCGTTCTAATCGTGACAAGTGTCGGCTCCTCCTCACATGCTCCAATTTTAGTTGTCTGCCAAGTGTCACAATTAGATTGAAAGTGGGGGAGTATGAGAGAGAAGGGGGGCAGGCATACGTTGGGCATGCAGTTTTTCACCTTTGCCTTTTATTTTTCAAATCTGAATTTAAAACGAAATATCTTGAGAACCGTTTAGCCAAATTACGAACCGTTTTCGCTTTTGAGCTCCTCGCGTGGAGATCTTCAAAAATAGATCACATGTCGATAGGTTCCGATGAACTTTTTTGTACACCCGGTTATGCATAGTATGTACATCATGTTTTGTGTACTTACTTTGTACATCCACTTCTGTGTAGTTGTACAACATGTGTCTGTGTACTTTTGTACTTCATGTTCTGTGTAGTTTGTACTCCTTGTTTTGTGTAGTTTGTATAACCTGTTAGTTGTACAACATATTTTTGTATAGTTGTACAACCTGTGTCTCTGTAGTTGTACAACTTGTGTCTCTATAGTTGTATAACCTGTGTATGTGTGGTTGTACAACATGTGTCTCTATAGTTGTACAATTTGTATACGTGTAGTTATACAATCTGTGTATGTATAGTTGTACAGATTGTGTCTATATTATTAAAATTTATCGAGGCGAAGACGGAGCCGTAATATTAAATCGATGCACAGTTTTGCTGTGTAGTCTACGTGTTTTGCATATTGTACTCTTATAGTAGCTTGTACATCTCTTTTTTGAATTAACGTACTGGCAGGTTTCTTGTACAACCGAGGCAGCGATCAGTTTCCTGTAGCTCCAAAAAATGTACAAGCAACCGAGCCGTGCTTCTGTCGGCCCAGTGGAAACCAGGGTACCATGGGCCAGCCTGCCACAGCCCTCGACGCTCTGCAGATGATTCTGCTAAGGACCAGGCGTTTCAGCTTAGCGAGCCTCGCGAGGGATCTTTCCCTCGCGAGGGCTTCTTCACTCTGCAGAGTATTCTGCTAAGGAACAGGCGTTCAGCCTGGCGAGCCTCTCGAGTGATCTTTCCCTCGCGAGGGCCTCCCTTGTCTGAAATATCGCTAAGTCCTGGCGCACCTCTGCGCCTCTCTCGCGAGGCGTCAAGCACTTCAGAGCCTCGGCGAGGCATCTAGCCCTCGCGGGGTTCCTTCAAGTGAAAGCAAGCTTTGTGCCCGCTGCAGAGCGCACATGGTCTCTGCGCCCGCCGCAGAGTGACGCGCGCGTCTGCGCGCGGTGATGACGACGCCGCAGTTTCCTCTTTGGTTATTAAAGGCGGTCAACAAAGCTGTGGCAAGCAAAGCGGACTCCCAGTATTGCCATTTTGGTGATAAGGGGACCGGCGGCCACTACGCTCCAAGTCGACGTCACCGTGGGGCACCCCACGGACCTCTGTAGCGCCAGCCCATTGTCCTGGATGGATGGTGGCTTTTTCTGCCAAGGAAACGTGCTCTCTGTCGTGGACCGTGTCCATGAACAGCCCCGACGCCGTGCACTGCGCTCCACCTTCGCCGCCATGTGGTATCCCTTCCCGCCTTGTGTTTTCGGGGAAGAGGACCGAGGCAGCTATAAAAGGAGGCCGTGTACGACTGAGGAGGGGGATCGGGTCATTCTTCAACTCATAGCATTCCCTTCGTTCGCTCGGTAGTGGAGCAAGACGAAGCTCCTTCCACCATAGTCCACCATAGCCATAGCTGAGCCCTCGGCAAGCTCACTGTACTGTAACCTCTACAAGCAGTGCAATACAACAGAAGCAGGCCGTAGGGTCTTTACACCTTGCGGTGGGCCTGAACCTGGGTACGTGCAGGTGTTACTCTCTGTCATGATGTTCCTCACCGAGCTCGACGAGCACCGTCGCCGAGCACCGTCGCCGAGGTAGTTGAGGATTGTTTGACTGCGTGTTCAGCCCCTTTCCGATTCCTGGCATCAGTGAGACACACCCCTAGTTCCTTGGGACCAGCTCTCCGACATTTGGCGCGCCAGGTAGGGGCTGAGGCGCGTCTTCAACCTCTTCGACCTCCCCGCGCCATGACTGACACGCGAGCTGAGCGTCTCGCCCGACGGACGTCCGGCAGGGCCAACACCGAGCCCGCCATCAACCGCAACCCGCGTGGTCGCCCGCGTGCCAACCATGCTCCAGAGCGCGACGTCGACCTCGAGCCCCACGTCGAGCACCCGGAAGACGGCGACGAGGAAGCTTCCTCCCTGCACCTGTCCAGGAACCCGAGCGCCTCCTCGCAGAACCGGGCAGCGCCCAGCCCAGCCACTGCGCTGCTCATGGCGCAGGAGCTGCTGCGCTACCGCCCCACGCAGGTGGGCCACGACGTCTGGCTCGGGCGCCTCGAGGAGCTCATCAACGCTGCTGCCGCACCTGCTCCAACGCCGGCACCCTCTCGCTCGCTGGTGCACCACTCCGGACATGGAGGGAACATAGCGCACGGCGCTCCTCCTCAAGGGGATGGAGCTTAGGCATGTCCCACGAAAGGAGAACCAGGAGGCAGATGACATCGCCAGGCGAGCGTCGCGGAGAGAGGCCCAGCAGGCAGGCGTGTTTGAAGAAAGGCTTACCAGGACATCGGTGAAACGGCCAAAAGAAGCAGCCAACATGGACATCGACGAAGAGCTCCCATTGGCACCAACATCTGGAGCGCCGAACTGCGGTCCGCCCTCAGGAGATCGCCTGCTGTTAGCCATAACATACCAAGGGACAGGCTGGATCGACGAGATCAAAGAGTACCTCCGGGATGGAGTCCTCCCTGAAGAGGATGCAGAAGCAGAGAGAATTGCTCGACAGGCCAAGTCATACTGCCTTCACGAGGGAGACCTGTACCGCAAACGTCCAAACGGAGTCGCGTTGAAATGTGTTCCCCCTAAGGAAGGCCGCCAGCTGATCAGGGACATACACAATGGAGAATGCGGCCATCATTCATCCTCGCACCCTCGCGGGGAAGGTCTTCAGGAGTGGATTCTACTGGCCCTCAGTGCTTCAGGATGCAACCACCATTGTCCAAGCTTGCGAAGCATGCCAGTTCCAAGCCAAGCAGGTCCATCAGCCTGCACTGGGGCTCCAGACCATCCCGATGTCCTGGCCCTTCACGGTCTGGGGGCTGGACATCCTGGGACCGTTCCCACGCTCCAGCGGGGGCTATCGCTACCTCTACGTCGCCATCGACAAGTTCACCAAATGGGCGGAGGTTGAATCGGTGTGCAGCATACCGGTGAGATCGGCGGTGAAGTTCATCAGAGGCCTGGCCTACCGATTCGGTGTGCCAAATCGCATCATCACCGACAACGGCTCGCAGTTCACCAGTGGCATCTTCAGGGCCTACTGCAAAAGCCTCGGCACCCGGCTCTGCTTCGCCTCGGTGGCCCATCCACGAAGCAACGGGCAGGCTGAGCGAGCAAACGCTGAAGTACTCAAGGGCCTCAAGACAAGAAGCTTCAACCGCCTCAAGGCCCACGGCAAGAACTGGATTGAAGAGCTCCCATCTGTGCTCTGGTCCATCCGCACAACTGCCACAAAACCCACTGGAGAAACGCCGTTCGCCCTCGTCTATGGCGCTGAAGCAGTCCTCCTCACCGAGATAAAGCATGGGTCCCCGCGGATCCTCGCTTTCAATGAGGACGACTAGGAAGAACTCCACAACGATGACCTGCTGCTGCTCGATGGACTACGTCGCTGTGCTGCCCTCCGGGCGGCAAAATACCAACAAGATCTTCGCCACTACCACAACCGCCACATACGCCCGTGCACCCTCGAGACAGGCGATCTCGTCCTGAGGAGGATACTCTACAGAGAAGGCCTCCACAAGCTCGTGCCCATGTGGGAAGGCCCCTACAGGGTCGCGCACATCGCCAGGCCCGGCGTGGTACGGCTCGAGACGGAAGACGGCATCTCGGTCAAAAACCCGTGGAACATCGAGCATCTACGCAAGTTCTACCCGTGATCACGTCGCGGCAGGCATTTTTTGTCTCAAGAGGGAAGTATGCATCTTCACCTCCCAGCTTCACAAAAGCTTCTCCCTCCACGAGGGCCACCTCCACTGAGCTCTCTCTACAACGTGTCGCCACGGGCTGCGAGAAGACTCAGCCACTCCGTGTGGAACCCCATGCCCAGACATGGTGGACTTTATCTTGGCCATGCCAAGTGTAATGAACAATTTGGTTCAGCATGAACCTTTGAGCCTCAGCGCCGTTATGTAATATTGTTGTGGTGAGTTGTTTTTCTTACGTTCATTCGCGCTCACATTTTTCCCCATCCACACCTCGCGAGCGGGGGCTGAGCATGGTGTCTGTGCCTCGGGAACATCCCAGCAGCATCGCAAAACCCAAAGGATCCAAGCTCTAACTCGTGGTTCTGCCCACGATCGTTATCTCACCAAAGAGCTATGACTCATGGGCCTACTTCCATGCACGTCACCTCACCAAGGACCTTGGTGCTTACTCTCCTCGTGAGATACACATGAGGAAACCTATGAGCGTGCATGAGTTGTATAACCGTGCATTGCTTGTGGGTATGCCTCTTTGTCCAACGCAGGGAACAAGACGCCCTACAAGTTTGCGGAACTCCAAACCAGCCTCAGGCAACCTCGAGAGGGAAAACACCTCACCAGGGAACACAACACCCTCTACGAGACAAACGTCTCGCGAAGCTAAGTCCAGAACTTACGCCTCATGAGTTTTCTCTCTCGCTGGTTTTGTCGCCCCTCGAGCCTCTCTTTTCTCTCTTACGCCTCATGGGCTGCTTGCACGTCAAAGGGGAGCTCCCGAGCATCGTGCCTCGAGAGCTCTTACCTCTCTAAGCCTTACGCACCCCCCTGCCTTGTCGAGCCCTGACTCCGGCATACCGAAGCGGCGGTGCCATTGCGCTGAAAGCAGGGTCCTAACGACATAGAGCGAAAAAGACATGAGGAGGAGATAAAAGGCCTCCCGAGGGCGCTCACACTTGCACATAATAAAAGTGTCTTACAAGCCATTACAAAATGAAAATAGCAAATCCTAAGATAGAATGGTGCTCCAGGCACATCTCTTCGCAGGAGCAGCTCAAGTAGCAGGGTTGTCGTTGTCCTCACCGTCGACAGCTTCGTCATCCTCCTCCTCAGCGCCTGCCTCACCGTCGCCTTCCTGGGTCGGGTCCCCTCGACCTCAACCCTCTTGAAGCGCTGGACGAACCCCTCCACTTCCTTCCACACCGAGGCGTTCAGCTCCGCGGCGCGCTTCTGCTCGACGGGCTTCGTCACGTCCTGGAAGTCGAGACCAAGATGGAGCCGTGCGAGGTTGGCGAAGATTCATCCAACCGCGATGCCAAGGAGCTCGTGGCTCTCAATGTCGACCAGGTCGTCAAGGCTTGTCACGACCTCTTCAAAGCTGGTGAGGAGCTGCTCGAAGAAGCCGAGGTACGTGGCAGCATCAGCGTTCCCCTCGACAGAGAGCACGGGGGCCGTGGCCCCTAAGCGGTCCGCAATAGCCCGCGCACGGGCCACCAGAGAGCGGAACATACACTCTCGCTGGCGCGACAGGATCCGTGCAGCCTGCGCACTGTCCCGGGCTTCTTCGACAAGCTCCACCACGGGCGCCACCTGCTGCTGTATGTCAGTCATGTCCTGTGTCAGGGAAGCAAGGTCCTGCTCCGCGTGGGCCTGGGCATCCTTGGCAACCTGAAGTCGGGAGTCAAACCGCCTCTTCTCCCGCTCGAGCTCCCTGATGCGAGCGTTGAGCTCATCGCGTTTCTTCGTGAAGCGCTCCTCCTGCATCTTGGCTTTCCTCGCGAACTCCTTGGAGCAGCTGTCGCGGAAGAGCTTCTCCTTGGTCGCAGACTCCTCCTTCATCTTTTCCTCCTTCGCGCGGAGGTTTTTGTTGGTCTGCACGAGGCGCTTCTGGAAGAAGGCCTCGTCCTGGGCCACCTTGCCCTCGCGGGTATCCAGACTCTCCCATTGCGCGGATTGGTCCTTCTCGACCTGTTTAACTTGTTCCTCACGCTTGCGCAGCTCTGACTCGCGGAAGTCGAGATCTTCCCGCGCTTCAGGATCAGCCCTTCGCGAGTGTGCAGATCCTCGCGGAACTTCTCCAATCTTTGCTTCACGGTCTCTGAGTCCACGATAATCTTTTCCTCGCGGGCCATGAGCTCCTGATGCTTGATGGTGGCCGCTGCCTCGCGGGCCACGAGCTCCTGGTGCTTGGCTGCGGTCTGCGCCCGAGGGCCTCGCGCTTAACACCCAACTCCACGATAGTCTCTTCAGCCTCACGGATCACGCTGGCGCGGACCTCCTCAGCGAAGCGCTTCGCCTCCTCACGACGCGCCTGGGCTACGTCGTCCTCCCGACGGCAGCGCTCTACGGTCTCCTGAAGGTGGGTCCAAGCCCTCGCGAGGTCAGCGCGTTCCTCCGCCGCAGCAAGCTCCTCCTTGACGTGCTGGGCCTCGAGTCCGTCAAGCGCCTCCCTCGCCAGGCGAAAGGCAGCGTCACGGCGAATTGCGCCCTCGCGCCGTCCGCGCAGAACCAGAGCCCCGTCGTCGCCACGGGGCCCGGAGGTCTCAATGCTCGTCGTGGACCCAGAAGCATGGCACTGCGGACTTGGGGCGAATTCGAGTCGCGCCTGAGGGCTCTGGTGAGAGCTCTCTCCCTGTTCCGCGCCAGGGGCCTCTCGAGGCCTCGCGGTGTCCCCAACAGGGGCCTCGGCGTCCTTCTGCCCCTGGAGCACGTGTGGCTGCTCACCAGGGGAAGGGTTGGCCTGCTCCGCCGTGGCCGCTCCCGCCGCAGCCTCGGGGGCTGCCGCTGTCGCGTCAGGGCCTGCACTTGGTGGAGGCGGCTGTGCAGCGGTCCCCTCCGCCTCAGTGTCGACGCGCTCCTCCGCCGACTTTGCGGCTTTCGCTGCCGCCTCCTCCGACACCTTCACCGGCGTAGACGCCGCAGTCTTCTCCGCCGTCTCTTCCTCCACCCTCACCTGCCGCGCAGGGGAAGCGATGGGCCGCACAGGCGATGGCACTGTCGCCTCCGTCTCCCCCACCTCGCGGCGTCCATCCGCAGGAGGAGGGGAAGCCGTGGCCTCATGGCGTGGCTCCCCAACAGTGGGCTCTGCAGACGCTGCTGCAGCGCTGGAGCTCTCTCCAACCTTCTGGAGTCTCCGCCGCTTCGCCTCCGCGGGACGCCTGGCGAAGAAAACGTTCAGAAATCCCTCGAGAGGGTCACTCAAGAACACATCCAAAAAGAAAGGAAATGCAAGACTTACTCGGCGATGTCGATCCACCTTTTCGTCGCCCGCCGCACTGGCGGAGCGATGGGCTCCGCACTCTTCTGAGCCTCGGCAGGCTTGTCCTGGCCCACCTTAGCACTGGCCTCCGCCTCTTCCTAAGCTCCGGCGTTCCTGTCGTGGATCGCCTTGGAGCGGGGCTCGCAGTGGCCAGACGAGGCCTCCTCGTCGTCGGTCTCCTCCTCGCCCTCGACGCGTCACGAGGGGATGACAAGATACTCATCGCCGCTGCCCTAGGAGATCTCGTGGATCTCAGCTTCAGGCGGTACGCCCCTCGAGGAGCTCGAATTCCCCGCCGAGGAATTGGGACCTCCTGAGGCGCCGGCTGCACCTCCGCCGACTCCGGGTTTCCGTGGGGCCCAACTTGCCCCTCAGGCACCAGGCCCCACTGGTCGAACTCAGGCATCGACTCCACGAATGTAACACGAGGTCCGAGCTCAAACCTGTGGAGCGGCACTGCATCATCGGCAGGCTTGGGGATGGATGGAGAAGTAAAGAGGGAAAATTATAGAGTTACCCCATGGGGAATTAGCAGCGCCCACGAATGATATAAATACTACTGTTGCTTTAGCTTTACTCACGTCAGCAGCATATTTTTATGCGGGTCTTAGCAAAAAAGGATTGAGCTATTTCGAGAAATATATTAAACCAACTCCAATCCTTTTACCAATTAACATCCTAGAGGATTTCACAAAACCATTATCGCTTAGCTTTCGACTTTTCGGGAATATATTGGCGGATGAATTAGTCGTTGTTGTTCTTGTTTCTTTAGTCCCCTTAGTAGTCCCTATACCTATCATGCCTCCATGATGACGTTCAACTCCTCCGTCTGGAAGTTGGTAGGACTCAGGCGCATCTTGTCCTTCGGGCCTATGTACAGCCACATCGGATCTGAATGCTTCTAGAGCGGAGCAATGCGACGCCTCACGAAGTCCCTGGCCACCATCTGCCCAGTGAGGCCGGCCTCGCGAAGATCCGACAGACGCTGCACCACGGCGCCAAGTGTTGGGCCCGTGAGAGTCGCACTCGACCAGCATGCCCTCTTCGTCGGGGGCGCATCAAGCATGTCGAAGAAGGGACTCTGGCTCCCGACATCCACGAGGAACCACCTCTTCCAGAAATCATCCACCTTCTTCGTCACATTGGAGATGGCAATCTCACCGGCCCACGCGATGGGGATGTAGACGCCGCCCATGCCGTCGGTGATGTGGAAGGAGACACACCCCGTCCGCTCGTGATGCGTCGTGAACCAAAGCGCGTAGAACCTGCGGAAGAGGGTGACCGAAGGCAGAACGCCGATGTACGCCTCACAGAGGTAGGCGAAGATGGAGAGGATGAGAATGGAGTTGGGGTGAAGATGGAGAATCTGGATCTGGTAGTGCTCCAGAACCGCCAGGAAGAAGTCGAAGAAGGGAGGCACGAGACCAGTGAAGAGGGTGTGCAGGAAGATAGGATCGAGGCTGCCGCCGGGGTTGTTCACCGGTTTGAGCACCGTGGCGCCATGCTCATTGCTCGCGAAGGCTGCCATATGGCGTACCTTATCCAGCTGCGCCTCCGTGCTGATGCGGAACCCGACCAAAGCCGGCTTGAGGTCGCCGCCTTGATGCATCGCGGCAGGCTCGCTCACCTGCACCACCGCCTTCTCCTTCCTGGAGCCGGTGGCCTTCTTGGGCGACATTGCAGTGGGATTGCAAAGAAGAAGCTCAGAGATTTTGCTCTGGGAAGAAGGAGGCGAAAGGGGATGAATGAAGCAACGGTCGTCTGCGCCGAGCTCTCAGGCTTTTATCGGCTCATCGAGCCATTACCAGGATGTGGTGGGTCCCGCCACTACGCCCATTACTACAGAGGAGATCGTGGCATCGTGGGCAGCCGCAGCTCTCCACATATCTCGGGCCAGGCAGGCTTCTTTGGGCCCACGACGCTTCGCCTGCGTTCACGAAACTCCAGCGTGCCCATCGCGGGCCCGGGGGCTACTATCGGCCCAGTGGAAACCAGGGTACCATGGGCCGGCCTGCCACAGCCCTCGACGCTCTGCAGAGGATTCTGCTAAGGACCAGGAGTTTCAGCTTAGCGAGCCTCGCGAGGGGGGCTTCTTCACTCTGCAGAGTATTCTGCTAAGGAACAGGCGTTCAGCCTGGCGAGCCTCTCGAGGGATCTTTACCTCGCGAGGGCCTCCCTTGTCCGAAATATCGCTAAGTCCTGGCGCACCTCTGCGCCCCTCTCGTGAGGTTTTCCTCGCGAGGCGTCAAGCACTTCAGAGCCTCGGCGAGGCATCTTGCCCTCGCGGGTTCCTTCAAGTGAAATCAAGCTCTACGCCCACAGCAGAGCGCACATGGTCTCTGCGCCCGCCGCAGAGTGACGCGCGCATCTGTGCGCGGTGACGACGACGACGCCGTAGTTTCCTCTTTGGTGATTAAAGGTGGTCAACAAAGCTGTGGCAAGAAAAGCGGACTCCCAGTATTGCCATTTTGGTGATAAGGGGACTGGCGACCACTACTCTCCAAGTCGACGTCACCGTGGGGCACCCCAC
This sequence comes from Poa pratensis, assembly GCA_947311845.1. Taxonomy (NCBI): domain Eukaryota; kingdom Viridiplantae; phylum Streptophyta; class Magnoliopsida; order Poales; family Poaceae; genus Poa; species Poa pratensis. Next base: position 47,954,086 of record CAMZMU010000069.1, read on the forward strand.
GGACCTCTGCAGCGCCAGCCCATCGTCCTGGATGGACGGTGGCTTTTTCTGCCAAGGAAACGTGCTCTCTGCCATGGACCGTGTCCATGAACAGCCCCGACGCCGGGCACTGCGCTCCACCTTCGCCGCCATGTGGTATCCCTTCCCGCCTTGTGTTTTCGGGGAAGAGGACCGAGGCAGGTATAAAAGGAGGCCGTGTACGACTGAGGAGGGGGATCGGGTCATTCTTCAACTCATAGCATTCCCTTCGTTCGCTCGGTAGTGGAACCAGTGGGCTTTATGGTTTTGTCACTTACGCCACTTAAATTAAGCGGTAATCCACATAGGTCATTTAAGGGTTTTTTCGCGGGCGGCGTAAGTGGGACTGTTGGGCACCGCTGCCACTTACATCCTTAATTATTACGAACCCACTAGATAACACGGCACAATCACGAGCACATACCCCACTTCATTGTCTCAGGATACATAGTAATCCCTCCGTTCCTTTTTACTTTGCATATTAGATTTGTCTTAAGTCAATCTCACTAAAGTTTGACCAATGTTATACCAAAAATATCAACATTCGGAGTATCAAACCAATAACATTCGATTCACCATGAAATATAGTTTCATATTATATCGACTTGGTATCATAAATGTTAGTATTTTGTTCTATAAACTTGGTCAAACTTTACAACGTTGGACTTAAGACAATCCTAATATGCAGAGTAAAAAGAAACGGAGGGAGTATTGCTTACATGAATTCGAGATCAGAGTCTGGGGTGAGAAGAGCTAGAACAGCAGAGTGATGAGATACAAAGAAGGTAGGTGAGATCCGGGTTCGACGGCCGTTATGTTGGATGGCATGCACGGAAGTTTCGCTCCTCTGTCTTGTACTCGACTACTCGTCAGCACGTCCAGTCAGGCCCGGTGTACTTGTTGTTAGGCTTGGGCCCCCGATTAGATTTCCTGGGCTTCGGCTTCTCCTCTGCTTGTCTGACGATGTCTTGATCTTCAGAGACTGATGAGAATCACTAGAAAAAGGGTTCCCTTTGCAAAGGGAACCGCACCATCGTTCTAATCGTGACAAGTGTCGGCTCCTCCTCACATGCTCCAATTTTAGTTGTCTGCCAAGTGTCACAATTAGATTGAAAGTGGGGGAGTATGAGAGAGAAGGGGGGCAGGCATACGTTGGGCATGCAGTTTTTCACCTTTGCCTTTTATTTTTCAAATCTGAATTTAAAACGAAATATCTTGAGAACCGTTTAGCCAAATTACGAACCGTTTTCGCTTTTGAGCTCCTCGCGTGGAGATCTTCAAAAATAGATCACATGTCGATAGGTTCCGATGAACTTTTTTGTACACCCGGTTATGCATAGTATGTACATCCTGTTTTGTGTACTTTGTACATCCACTTTTGTGTACTTTTGTAATTTTTGTTCTGTGTACTTTGTACATTGTTTTCTGTGTAGTTGTACAACATGTGTCTGTGTACTTTTATACTTCATGTTCGGTGTAGTTTGTACTCCCTATTTTGTGTAGTTTGTATGACCTTTTAGTTGTACAACCTGTGTCTCTGTAGTTGTACAACCTGTGTCTCTATAGTTGTATGACCTGTGTATGTGTGATTGTACAACATGTGTCTCTATAGTTGTACAATTTGTATACGTGTAGTTGTACAATCTGTGTATGTATAGTTGTACATATTGTGTCTATATTATTAAAGTTTATCGAGGCGAAGCCGAAGCCGTAATATTAAATCGATGCACAGTTTTGCTGTGTAGTCTACGTGTTTTGCATATTGTACTCTTATAGTAGCTTGTACATCTCTTTTTTGAATTAACGTACTGGCAGGTTTCTTGTACAACCGAGGCAGCCATCAGTTTCCTGTAGCTCCAAAAAATGTACAAGCAACCGAGCCGTGCTTCTATCGGCCCAGTAGAAACCAGGGTAACATGGGCCGGCCTGCCACAGCCCTGGACACTCTGCAGAGGATTCTGCTAAGAACCAGGCGTTTCAGCTTAGCGAGCCTCGCGAGGGCTTCTTCACTCTGCAGAGTATTCTGCTAAGGAACAGGCGTTCAGCCTGGCGAGTCTCTCGAGGGATCTTTCCCTCGCGAGGGCCTCCCTTGTCCGAAATATCGCTAAGTCCTGGCGCACCTCTGCGCCTCTCTCGCGAGGTTTTCCTTGCGAGGCGTCAAGCACTTCAAAGCCTCGGCGAGGCATCTAGCCCTCGCGGGGTTCCTTCAAGTGAAAGCAAGCTCTGCGCCCGCTGCAGAGCGCACATGGTCTCTACGCCCGCCGCAGAGTGACGCGCGCGTCTGCGCGCGGTGACAACGACGCCGTTGTTTCCTCTTTGGTGATTAAAGGTGGTCAACAAAGCTGTGGAAAGCAAAGCGGACTCCCAGTATTGCCATTTTGGTGATAAGGGGACCGGCGGCCACTACGCTCCAAGTCGACGTCACCGTGGGGCACCCCACGGACCTCTGCAGCGCCAGCCCATCGTCCTGGATGGACGGTGGCTTTTTCTGCCAAGGAAACGTGCTCTCTGCCATGGACCGTGTCCATGAACAGCCCCGACGCCGGGCACTGCGCTCCACCTTCGCCGCCATGTGGTATCCCTTCCCGCTTGTGTTTTCGGGGAAGAGGATCGAGGCAGGTATAAAAGGAGGCCGTGTACGACTGAGGAGGGGGGTCGGGTCATTCTTCAACTCATAGCATTCCCTTCGTTCGCTCGGTAGTGGAGCAAGACAAAGCTCCTACCACCATAGTCCACCATAGCCATAGTTGAGCCTCGGCAAGCTCACTGTGCTGTAACCTCTACAAGCAGTGCAATACAATAGAAGCAGGACGTAGGGTCTTTACACCTCGCGGTGGGCCTGAACCTGGATACGTGCTGGTGTTACTCTCTGTCGTGATGTTCCTCACCGAGCTCGACGAGCACCGTCGCCGAGATAGTTGAGAATTGTTTGACTGGGTGTTCAGCCCCTTTCTGATTCCTGGCATTAGTGAGACACACCCTAGTTCCTTGGGTCCAATTCTCCGACAGCTTACTAGCTCTACTCGTTTGGCTTAGCGCGAGACGATGTACAGTCGCGCGTGGGGGCTTCGTACACCACGGCTGCAGCTGTCCGCGGGGGCCTTTGCGACGGGTTAGAAGGACACGACGCACGCGATGGGGACCGCCACAGGCGTACGCGACGGAAGCTGCCGTGTTTGGATTTGTTTCTGTCGCTTCACGCGCTGGCCACACGTGGCGCGCTCGGGAGGACTACTTTTTACCTTCGCGAAGGAACCTTCAGCTAGCGATACCCGAGACTGCTGCCTCCTTCATCAGGCTTTGCTGTGTAGATGCATCAGGTAGGATCGTAACACTTTATTCTGTTTTTTTTTTGCGAGGACACTTTATTCTGTTTCCAGGTCCACAATTTCTTTCTCCATGGCTCGGGCCAACGACAGAGCGGGCATCAACGATTAAGACCGAGGCGGACGACGAGGGGAGAGGTGACGCGAAAATTGGACGTTCGTGGTAGAGAACGATGGATCAAGATCTATTTTGGACAGTGTCGATCATTCTATATAACTGTAGCTTTTGTGCATGCCAAAATTAAATTAGATTATATTTTCCATGAACAATTGCACATATCGGTATGCCGCCGAATGCATATAGGCATGCACCGATACACGTACGCATAATGTACACGCGTGCGTACAAAAAGACGGGCACCTATAGTTTTCCGGTGAACGGCGAAACACACGCACACCCATGTCGATCGTCGCGGCCCAGCTTAGCTGGCGGCGGCTTCCTGTTCCAGAATGCGCTTGATATGCGCTTGCGCGGCGTGCGTGAGGCGTTCCGGGAACGCGACGTCAAACCTGATCCTGAGGCTTCCGTGGCGTCGGGCTCACGGGCGATGGGCATGCCCTCCATGGGCACCACGAGCTCGTACCCTGGGCACACCACGGGGGCGTCCTCCTCGCCGCCTCCCACGTCCACCGCCAGGTCGCGGCTGTCCAGGACGGTGAGCACAACAACCGTGCCGCCCAGCGCCTCCGCGAGCGTAATTCGGACCTCCGCCACCAGGTCGTTCCCGTCGCGGCGGTACACGTCGTGTGGCCTCTCGTCAATGACGAACACCAGGTCGGCGGGGAGTTGATTCCACTGCTGGTTGCCCTTGCCCGGGAACGTGATCTTTGTGCCTTTCTTCCACCCTGGCTTCACCTCGATCGACAGAATCTCAGACTCCGTCTTCATCTCCTACGCACGTACCCAAAGTTCAGCATCGATGGAGCTAATTAGACAGACATGCTGTGGAGTTATCAATTAATTACCCGCTTATGTCGACGACATTCCTGGAGATTTTCATCTTCTTGGTGACGCCGTGCAGAGCTCCTCCAGGGTGCACGCCAGCTTGCTCTCCACGACGGTGGCGGTGGCGCCATGGTCGCCCCACCCGCGCCGACGCCTGGTCTCCGGCACCGTAAGGCCGGCCGAAACCGCCGCCTTCCCACGCCGTCTGCTGCTGCTTGGCACGCGTGTTTGATGAGGATAGGACCTCTAGGGTGGCCCAATCTTCATGGTTTGATGAGGGATGTGGACGAACGCACGCAAGAACACGAGGAACACGAAGAACACCAAGAAGAACGCCCCGAACACAAGAAACACACAAGATACAAGAACTGTTTCCCTTACCGGTCGGTCCAACCGGCCTAATAGAATCCACACGAAGGTGGGAGAATGGCAAGTAGATACAAGAAGGGATCTTGGATGGTTGTTTCTCCAACGGTCAACCGAACCGCTCCAATAAAGTCACCCGAAGATGAAAGATTGCAAGTAGTCAAACTACAAGTAGAGGTCTTGAATCCACGCAGGGATCTTCTCCACAAGGGGAGGAACCATCCCCACAAGGGGAGGAAGGAGACAGTCTTGAGGTGGGGAGCCTAGCTCTACTCTAATCTCAAAACATAGTCTATCTAGATCGGAGATGGGGAACTCCTATTTATAGTCTAGACCCAAATGGGGGTAGGTGGGAGATGGATACAAGGGAATATTCCATGCTGGTTCCCGCAGCAGCGGTAGTACCGCTGGGACCAGCGGTAGTACCGCTCGGGCGGGCCAGAGCAGCGTTGACTTCGGCGCGGGCGGTAGTACCGCTCGACCTAGCGGTAGTACCGCACATTGGCGCAGGGCCGTTTCCGGCGGCACTTGGGGCGGTAGTACCGCCGGAGCGGTAGTACCGCTTGTGTGGGCAGTAGTACCGCCAGTCTCTTCTTCCTCTCCATCTTCGTCTTGTCGCTTTCTCCTCCTCTTCCATGCGTACGCCTTGGATGAACTTGAGTCTTGGGCTTCCTTGGCATCTTCCCGGTTGTCCGTACTCGTCGTATCAAACCTAGCATAACAAAAGGGTAGATGCTCAAGTAGTATACCATCCAAAGGGGCACGAAATGGAATCTCGTATAGGAAAGAGTTCACCTTTAAGCTCAATGTCGACTTGTCATATGTTGGAGTGCTTGACATGGTGATGGACGTGACTCGGGCTACATCATCTCCCTCCCTTTAAAAAGAGTCGTCCTCGACTCTTGCTCTTCATCACCATGCAAAGGAGGTAGATGTGTTGTCGAAAAATGTGACTTCACCATGCCTACAAACACTAAAGACCAAGCAAACCATGTGTGTGCAAGAAAGAGGAGCATATCAACAATGACATGTCCAATCTTTGTTATAGCACCGTTAGCACAACACAAGAATATGAAAAGGTAGTGCAAGCGCAAGGTCAATGTGCAAGCAATCCAATGGAACACCTTCAAAGTGTGGAAATACAAAATCTCCATGAAAAGCGTACAATGAAGAGTGTCCAAAATATCATCATGGTGGCAAACAAAGCACATGAAAGAGCAAGTTTTCTTCGTATTTGTTGCAACACCAAATTGGTATAATCCAATAAACTCATGACAAGACATGCACAAAATGTCATTATGGTTGCAAACAAGCCATTGGGAAGAACAAGTGTTCATCATATTTGTGACAACCATAAATCATCCATGTGAAAGATCAAGGAAACATGCTTGTCATAAAGGAGACCAAAAGCAACATCATGATTGCAAACAAACCATAAGTAGAGAAATTGTTCAACTTGTTTGATGCAAAACATGAGAAAGATTTGAAAGTTGGATTCGATCCACAACTCAATGTATGCTCTCAAGAGCTCATATTGTCAACTCATGCTCAATTGAGGTTGACATTATAATGCATTTACCGGCACACACAAGACACAATATGAAGAAGTTATGTGCACGGTATATGAACACATCATCCATCATGAAGTGTCTCTTCATTTGCACATCACCAACCACACAAAAATCAATTGGAAAATATGACATATGTGGATGGTCACTATGCAAAGTGAAGGATGGAACAAGGTCCATAAGAGAAAACGAAACATCTCCAAATTTGAGAAAGCTATGGGGGCAATCTCATTATCAAGCATTTCAACATTAGTGCAAGCAACACATGTGAAAGAGAAATTGTTCAACATGTTGCATGCAACAACGGGAGAAAAATGGAAACATTCATAACAGGCATGCTCATGGCAAAATCATCACAAATAGGTGATTCCACATGATTCACATTGGTTTCAAACAAAGTATCACATGGGAATAAGAACGAATCATATGTGACATCAATAGAGTCATCCATAGCATGCAAACAATCATAGTTCATCATGTCCACTAGCGGGAACATGGTCACATCAACACCCATACCTTTTTTGTCCCGCTCATGTGAAGTAGGTGTTGAAGTAGTAGGGGCTTCCATGTAGCCGACTTGTCCATCTTGAAGTAGACATGGGGTGGCATCATCATCATCCTCCATGTACATCTTCTCCATTTGAGGCATCATCAAGTCGAGGATAGGCGTCTCATCATCCATGGAACCTAGCACACAATGAGAAAACACACTAGAGGTAGAGGTTAAGTTGTTAGAAATTGAAATGGCCTCACAAGACCTATCAACTACCTCTCTCAACTCAAGTGGTGTATCGCTCATTCCCTTAAAGTGAAAGCACTCAAACTCACATATGGTGGAGGCACTCAACTCACTCTCACTCTCACTCAAGTGAGCTAAGTGGCTCTCATGCTCACATGGGATTGGTACCATCTCATAACTCAAGCTCATAGGGATAGGCTCGGTTTCCTCATCTCCATACGCCTCCAAGGTTGAAGGGAAACTCTCATGCTCAACCTCCTCAACCATCTCGCCTCCAAAGGTCAATGCCATAGTGTAGGCATCATCACTCGACTCCTTTGCGGAAGGGAAAATCCCATGCTCCGCTTCATCACTTGACTCCATTGCCGAAGGGAACATCCCATGCTCGGCATCATCATCACTTGACCCATGGTCATAGGTGATAGCATTCTCCATGCTCGCCTCCGTGGTTGAAGGGAAAATCCCATGCTGGACCGTCTTCTCGCCATCTTGGTCACCGTCGTGTTCACCAACTTTGCACTCCCACATCATGTGACCTCTTCTATTGCATAGTGGGCACAAGAGATTGGTACATTCTCGTGCATCATGGTCTTGGCCTTGGCAATTGTCACATATAAGGTCTTCTTCTTGCCATATGGGGACCAAAGTGGTGGTGGCACTTGGTGTAGACGTCATATCAAGAGAAGTGCTTGAAAGGGCGCCGTCTTGGTTGTGGCCTCACGTGTGTGACCATGCTTCTTCCGGCGTCGACGTTGGATTTGCTCGATGAAGATGTCGAAGTTGGCCATGATCTCGTCTGTGATTGGCGCACTTGGAGTGGTAGCACTAGGGGACACCATAGTATGTGCCTTTGTCGCCGTCTTCTTTCATGTCGATGTTGACGCTCTTGAGTGGAGGGGAGTCGCCGAAAGTCATTTGGATGCTTCCTCATGTTGGCGTCGGCGTGCTTGTTGCCTTGGCGACCTTTCCTTGGAGCTTCCACTAGAGCTTGGTGACATGTTGAGGTCCACCTTGGCATCTTTCTTGTGGTGCCTTGATGAGCTAGATAAAGGACGTAGGCTCTTGGTAAACTTGTCCATGGCATCCTTGAGATCTTGGAGCTTGGCCTTGTCGATGCACTTCTTGTGGCGCCTTCTTGTTGTTGAAGGAGAATGTCGAAGCTTGTCGCTCTTGGCGACGGCCTTGTCATGGCTCCTTCTTGAAGTTGATGGCGAATGGCGAAACTTGGCACTCTTGGAAGTAGATGGAGCTCCATAGGATGAACTCATGGTGGCCTTCTTGTCGGAGCACCGTCTTGAGCTTGAACCATAGAAGTAGGTTGTGCCATGACGCTTGGTGGTGCCGCTCTTGAACATGGTGGTGATGGGGTCCTCTCCTCTTGCATGTTGTCGAAGTCGCCGCACATGCTACAAGAGTAGTAGTCGTAGACGTTCTCCACCATGTCATCGGAGTGGTAGTCGTAGTCGTGGCGCTCCACCATGTCGTTGTTGTCGAAGTTGGTACCATGTGATGAGGCGTGTGAAGACACTTGCGCCTCGTTGTCGTTGGAGCTTGTGTAGTCGGAGTCGTGGTAGATTCGCACGTACTTGGAGTCGATACAATTTGATGAAGGTTGCTTGACGTCATGGTACCGCTCCTTGTCGTGTACGCTCGAATAGTCGGAGTCGTAGTCGGAGTAGTTGTAGCGGAAGTCTTGGTGATGATCCATCATGTCATGGGGGTCGTTGTCGGCGTAGTTGTAGTAGTCCCCCATGTCCTCAAAGTTTGAGGCATCATAGTACATGTGACTCATCGTGTAGTCCTCCTCATAGGCTCCATAGTTGCATTGCTCTCCCTAGACATGTCAACTCACAAGACAAGTGTATATATGTGGAGTGGAAAGGAACTAGAACACAACCTCTCACCTTGTAGATAGTATTGGATCGTGGACAACCAAGGGAAACGATCACAAAGTAAAATGCTTGTGTTCAAGTATCCAAAGCAAACTCCAAGACACACACGGCTTAAAAGTTGGTAGGAAGGTATGGTAGGTGGAAAGCAAATTGAACCAACCGGAAACCAAGATATTGTCAAAGCAAGTAGAGAACCACGATGATCACAAAGCAAATACAAGTCAATCTCAAAAGATAGGAATGTAGTTCAAGGAAACACACACGCGAAAGATAAATGAGACTTATGCAACCAAGAAGTGAGCTAAAGAACCATATGATCCTAGCGAAGACTATAAGCTCATGTTGCACAAGTACAAGGAGAGCCACTAGCTCGATTGCAATTTATTGGTGGGCTACAAGATTTGCACAACTATGCACCACCTACAGATGTTCATCGAGCTTGCGCTTTCCTACTAGATATGGCAATGGTGTTTCTTTCTTTTCTTTCTTTTGATTTGGCACTTTTTGCTTTTTTTCTCTTGTCTCTTTGGACTCTTTTTCAGTTTTGCACACCACTTCTTTTTTATGCCAACAACAAGATATATGTATATGATAACTAGCGCATGCAATTTTGCTCGGAAACTACACGGTGCAAATGTGCAAAGCCCAAGCAATCATCAAGAGCTAGCCTCAATAGGACATGGCAATCGCAAAGATATAGTGTGGCTTTCAACGGAATGGCAAGGGGTAAAGGTTGGCGATGTTATACCTTTCGTCGATGTTCTTCACCCTTTGTTGTAGAAGCTTCGTGCTTGCCCACGGATTTTGGTGGTGGTGGATGATGGATCAACCGTGTTGGTGATGAAGGCCTTGATCGTAGCTTCAAAACGAGCCGAAGAACACCAAAAACGGAGTCCGGAATCAAAAGATATGGCCAAAAGAATTTTCTGAAAATGTCAGTTTTTGGGAGGGCGGTAGTACCGCACATGCGCGTCAGAAGGCCGTTTTTGAGGCACTGCGGGCGGTAGTACCGCTTGGGGCGGTAGTACCGCTGTACGGAGCGGTACTACTGCTCCGGGACGGAGATTTCGAGCCCAAGAACGCGATTTTGACCAAATTGGGCGGAAATTCTTGCACAAAAACTTCAAATCGGAGGGCCAAATGATAGAATTAGGCTATGGGAACGCGAAGGAAGGTAGATCAACTAGTAAAGCAATAGATCTATGGATCAAAACTTGCAAAAACGCACTCAAATCTCAGATCGATCCAAAAGCAAATTGGGGCTATTTTTGGTGGAAATTTTCGAATTTCTCAAAATCAAAGAAAAATTAAGGGGATTTGGGGGTGGAAACACATGTCAAATCCGTGGCAACCATGATCTGATACCATATGATGAGGATAGGACCTCTAGGGTGGCCCGATCTTCACGGTTTGACGGGGGATGTGGACGAATGCACGTAAAAACATGAGGAACACGAAGAACACCAAGAAGAACGCCCCGAACACAAGAACACACACAAGATACAAGAACCGTTTCCCTTACCGGTCGGTCCAACCGGCCCAATAGAATCCACACGACGGTGGGAGATCGGCAAGTAGATACAAGAAGGGATCTTGGATGGTTGTTTCTCCAACGGTTAACCGAACCGCTCCAATAAAGTCACCCGAAGATGAAAGATTGGCAAGTAGTCAAACTACAAGTAGAGGTCTTGAATCCACGCAGGGATCTTATCCACAAGGGGAGGAACCATCCCCACAAGGGGAGGAAGGAGACAGTCTTGAGGTGGGGAGACTAGCTCTACTCTAATCTCAAAACATAGTCTATCTAGATCGGAGATGGGGAACTCCTATTTATAGTCTAGACCAAAGAGGGGTAGGTGGGAGATGGATACAAGGGAATATTCCCTGCTGGTTTCCGCAGCAGCGGTAGTACCGCTGGGGCGGGCCAGAGCGGCGTTGACTTCGGCACGGGCGGTAGTACCGCTCGACCTAGCGGTAGTACCGCACATTGGCGCAGAGGGCCGTTTCCGGCGGCACTTGGGGCGGTAGTACCGCCGGAGCGGTAGTACCGCTTGTGTGGGCAGTAGTACCGCCCAGTCTCTTCTTCCTCTCCATCTTCGTCTTGTCGCTTTCTCCTCCTCTTCCATGCGTACGCCTTGGATGAACTTGAGTCTTGGGCTTCCTTGGCATCTTCCGGTTATCGTACTCGTCGTATCAAACCTAGCATAACAAAAGGGTAGATTCTCAAGTAGTATACCATCCAAAGGGGCACGAAATGGAATCTCGTATAGGAAAGAGTTCACCTTTAAGCTCAATGTCGACTTGTCATATGTTGGAGTGCTTGACATGGTGATGGACTTGACTCGGGCTACATCAGTGTTGTTGCAGTACGTAAACGGCGTGCTTCCGAAGAACTCGGCGAAGATGTCGTCGGCGCTACCGCCCTGCTGCGGCGGCGGGCCCTTGAGCGCCTCCTCCCCGTATTGGTCGTACACCGCCCTCTTGGTGGCGTCACTGAGAACCTGATGAAGCAAATCAGCCGATCAGATCCACAGATCAAACATTGCGCGCTCAAATAAGCATGGGAATCTCATCGACTGTTTGAGAATGGAAGTACGTTTGTAGGCTTCGGTGATGTCCTTGAACTTGGCCTCGGCGTCATTCTTTCCGGTGGGGTTCTTGTCGGGGTGCCACCGCATGGCCAGTCGCCGGTAGGCCCTACGGAGGTCGTCGTCAGCCGCGCTCCGATCGACATTCAAGATCTCGTAGTAGTCCAGTGATCCCATCGTCGTGGGCAATGATGAAGATGCATGACAAGAAGAAATTAATCCCCGATGGAGAAGAGATAATTCTGCGTGCGTACGATACGTGGAATTCCGGTGTGCGTGCTCGGATCGATGTGAACACCAACAGAGGTATGGGATGGTGATTGCCAGTTATTTGGTTGAATGGATCAATCACCAGAGGAAATGGGAGATGAACAAGACCAATGCTCGCATCAGAGATCGCCAGAGGAAGAGGAGGCTCCGTAGCTTGAAAGTACACAACATCTTGGTGAAAGAACTTAACCAAACAAGATTGAATTGAAGAAGGTAGTTGCCTGTTTAGGGAACTTCTCGAGGCCAAACGAGAACAGAAATTGAGAGCATTGCCCTTCTTTATTTGGAGGATGTCAAAGAATAGCATAAGGAAAACTCGTAGAAAACATCTCTTTTTACATGGCTATGACTCCACGCCAGCTACCAACAAGACCCCAAGGTCTGTCGAAACAGCAAGATCAAGTCATTGCTTGTCTCTAAAATAGTCGTTCTGTAATCATATCCCTCCCGTCTATGTTCCTAAGCTTCCTCAGTGCTATTGACTTATTCGTAAGGCAAGGTTTACATACATAATTCGTGAGTGAATAGTGTTAGCATCAGCAAGTAGCCATATTAAGAAAGTAAACCTCGGTGCCAGGAGGCCACCAGAATAAGCTCCCGCCTACGGTACTGTGCGGACCGGCCGCCGGGGTTGTCAGCGCAGAGCAGTTCTTCAAGGATCCTCTCCCGCGCGGTCTGTCTACCAGGCTGCTTCAACGGCGTCCAGAAGGTCGAGGCACTTCCCGACGTCGCGAGCTCGTCCGCAGCCAAACAACATGTGCCGTAAGTCCTCTGCAAGCATGGTCTCCTTTGATGTCAGATGCTAACCAAAGAGAATATTCTTTGTCCAACTTATTCAGATTAACAGAACGATTTTTTTTTTGGAGCACATTTTTTTTAGATAATCTTTTTTGGAGCACATACGTCCAATGACTTTGCACAGGCCGGCATACTGTGGCGGTGAAAAGAGCAAACAAGTGCACTGGAGCAAACAAGTGCATTGGTGAAAAGAGCAAACAAGCGTATTCGAGAAAGCATATTAAGAACAAAGTTGCATCAGCAATATCTCTATACCACATCCATACGAGACATTACTGTTAGGCACAACATATATTGAGAACCAATCAAGCTCTGCCATCCATAAAACAGAATGCAGTTCTATTAGCAGCGAAACACAATCAGCTGGAAGGTTATGACCACATTCCTACAACAGATTTGGAAGAAAAAAAACACTGATGCCATAGTGTGGGGAAAAAATCTGCCCACAAGTGGAATTCTTCAGCCAATAGTGATATAATCTGGCCTAAGAATATTATCTAAGCACCGTGTCGTTCGGTATGGCCTTCAAATCCACTTATCTACGTTGGTATCAGGTGATAACTTCTGTGATACATCGCATGTACAAGGAGCCCACACTGGATAATTTCTGTTCAGTGGAGGTGTCCGTTGCCATTTTGTTTGGCGGACTCTGTGGATATGTGTTGGCCGTTCTGTTTGCAGGGGTCAGCTGATCCATATCCACGGTGTCCATTTTGCTTGATGGAGTCAGCTGTTCCGTATCCATTAGGGTTCTTGTTAGCCCAGTTCCACTGGTCCCTACACATCTCATCGATGCCATATTTCGCTCTGGAGGAAGACAACAGGGTGATATAGAAATCAAGATAGGTATTGTTACCTCATGACATAATAATCTATTGCTGTAAGACTTACTTCCAGTTAAAGTCCCTCTCTGCTTTGGCAGTTGATGAAAACAAAATCTCTGCATCACCAGGACGTCTTGGGCCAATGATCAGAGGAATTTTCTAGCAAAGTAATAAAATAAGTATCTATAAAGGGTAACAGAAGAAACAAATAAATGTAAGCCTTGCTCAAACGGCAAGGTAGGCTAGGTTGGAGGAAGCATTTGTTCATAGAAAAAGCTAGTTCCTGAATGACAAACATAGGGAATATAGCTTAGGATCAGGATGTCAAAATATAAATATATTACTTAGCCCTTTCAATCAGTTCGGACTTTTGGGCTAATTGGCTACGCATCATTTTAATATGGTATTAGAGGGGCAGTGTCGCAGTTCGGACTTTTGGGATAATTGGCTAGCGCATCAATTTAATACAGGAACTAGTTACTCCCACAAGTCAATACATTGTGATGGTAAATTATGAACATCTAGTGTGTCAGTAACTATCATATGTGTGACCTTGATTAGAAAAATACCCCTGGCCCATGACATACATAAGTATGGTCTCTTCAATAAAAATACACCTAGCTAGTAGGAATACATAGTTATAACAGCACAAAATGTTTCTCCGGTTAGTACAGATCAAATCTGGCAGTACCTTCCCAGAAGCCTTCTCAAAGGCATTAACTATCTCCAACACTGATGTTCCTTTCCCAGTTCCAAGGTTGTATGCTTCACATCCTGCAAGTAATATAGAAACCTCAGCCACGATTTAAATACATAACAGATACAATACTAATGATTAGTGCCACGAGAAGTACAAGAACTTAAACGATTTGACCAGAACTCAATGGCCAAGGAACACACAATAAAAATAGACTTGTTATATCTGGCAAGAACACATCTGATATATTGTGCAGCAATCTCAAGTCAAGTATGAAGTGCGACCTATGCTAGAGTTTTCGAAAAGCTTCTGCAACGCAGCGATATGCCCATCAGCAAGGTCAACCACATGGATGTAATCTCGAACCTGCAAATTGAACAACGTGTAGTTAAAGACAAAACACCTCCATACTCCACAGTACACCTAAACCACAGCTGTTATCTGTTACAACAACATGCTCAAATATCTTCATGGCCCAAAATGGTCACTACAAACGATAACTTGCATTGTCAGACAGAAACATCCATTGAAAACATCACGAAGAGCGCACATACATAAAGATGCTTGGTATAATATATGTTCTATTGGAAGGCTCCCGAACCTCCAGTAACTGAAGTGGCTTTCAAAGGAGAAAGTTGTATTTGATAAATTGTTGGAACTCAAGTAATTTGGTGCATATTTTAGATAAAGCTATTTTATGGTATGTACACTTGTCTACAACTAAAGCCAGATGCTACAGCAGGTGTAAATGAGAAGCAACTGTACATAGCATGACAAGAATAATTACCCCAGTTCCATCTATTGTTGCATAGTCATTCCCCAATATTGTCAAAGCTGGCCTCCTGCCAACAGCAACTTGCTGAACATAGGGCATAAGATTATTGGGAATTCCACATGGGTCTTCACCAAGGTATCCACTCGGATGAGCCCCAACAGGATTGAAGTACCTAAGTAGAATGATCTTCCATTCAGGATCTGTACGATAGATATCACGGCAAATATCTTCAACAACAAGCTGCAATCCATTTGTTCAAAATTTCGGTCTGTTTAGAGATCTAATGAGCGTACAAGATCAAGACACAGAAATAAAAAGGACATGCCTCGGACCTTGGTTTTCCCATATGGATTGTTTGGAGTCAAAGAAAACTCTTCTGTGCAGGGTGAGTTCTTGGGTGATCCATAAACTGCAGCTGAAGATGAGAACACCAACTACAACATTCGAACACATACAAAAAAAGAGGTACATCATGTCAGTGCCAGAGATGACTATTGAACTGACAAATTTAAAATTCTGCTGATATATTTTAATTGAAAGCAATAGTAACCAAGTAGGTCTTGGCATCTTGCTGCAAATTGCAAAGTGCTACATATGCAAAGTTGTGGCCAGATACAGCGGTCAGTGAGTGCCAAAAATTAATACTTTATTTCATAAATTTTGAGATGGACCAGATGGTCCAATCAGGATTGATTAGAAACAGGTTTCAGTGCAGATTAAATTAGAATAACAAGGAAACATGCAACCACAAAAGCCATGAGATTATTGTACAGTGAGAAATGACCAAGTATCCTGTCCGAAAAACTGATTGAATGATTTTTTTTTTTTTGCGAGTGATGATTGAATGATTTTGATAGTGAGAAATTATCCATGTTCATTATAATAAGAAAAATCCTATCCCCAGTGAACGCAAAGAAATGTCCACACTGCCGCCATTGCACTGGCAAGTCAGCCAGTGCACACAAAACGCCTTGGTCAAATAAGTACAATTAATTAGAAAGATGCATCACCAAATGTAATAGGAGATTAGCATGAATTTGAAAGACGCATCACACTCACTCTGTAATATCATTATTGACAAAATTTTATAACAAAGACATCTTAACACAGTGTACCAGTTACTAAGGAGCTCTAGTAAATTCGTCACCAATTCACGTTGTACAACAAAATCTAGATAATTGAAAAAATTGATCTAATAACTTTTGTTTACTCAAAAACAGCTTAGCATATAAATTCACATAAATTCTGCAACGAAAACACTCTGAAAGTGATGACTTTAAATGGAGTATAATCCATGAGTACAAGAGCTCAAAAGATAAATACCTTTTTACATCCATGGGCAGACATTACTTCCAGAAGATTTACTGTGCCATTAACATTGTTGTCATAATAAAGCAATGGCTTTTGTACACTTTCACCCACAGCTTTTAGTCCAGCAAAATGAACAACAGCATCGAATCTGAAAAGCAAGGAGTCTTGACAATAAAGAGCAAGTAATGATGATGGATGTGCCTCTGCACATAAGGAAAGTATTCATATGAAGTAAAGATACTATAACTACCAACAAGTATGCTTTACCTTGTTGAAGCAAAAACATTTTCCAGTGCTTCCTTGTCACGGAGATCAATCTGCGGAAGCACAAAAGGTACTAGTAATATTGTTATTTTGCATTCATGTGCACGATCTTGACAGCAAGTGTAACAACAAACACAAATCTCGGACAAAAGCCATATGCCATGTTGTAGGAAATGCAAAACTGGATGACAAGATGGCAGGCTCTTCCTGCATGAAATCACTGGTATAACTCTCCAAACAACCATTAACATTGCTCTGAATGCAGTACCTTACTCCACCCAACATTTGAGGTCCAACTTTAAATGATTATTCCGAAGTATTTGTCTAATACATTTTCTATCACTAATTTTAACTTAAAATGTCTTGCACATCCTCCTAAGAGAAAATTAAAAAAACATCATGCTAACAGAAGTTATGAAACTTGGTCTGGATAATTAGAATAATCAACAACCATAAACTGATGAACAGAGCATCTACCACCAAATAAGCAATATGATTCCAATTATCTCATTGACTGATTTTTTTTCCAATATCTCATCGACTGATTGACTGCAAGACAAACAACAATGAGGGTATAGATATCTGCACCTATAAAGCTTCTACTCCAACTTCGTTCAAAGATACAGAATGGATCAACACGGTACTGTATATGGGAGTGCTTCAGTGTCCACCAAATGAACTGTTTGTGAATACAACAACAACAACAACAACAACAACAACAACAACAACAACAACAACAACAAAGCCTTTTTCCCAAATGAACTGTTTGTGAATCTTTAAGAAAAAATAATTTCCATGAGAAAATTTCTACCTATGATACTTATATTGATATGCATGATTGCTGTTTAGTTTAGACCCTGATCTTATCAATGAACCACAAAAAGGTTTCAGATGTGAGAAAGGCTTAGGACATCCTTGCTCTCTAGGCTTGAGTGCCTTATCAGGTATCAAGAATTCTCTAACCACGCGAATAACTCAAACTTTTCTGTGCTTAAACCAACAAAATTCCATAGAAATCTGATTTGCGATGATACATGCATCAAATACCTTGAATTCAATTGACCTATGTTTTCAGCAGACTTATAATTTGTACCTAATTCTTCAAATAGGTAATGGTATTCCACTTACCTCCAGTACATAGGGAGGCTAAGGTTAAGGAAGGGATGGGCACTAGAAAAGTCGACATGTTCTAAAAAAAGTCAGAGGTATCTCGGTTTATTAATTAAAAATAAATTTATTAGATGGCCAGTTGTCTCCTTAAAATTAGGAACCACTCTAATCGTGACAATGAGGGCATCAAATCAATCAGAAGTACTCTCAAATCAATGCCAATCGTGAAAAGCTGGTAGTGCCATGAAAGAAAAATTGAATAAACCGGTCTGAAAGACTGAAACAATGATATCATAAAAGAGTTCCAATTCGACTATTGCGATGCATGTATGTCAAATCCTTAACCAATCACATTCCTGCAGTTAACTGTAATCTTCGACAAATGCAACTCAAACTCACCGCACACCTAATCAATTAACTAGAGCTAAAATTGCTTCATAATTTCCTGATCAAACTCCGCTCCCAAGGCATCTGAAGTTAACCACATTGTTGTTTTCAAACGGTTCACCATGATTATTGATAATTGTGACTGTAAAATCATTGACGCCAAAGGTTTTCTGCATCACAAACGTGCTAAATATCATGCAGCCAAAAATATACCTGAACAATTTGTGAGACGAAATTATTTGCAGCCCTTGTGTTTCTGAATAACTATCCACAATTTACAATAGTATGTGAAAAACATCCAAGCTAAAGTGAGGTAAAATAACCTTCCAGGCAAATGAAATACTCAAGAAGTAGCATTCCAAACAGAAGCAAATTATGTCTACTGCCACTAAATGCAACATTTCTCTATGGCCCCAAAAACACCCTGCTTAGTAGTAAAACCGAAAATCCATAAGAACTGCAAATGTGGCATAGGCTCAAGATATTGAACCACCACGCTAGAGGTGTTTATCCAATCAGCATTTGACGGCACTGCCCCTTCCATTAGGCTCGTGTTAAATGGAGAAAACAAAAAGGAGGGGACAGTCATCTAAGTCTGTCCTAAAACCGTAGTCCCGGGACACACCGCGGAGATGTAGGGCATCCAGACGCACCACATTGCGCAGGAGAAAGGGATTCACTCGAGTACTACAAGGTTCGGATAGTGTGTTGCGTTCTCCCTGACCTTATGGAAAGATAGGTTCCGCGAGTGGTCGCCGGCGAGCGCGGCGACGCGGCGGACGGCGAGCTCGGAGGAGTTGTTGAGGTTGTCGACGACGACGGCGCGGAAGCCCGCGAGCAGCAGCTGCAGCACGGCGTGGCTGCCGATGTACCCGGCCCCGCCCGTGACCAGCACCGTCTTCACTGCCGTCGCCGCCGGAATCGTCTTCTCCACCGCCATCAGCAGCTTCTACGTCCCCACCCAGAAACGACCACCACCTCGGCCGCGCGGATCTGGTCGGACGGGAGGACGCGTGGAGGAGACGAGGAGGCTAGCGGGTTCCGAAATGGGGAGGCGAAGCAGGGGAAGGAAGGAGACGACGCGTGCGAGCGAAGCACCACTATGTATGAGCTGTGTTGCGTGCTACTGCTAGAAGGCAGGGCAGCACGACGGCGGGGGACCCACGGTGCAGAGGCTGTGGCTGCGCTGGCGCCGCTGGATTTTGTCGGTATCGACGTGTGGGTTCGTGGCTGGTGCTGGTCACCTGCCGCGGGTCGTCTTCGCGCCAATGGAGGGGCCTGCCGGCCCGTATTGCCCTTGTACTCTTGCTGCCTGTCGTTTGTCCGCTGGATTTTTTTTTTTTTGATAAAAGGCCAAAGACTCAACATTAAATTAATAAGGATACAACTACACGCACCCACACAGGATACAGGACAACCAAGGAAACTCCGGTGAGGCGGACACCATCTAAGAACTACTCCGACGAGGCTGAGAACTAGCTGGGCAGGCAAAGGTGTTGGGCCGAAGTCGCCCTCGAGATCAGATCGGCACACCGACACACGTTGCACACCGTCAACACGGGCAAAGCTCGCCCTCGAGGTCCGCTGGATTCACGGCGGGTTAAAACATGGGTTACCATGTGCCGCGACCGCGAGACTCTCACCAAGGTTGAGAGAACTTCTGCAGGGCCGGGTCGGCAAAATCAGGGGCCTGTGCTAAAATATGAGAAATGGGCCCTACTTTCTCTTTGTCAAAATCCGCGACCAACTCTATCGAAGTGCTGATCGGAGTGGACGATTGGCAATCGATCACAAAAGCGGAGGAAGTCATGAAGGAACATAAAATGGACTGTCGCTTGGTGACATGTTAGCTCGACGGTCCTCGCCTCGAAGAATTTTTTGCTATGCTCGTGTGATCAGTTAAAATGCATATATGAATTTTGCATTATTTTACTTATATTCCAGTCATATTTGCATCATATAAGGGTTATATCACTGTTTTATAATGATTTTGGAAATATTTGACATGTTTCCTATTTTTTATGGAATTAACGCTGCACAGACAGAAAACCCTATTTCTATATTTTAATGTTTCAGGGACCCAAACGACGTCCAAATGACCTGAAAATTTACGAGCATCAGTTTTTGAAAGGAACAAAGCGTGGGAGCGAAGAAAGCAAACAAGCGGAGGCCCCAGATGAGTGGGCCCACGCGGCCCAAGTACCTAGCTGCGTGGGACCCCCTTTTGGCCCTCGGAGCTCTGTTGCCATCGATCTTTCCTCCACCGACTCGGTTTTGACCTAAAACCGCATATAAAAATAGTCCCCCGACGTTCTCTGGAAGGAGCGCCGCAGAAACACAGAAACACCGAAACAGAGACATGGAGTTGCAGATTGGAGGGGGAAAACTTTGGCGGGGCGCTGCCGACGTGGTCTCCATCTTCTTCAACGACTTCTCCACCGTCTCCATGATGAAGAGGGAGTAGTCCACCTCTGGACTATGGATTTGTGGAAGTAACTTATGTATCTCTCTCTCTTGAGCTTCACTAATTAGTACCGTATGAGCTGCTGAACATGATTACGGTCATCTATGTAATACCTTTGTGGTGGATCTTTTATGAGTTAATATATGTTTGAGATTGCAATGGTTTTGTTTCAGTTATGAAAGTAGATGCATATTATGTATCCCGTTCTTATTTACTTGTCATGATCAAGCATGTTTATGAGAGGGTGTGAGAGGGAACGTGTGCATTAGTTGGAGTAACGGGGGTTGGCTAGTGCAGTGAACGTGAGAGAAAATTCTGCGATCCACTTGGGTATTTTACCTTACTTTGTTGCCTCACTAGGGATAAAAAGAAATACCATGCTACCGGAGATGTGGGTGTGACCATTGTCACTACTCCATGACTAGATCTAGCATGTTCTTATTTTAACTTCATGTCATGATACTTATTGCTATACTCTGAGTTATCTTAATTACTGAGGTGTTATGATTTAGTTCGCATATTGGCGGAGTATAAGAGTGACTAATAACCAAAAGGTCTCTATGTTAGGACGTGATGCCCATATAATTATAACTTGTCATTAAACTGTTGTGTTGCAATCTCATATGTCAACTCTAGTGTTTCATTGTCTACCACTTTATTAAAGAGAGAGTGCATTTGTGAAACCATGAACCCCGGTCCATTTTTAATCATAAAAAACACCTTTCCAACAACTTTTACCACTTTTCCATTTTCTGCCATTTAAAAATCCGAAAATACAAAAACACTTTTACATCTTGCATTCATCATATAAAATCCAAAAATATCATTTATCATTGCTACCACCATCCTTGCATATTTATTTCTTGTTTGCATTGCATATTATCTTGATATCATTCTCACACCTTATACTTGACAACCACTAGGTGAGGTTGAGGACCAAAACATTTACTTTATTTTGTAGGTAACCAAAAGAAGGATAGGAAAGATAAATCTTCACTACTGATTCCCCGAGAGTTCGATATTAAACCCTCGAGTCACCCCTCGTGGGGAAAACACGTCTTCCACTTACTACACACTCTGCACTTGGAGTCTCAACCTAACCCATTTACTTTTGACGCAGGTAACTACGTCATCGGGTATCAAGACTATTTTCTAGCGCCGTTGCCGGGGAATCATTGCTGAAAGGTTTATCCAAGGATATCTCACCAAGTCAACTTCATCACCAACTTGTGCTAACACCTAAGCTTGGGGAGGTTGCACCTACGTGAGCATCATCTTATCCATCTTTACCTTCAAAGCAGTTTATCTTGTTTTGTCATTGTCTTGCATTTGTTATTTCGGTTTGCATATTTATTTTCAGTTTTGCATAAAAAATTAAAAAACCCATAAAAACTAGTGTTGTTTTTAATATGTATGCTAAGCTATGGAGAAACTTTCTGGAATGTCTATGGGTAATGATTATTTTAAAAAATATGACGCCTACTCTGAATATCAATCAACCAAAGAGGGAAATAGAGTGGGTAAATTGCTTAAAGCTCTTCACAAAATAGCTAATCAGTTTTGTGAGTTACATGGTATAACTTGTTGCAATAGAAGAGTTGTTAAACATTCCCACTATCAATGCAAGTATAATAGTGATCCTATAATTGCTTGTTATCGTGAAGATGAATGTTTATGCCCTGATATAGAAAAAGTTGAGAAATATATTGCTTATGTTGGAGCCCATGAGATAGACTCTCTTCTTGATAAATTTCTTGCAACTAGTCATGTAGCTCGTGAAATGAAAGGGCAAGTTTCTATTATTCTCCAAATTTGCAAAAAAGAATTTAGTGATAATGTTTATGTTAAAGAAAGAATTCTTGCTGCCACGGAAAGCACTAACATTTTGCAGGAAGAGGAGGATAAGAACCTAAGCTTGGGGATGCCCGTGCAACCCCAAGAGGATGATGAAAACATAAGCTTGGAAGCGGAAGTATGTGAAGAGGAGATTGAAATGGATGTGTTCCAACCTAAGCTTGGAGAAGAGTTGGATCTCCCAACTTCACCATCAACAATGATAGTAGCACTCAAACTCAAAAATCTTTTGTTATTTATGAGAACCCATGTTATGATGAGTGTGAAACTGAAAATTCTATGGTCCTATATGATAACCCATGCTATTATGATGAAACTAATAATGCTCCTTTACTTTTTAATGATGCTACTAGTGAACTTATTGATGATAATGAGGAGTGTTGCTTAAATATGCTATATGATAATGCTTTAGATGATGGTCCTATGCTTATTGATAATCCTCCATGTTTAGTTGTTACTAATTTATGCGAGGATAAAAATGATATACTTGCTGTTTGTGATGGTACTCTTACTCATGAGAGTCCTACTTTGTTCTTAATTCTCCTATTACACCATAGAGGAGAAATTTGCTTATGTTGAGAAATACTTATGTGGTTTGCAATTATCTTTAGTTCCAAATATTTGTTGCAACCATGATATTAAACTTGATATTGATCTTAATAACTATTTTGAAAGAGGGAAGCATGCTAATGAATTCCAAATAAATTTAATGATCCTCTTTATGTGCCTAAATTATCTAAGTTGAATGATTCTTGTGTTATATGGTTGAATTTATTTCTCTACTTGCAACTATTATGAAAGAGGAGGTGATAAGAACCCTCTTTATGTACTATAAATATATGCTGCAAGTAATATTGTTAATATGCATTGGAAACTTCTATTTTTGTGATTCATTCATATACAAAATGCCAATGCATAGAAAGAAAGTTAGACTTCGTTGTTATTACTTTTGTGTTTTGTTTTTCTCTCAACTAGGGTTCAACTTGACTATTATTTTGATTGGTTTGAGACACCATGGGATCCTGGTATTATGCATGAACACTTCCCAAGGAAGAGGGACACCAAAGTTCAAGCTCCCTCATGAGCTTCGTCCTCAATAAACATCAAGTAAGAAGCCTAGCTATATGGCTATAAAGAAAGCGCTTTACGGGAGGCAACCGGTTGTTTTTATTTGTGATTTTCTTTGTGTCCTCTTGCTGTAACAAGAGACTTAGTGTTTAGTTTAGTTTCTGGAATTTTTAATAAAGTGCCAAGTTTTACTCATTTTGGTGTGAAAAAGTTGCTTATAGCGTTCGGAGATTTTATTCCTGCACGAATCTGTGCACGGTATGATTTTTAATTCTTATTCTGTAACTCCGAATGAGCTCATATTTGAACTGTAGTGCAACTTTTCATCCTCTGTATGCATGAATTTTTCGGAATTTTCGACAAAGTTAAGTAGGGTAGAAAAATACGTTTAGCTGCTGCTGTTTTTCTGGACAGATTCTGTCCCATTTTGTTTGATGCATGCTTAGAACTTTTAACTTGAATCTTTTTGATCCAATTGAGTTTATGAGTAGGCATACAACATTATACACTTTCTGGACATTCATATGAATTTTTGTTCAAGGATTATATGCAGCAAGAAATCTATTTGTTTATCACTACTAATGTGCCCCACAGAAAAAGAAATGGGAGAAACGGTGTTTTGAAGTTTTTTCACAGGGATTAGAGGAGATGCACCAAGAGCTATCCAAGGATGGTGAAGACCATAAGCTTGGGGATGTGAAGACAACCCCACTGGACCTACACACTCTCGGTTTGCACACGTCTAACTTCTGTTTTTCGATCGAAACACTTTATCGCATAAACTTGGAGCGTCTTTTTGTTTGTTTAGGTTGATTTTTATTTTGTGAGACCACCACACTATCATTATATATGAGAGAGCTACTGGAAATTTGGGTTGAATTATGTTGGATGCTATTATAAGATTGGGAAAAGGGATGTTGGAGTTGATTTTAAAAGATACATATAATTGCATGATTCATGAGCTTGTTAATGATAATAATTTGCAAATATTTTATCAAGAGCTATCTTTTATTCATGTTTTGATGCTAAATGTTATTTACCTTGTTTTAACATGGATTAGTTAGTTCTATGGACACTCATGCATGCATTTAGATGGTCAACTTTCTCCCTCTTGCTAGCCCAAAAATTCCAACAAGCAAAAACTTGTTTCCAACACCTTCAACCAAAGTTTTTCCAGTGAGTCCACCATATCTACCTATTAGCTTTATGCTATTCCGAGTATGTTTATCATGATATTTGTGTTATCTATACCTCTGAATGAAAATGCTTATGTTGTTGATTGTTGTGGGAAAAGTTGGTTATAGAGCTCTCTCGAACTTGATGCACACTTTACTTTTATTGCATAAATAAATATGACCCATTGTGATTAAAATTATGATGTTGTGGGCTTGACAAATGTCTTTGGTTGAGAGTTAGCTCATATGTGCTGTCACATGGCAAGCTTTCAACATGCACTTCATCTCATTTAGTTGATATCATGTACTTTTGTTTATGGATGCTTACCATGGGTGAAATAAATGTGGAAATGAAGTGAGTTTAAATGAGTTTGTATAAATGGTTAGAGAGACGCCTGGGCCGCTAATCTAAGCCATGCATCATTCATGGTGGAAATTTACTTACATGCTATGGTGAACCTTCTGTGATACACCTTACAATAAAAAGCTATCTAATGGTAAATAAAAAGGGTGTTGAGATTGTTCATTGTGTTTGTTTGTCTTGTCATTTTGATATGGGCTTGTTCCATATCCTGGGACAAGAGGTACCCCAGTTGACGCTCTTAATGATACTATTATTACTTACAATGATATTTAACTTGAACTTGCTTTGTTTTCCAAGTTGAGTAACACATGGAGTAGGTACTTGTATTCAAGGGGCATGAGACTTTCAACCTGTACTTTGTCAAGCACACTACTCATTTTGCTTTCACTTTAAACTTAATCATTCAAGATGCTATGATAGGGGAATGAGAGCTTGACACCAAGGATTACCATATTACAATCATTGACTTAAGTAGAGAAGTTCAGAAGTTAGATGAAACTTATTCATGCTTTACCTCTACTCATATATATATATATATATATATATATATCTTTCCAAAGTGTCCACCTTTTATATTCAGATTTTCATCAATACTCTATGACCATTATAGGATGTTCTTTCTTATTATTATGCATACATGTGGTCCATAGTACTTCTCTTATGTTACACTTTGTGAATTATCATTGAACATCCTTGCATTGAATACTTGATATCACTTCATAAACTATCTTGCATATTGCTACTCCTTTTAAAATGAATCATTTGACTCTATGTAGCAATAGTAATCATCTTTGATATCCATTGATAGTATTAAATTGCAAAGTCCATGTTAGTTTTATCACCTTCATACTCGAGGACGAGTATAGGTTAAGCTTGGGGATGTTGATGCATGTAAAATGCATACATGAACTTTGCATTATTTTACTTATATTCCAGTCATATTTGCATCATATAAGGGTTATATCACTGTTTTATAATGATTTTGGGAATATTTGACATGTTTCCTATTTTTTATGGAATTAACCCTGCAGGCAGAAAACCCTATTTCTATATTTTAATGTTTCAGGGACCCAAACGACGTCCAAATGACCTGGAAATTTACGAGCATCAGTTTTTGGAAGGAACAAAGCGTGGGAGCGAAGGAAGCAAACAAGCGGAGGCCCGAGGGCCAGATGATGGGCCCACGCGGCCCAGTACCTGGCCGCGTGGGACCCCCCTTTTGGCCTCGGAGCTCCGTTGCCGTCGATCTTTCCTCCACCGACTCGTTTTGACCTAAAACCGCCTATAAAAATAGTCCCCCGACGTTCTCTGGAAGGAGCGCCGCAGAAACACAGAAACACCGAAACAGAGACCTGGAGTTGCAGATTGGAGGGGGAAAACTCCGGCGGGGCGCTGCCGGCGTGGTCTCCATCTTCTCCAACGACTTCTCCACCGTCTCCATGATGAAGAGGGAGTAGTCCACCTCTGGACTATGGGTTTGTGGAAGTAACTTATGTATCTCTCTCTCTTGAGCTTCACTAATTAGTACCGTATGAGCTGCTGAACATGATTACGGTCATCTATGTAATACCTTTGTGGTGGATCTTTTTATGAGTTAATATATGTTTGAGATTGCAATGGTTTTGTTTCAGTTATGAAAGTAGATGCATATTATGTACCCCGTTCTTATTTACTTGTCATGATCAAGCATGTTTATGAGAGCGTGTGAGGGGGAACGTGTGCATTAGTTGGAGTAACGGGGGGTGGCTAGTGCAGTGAACGTGAGAGAAAGTTCTGCGATCCACTTGGGTGTTTTACCTTACTTTGTTGCCTCACTAGGGATAAAAAGAAATACCATGCTACCGGAGATGTGGGTGTGACCATTGCCACTACTCCATGACTAGATCTAGCATGTTCTTATTTTAACTTCATGTCATGATACTTATTGCTATACTCTGAGTTATCTTAATTACTGAGGTGTTATGATTTAGTTCGCATCTTGGTGGAGTATAAGAGAGACTAATAACCAAAAGGTCTCTATGTTAGGACGTGATGCCCATATAATTATAACTTGTCATTAAACTGTTGTGTTGCAATCTCATATGTCAACTCTAGTGTTCCATTGTCTACCACTTTATTAAAGAGAGAGTGCATTTGTGAAACCATGAACCCCGGTCCATTTTTAATCATAAGAAACACCTTTCCAACAACTTTTACCACTTTTCCATTTTCTGCCATTTAAAAATCCAAAATACAAAACACTTTTACATCTTGCATTCATCATATAAAACCCAAAAATATCATTTATCATTGCTACCACCATCCTTGCATATTTATTTCTTGTATGCATTGCATATTATCTTGATATCATTCTCACACTTGTGCTTGACAACCACTAGGTGAGGTTGAGGACCAAAACATTTACTTTGTTTTGTAGGTAACCAAAAGAAGGATAGGAAAGATAAATCTTCACTACTGATTCCCCGAGAGTTCGATATTAAACCCTCGAGTCACCCCTCGCAGGGAAAACACGTCTTCCACTTACTACACACTCTGCACTTTGAGTCTCAACCTAACCCATTTACTTTTGACGCAGGTAACTACGTCATCGGGTATCAGGGGGCTCGCTCAGTTGTAAACTCAAATGACTCCATTACCTCGTGTCCAGGCTAGCAGGCAGGCACCCAGCTGAGTGCCTCCGAATTTTCGGGTGACATAGTCTATAGCCATTAGTCTGGTTCCCTCGAAGAAATATAGCCACGTTAAAAAAATTAACCATCTAATACTACCTCCAATCAATAATAGTATGCGTGCCTTGACAAGTTTCTAGGTGGCATGTCCCAACTTCCTGATACATTCTCTCGAAAAACAAAATCCCAAGAGGGATAGGCCCTCTACTGTAACCCAACCTAGTTTTAAATTTCAGTTCGCAATTAAAACCAGATAAAAAATTAGTTGTAAATTTTAGTTCACAATTAAAACAAGGTAGAAAATTAAAAGTGTGGGTGTTAGGATTTGATCCCAGAACCTACACAGAAGTAACAATGGTTATAACCACTACACCATGCATTGTTTTACGTACATAGTTCGGCACAATTTTGTTTGTTCTTGACATAGATACATAAATTCAAATTTATGGGCCCCCAAAATTTGGGGCCCTGTGCGGGTGGCACAGTCTGCACCACTGTGGGCCCGGGCCTGTTACTTCTGTCACACGCCGCAACAAGGTTGAGTATGTTAAATCCACCTAAGAGCATCTTCGCCGGTAGTCGTCAAAATCGTGTCTGGCCCTCCGCCACATTGGGTGTTGTCTACAGCTGCGCCCGCCAAACATCCACCCTCAAATAGAGGAAAATGATCAAACACCTTGTGGGCACCAAACCGTCGTTGTTTCAATTTCACGTCACGCGAGAACTCGGCGTTTGAAGAGACGCGCAATCGCCGCCACTTCAACTTCGTGTGTCGATTCAGGGTGGCTTTGGCGTCGCTTCGCATGAATTTAACCCTCATCCGTGTCGATGTCGGCCACACGTCGCTCATATTCTCTCGGTGCAACACCGCCCACAAACTCGCTCGCAATGTCGTTGCCGGAGAAGGAGGCCGTGGTGGCCGATCCGGAGCAGGAGAAGGAGGCCGTGGTGGCTGATCACGAGCAGGAAGAGGAGACTATGGTGGCCGACCCGGAGCAGGACAAGGAGGACGTCTCGACGGAGGACGACGTAGGACGATGGAGGATGCAAAATTAGCATTTGATTGTCTGGACTGTACCAAAATTGTTACAACACGCTTATTTAACTAGCCCGGAAGTCGGTCCACGAGGAACGCTCGATTCGGCGGTTTCCTCGAGGCCATACTCGAGCAGGCGCAGCATGCCAACAGGGTTGCATGCGTTGGGATGCACGGATTATGAGATGTTTTCGCCCTTACCCTCGTCGTATCCCTCCATGGTCGTCGCTTCTTGATACGTCTCAAACGTATCTATAATTTTTGATATTTTAAGCTTGTTTTGTACCAAATGCTACATGTTTTATTTCCATTAAATATCATTTTTATGCATTTTCTGGGACTAACCTATTAACAAGATGGCACAGTGCCAGTTCCTGTTTTCTGTTGTCTTTTTATTTCAGAAAAGCTAGTTGGGAAATATTCTCGGAATTGGACAAAATTTTACGGGGATAAGTTTTACGAAGATACGAAGACGAAATCCAAAGGGTAGTCGAGGAGGCGACCCAGGGGGCACAGACGCCACCTCGGCGCGGAAGAACGTGGGGCCGCGCCGGAGGGTCGTCTGGCGACATCGGGTGGCCCCTCGCGCCGCCTCTTCGCCTATATATTCCCCTCGTCGAAAAAACCCTAAACACCCGAACACAATTCCACGAAAAGTTTTGTCGCCGCCGTCGTCGTCAACCCTAGTTCGGGAGGATTCTGAAGCTCTTCCCAGCACCCTGCCGGAGGGGGAGATCATCACCAGAGGGCTCTACCAGGGCTGGGCCGGCAAAATCAGGGGCCCTGTGCTAAAATCTGAGAAATGGGCCCTACTTTCTCTTTGTCAAAATCCGCGACCAACTCTATCGAAGTGCTGATCGGAGTGGACGGTTGGCAATCGATCACAAAAGCGAAGGAAGTCATGAAGGAACATAAAATGGACTGTCACTTGGCGACATGTCAGCTCGACGGTCCTCGCCTCGAAGATTTTTTTCCTATGCTCGCGTGATCAATTAATTCACCGGGGGGGAGCTCGCTCCGTTCTAAACTCAAACGACTACATTACCTCGTGTCCAGGCTAGCAGGCAGGCACCCAGCTGAGTGCCTCCGAATTTTCGGGTGACATAGTCTATAACCATTAGTTTGGTTCCCTCCAAGAAATATAGACACGTTAAAAAAAATTAACCATTTAATACTACCTCCAATCAAGAATAGTATGTGTGCCTTGACGAGTTGCTAGGTGGCATGTCCCAACTTCCTGATACATTCTCTCGAAAAACAAAATCCCAAGAGGGATAGGCCCTCTATGGTAACCCAACCTAGTTTTAAATTTCAGTTCGCAATTAAAACCAGGTAAAAAATTAGTTGTAAATTTCAGTTCACAATTAAAACAAGGTAAAAAATTAAAAGTGTGGGTGTTAGGATTCGATACCAGAACCTACACAGAAGTAACAATGGTTCTAACCACTACGCCATGCATTGTTTTACGTACATAGTTCGGTACACTTTTGTTTGTTCTGGACATAGAAACATAAATTCAAATTTATGGGCCCCCAAAATTTTGGGGCCCTATGTGGGCGGCACAGTCTGCACCACTGTGGGCCTGGGCCTGGGCTCTACACCGCCATGCCTGCCTCCGGAGTGACGGGTCCATAGCAGTGGCTAGTTGGTAGTCTCTCCATTTTGTGCTATCATGTTTAGATCTTGTGAACATGTTGTGTTTGCTGGGATCTGATGAATTGTGAAGTTATGATCAAGTTTGTTCATCTATCTATGTGTATGTTTTATTTATATTCCTGCATGCTCTCCGATGCTAGTAGATGCTTTGGCCAAGTAGATGCTTGTGTCTCCAAGAGGGGGTATTTATGCTAGATAGTGGGTTCATGTCTCGATTAGCCTGGGCTCGAATGACAGAAACGACTAAGTCTCTGGATGTGTTGTTGCCACTAGGGAGAAAACAACTATGCTATGTCTACGTGTCATTTACATTGTTTACATTACACACTTTGCTTATTGCAATTATCTGTTGCTTGCAACTTAATACCTGCGGGAGACGCGGATGCTATTTCGCAGGTGGATTATTAGTCATAGATGCAGCTAGCAAGCAGTCTATGTATATTGTTGTAATGCCCAATAAATATTACAATGACTTTATCTTGTCGTAATATGCATTGTTATGCCTTTGCCATTTGTCAATTGTCTAGCTGTAATTTGTTTACCCAACATGTTTGTTTATCTATTTATGGAGAGATATCACTAGTGAACTATGGACCCCGGTCCATTCTTTAACACTGATAAAAACACCGTTTCCACCATGTTCTATGATGGCTACGTGTTGGTGAACCCCAAGAGGAAGGTTATGATGTAGACAGCAGAAGTTTTCCCTTGAGAAATCTACCCAAGGTTATCAATCCAGTAGGACTTGACGATCTATCGGAAGGTTGTTGATGTTGACTCCCCCTGGCGCTAGGGAGCTTGCACCAACGTGGAATCTGCACAGACACAAACCAGAACTTTGCCCAACACGAAACAGAGAGGTTGTCAATCTCTCCGGTCTTGCAGAAACAAAGAGTTAAACGTATGGTGTGGAAAACAGCAGGAAAAACAGCAAGTAACAGGAAACAGATGATTGCAGCAGGTTGTGTAAACAGTATGAGGAAATTGGACCAGGGTCCACAGTTCACTAGTGGTGTCTCTCTCAGAACAGATAACTAGCATGTTGGGTAAACAAATTACAGCTGGGCAATTGACAAATAGAGAGGGCATAACAATGCAATACATGCCAAGATGTCTACTATGAAATCTAGTTGGGCATTACAACAAAGTACATAGACCGTTATTCCAACCGCATCTATGCCTAAATAATCCACCTTCAAGGCAGCATCCGCATCCTTTCAGTATTAAGTTGCTAACAACAGATTATTGCATGAAGTAAAGTGTGTAATGTAATCAATACAAGTGCCCTTGGACACTGCACCAATGTTTTATCCCTAGTAGCAACAGCACATCTACCATCTTAGACCTTTCTGTCACTGATCCAGATATCTAGAGACTGAACCCACTATCGAGCATAAATACCCCCTCTTGGAGTCACAAGCATCTACTTGGCCAAAGCATCTACTAGCAACGGAGAGCATGCAAGATCAAGAGCACATAGATAAACAACTTGAATAAACATGGTATCAATATTCATCGGATCCCAGCAAACACAACATCTAGCATTACAATAAGATGATCTTGATCATGTTAGGCAGCTCACAAGATCTAAACATGGAGGCACAAGGTAGAGAGACAACCATCTAGCTACTGCTATGGACCCGTAGTCCAGGGGTGGACTACTCACGCATCACTCCGGAGGCAGGCATGGTGATGTAGAGCCCTCCGGTGATGATCTCCCCTCCGGCAGGGTGCCGGGAAGAGCTTCAGAACTCCTCCGATCTGAGATTGACGATGACGGCCGCGACGGAACTTTTCGTGGAATATGATCGACCGTAATAGGGTTTTCGCGTCGCGGAGAATATATAGGCGAAGAGGCGGCGTCGGTGGCCGAGGGGGGCCACCACGCCATAGGGGGGCGCGGGCCCACCCTGGGCCGCGCCCTAGTGTGGCGTGGCCCCCTGGTGGGTCTGCTCCGACTCCCCTTTGGACTCCGTGATCTCCTCGTGATATTATTGACGATGTCTTTTGTTTCGTCCAATTCCGAGAATATTTCCTTAATAGATTTTCTGAAACCAAAAACAGCAGAAAACAGGGAACTGGCACTGTGGCATCTTGTTAATAGGTTAGTCCCAGAAAATGCATAAAAATGATATAAAGTGTAACCAAAACATGTAGCAATTGATATAATAACAGCATGGAACATCAAAAATTATAGATACGTTTGAGACGTATCAAGCATCCCCAAGCTTAGTTCCTGCTCGTCCTCGAGTAGGTAAACGATAAAAACAGATAATTTTTGAAGTGACATGCTACCAACACAATCTTTGATCAAATAACAATGTAATGCACATGATCTGAATGAAGTGATCCAAGCCAATGGTCTATAGTTTGCAAGCAAGTAAATAAAGAGTAAACATAAGTGATCACACAAGTGCAAACTTTCATGAATAACACTATAAAACATTTAGAGATATAATAGTCTAACATAATAGTTAGTTCACAGCAGCAATAATTCTCAACATGAAAGTGTTTGTATCAACACAAAGGAAGATAATAGCTTCAGCTTTTGCTTCAACTTTCAACATGTATATCATATAGATAATGTCAATGCAAAGAATATGATCAACCAAACACAAAGTTATGTAAAAACTGTTATACTGGAGTTGACAATGATGTTTGCTTAAGTAGACAGAAAGAAGTGGGAAAACTGACTCAACATAAAAGTAAAAGAATGGCCCTTCGCAGAGGGAAGCAGGGATTAACATCATGTGCTAGAGCTGTAGTTCCCGAAGGCATATAGAGAGCATAAAATATTGTTTTGTAAGGTAATGGTGTATACAGGTGTCAACAAATCAAATAGCAGGTACTTGTCATCTTCCATGGCTAACTAACTTTTAGAGCGGTTCCGAGAGTTTTTAGGACTGCACTTGTAACAAGCACTTATTGGTGACACTCCTCCCAACCATTTACTTTCCACAAACCATGGCTAACCGAATCCTCGGGTGCCCACCAACATTCACCATGGAGGAGTGTCTATTTATTTATTTATTTATAGGGTGGACTAACCAGCTCTTTAATGCAAAATAAAAGGTGGAGAAGCAGATGAAGCTGCCAATCCTTGTAAATTAATTAGCATGGAAGATGACAAATCTCACTACTACGTCCTTATGAGCTTTTCAAGTAGTGACACAAAAAGGAAATGTAACAGTTTTGAGTAGTTAGTAGATAGCACATGAAGAAATTTACTTGGAATGGTGAAAACACCACATAATAGGTAGGTATGGTGGACACAGGTGGCATGGATTTGGCTCAAGGTTTTGGATGTACAAGAAGCA
Source organism: Poa pratensis (assembly GCA_947311845.1). Classification (NCBI taxonomy): domain Eukaryota; kingdom Viridiplantae; phylum Streptophyta; class Magnoliopsida; order Poales; family Poaceae; genus Poa; species Poa pratensis. Next base: position 47,987,568 of record CAMZMU010000069.1, read on the forward strand.
TTCCCTCTTAGTACAGAGTTTAGGCTAGCAAGGTTATTATAAGCAAACATCATTATCAACTGGAATAGCAAGAGTGTACATAAAACACAAGGTTTGACGAACCATAGACTCCCACTGTCTTCCTTGTTAACACATAGCCTTCATCCAAAAATTATCTAGACTACTATGGACTTCATGCAACAGATTATTATAGCAGAAAATCCTTATAGTAGTTCTTCATTAATAGCCATTACTTACATGATGCACAAGCTTAAACATTAATTACTTGACAGCTCAAAACAATTGGCAAGCATCAAATTACTCAAGACAACGATCTAAAAAGATTCATGTAAGCATTTTATACCACTACCACATGCATAGCATTTTTCTGGTCCAACCAAACACCAATCAACTTATTTGACAACTCTCCAAACAGATATAAGTGAAGCAAGAGAGTACTTTCTTCAAAAGAAACTGAAAGCTCTAACAAGAGATATGAAAAACTGAGAGCTAACAGCAATAACAGCAACTAGACAGGAATACTCAACAAGTATAAGTGAAGCACAAGAGTATTCTAATGAAAAAGTGGAGCGTGTCTCTCTCCCAAACATGAATACTAGGATCCAACAAGTATAGCACAGCAAACAAAACAAAACAAACTGAAAACAAAAACACACTGACGCTCCAAGGAAGAGTACACTAGTATGAAGCAATAAAAATATAGCACCATTAGAGATGACCTGATAATTTGTAGATGAAGAAGGGGATGCCTTGGGCATCCCCAAGCTTAGATGCTTGAGTCTTCTTGAAATATGCTGGGGAGGTAAGCCTCCCCAAGCTTAAGCTCTTCACTCTTCTTGATCATGTAATATCATTCTCCTCTATCAACACTTGAAAACTTCCTTCACACCAAAACTTAACAGCTTTTCTCATTAGCAGGTTAGTGCACTAAAAGATAATACTTCAAAGTTCTAGCAAAGACAAAACTCACAAGCCAACTATTTTAAACATTAGCCACTGTTACTAGGCTCAAGTGGGCACTTTTACACGAAAAGAAACCACTTAAAAACTTGTAAAAGAGAGAATGCAAAATAAAAGACAGAATCTGTCAAACCAGAACAGTCTGTAATGACGAATTTTTTCGAGGCACTTACGATGCTCAGATGAAAACTTTTGAAATAATGAAAGTTGCGTAACATCATCAGGAACATGCACAAAAAGTTTCAGCATTTTTCGATTTTTTCTGATTTTCTACTGAATTAAACGGTGACGAACAGCAATCTGTCCCAATGCAGTCCCGAAAATAAAAACCAACTTTGCATTAGTAACTCTCCTTGGCACAACAAAACAGCAAATAAAAGATACAAAGGAGTTGCTACAGAGGTAAACAAGCATCCTTGACTCAAGAAAACAAAAATAAAACAGCAAATAAAAACATGGGTTATCTCCCAGAAGTGCTTTTCTTTAATGCCTTTGAGCTAGGCATGAAGAGATGCATCAAGTATTGTCAAGACCAGAAAATCCAAAACCATAATTTGTCTTGACACTAGTATCATGTGAGTATTTCATCTTCTTCCTAGGGAAGTGTTCCATACCTTTCTTGAGTGGGAATTGAAATTTTATATTCCCCTCTCTCATATCAATAACAGCACCAACAGTTCTCAGAAAAGGTCTTCCCAAAACAATAGGACAAGAAGGATTGCATTCAATATCCAAAACCACAAAATCAACAGGGACAAGATTGTTATTAACCATTATCAAAACATCATCAACTTTTCCTAAAGGTTTCTTCATAGAAGAATCAGCAAAGTGAACATCCAAATGACATTTTTCCAAAGGTGCAAGCTTGAGAATATCATATAAATTTTTAGGCATAACCGAAATACAAGAACCAAGGTCACACAAAGCATTGCATTCAAACTCACTCAGTTTCATTTTAATAACAGGTTCCCAATTATCATCTAACTTCCTAGGGATAGAAGCTTCAAGTTTTAATTTTTCTTCCCTAGCATGCATGAGAGCTTTGATAATATGTTCAGTAAAAGCCATATTTATTTTACTAGCATTAGGACTCTTAGCTAGCTTTTGCAAGAACATGATGACTTCAGTTATGTTACAATTTTCGAAATTGAAGTTGTTGTCATAAAAAACAATGGAGCAATTATCACCAACACCTCTAAAAATTTCAGCACTTTTACTAGGAACAAAAGTAGTGCTATCAGGCAATTTAAACTTTTTGTAGAGGTAGTAGAGACATTTCCAACACTTATTATCTTTTCACTAACAGTAGGGGGCGCATTAGCATGTGAGGCATCATTTGTTTCATTAGTAAAAATAGTGCAAACTCTAACAACACTATTTTGTTCAGCAATTTCAGCTTCTCTTTCTTCTCTCTCCCATCTTTCATGAAGTTCAGCAAGCATCCTAATGTTATTATCAATTTTAATTTGGATAGCATTGAGTGTTTTACTCTCTCTAATATCACTAGGAATAGCTTTTATTTTCAGCATTTCAACATCATGAGCAAGACTATCAACTTTAGCAGCAAGAGTATCAATTTTTCCTAGCTTTTCCTCAACAGTTTTATTAAAAGTAGTTTGTGTGCTAATAAAATCCTTAAGCATGACTTCAAGATCAGAGGGCACACTTCTATTGTTACTGTAGGAATTGCCATAAGAATTACCATAAGAGTTGCTACCATTAGCAGGATATGGCCTATAATTGTTGCTACCAAAATTATTCCTATAGCATTGTTGTTGAAGTTGTTATTTTTAATGAAGTTTACATCAACATTTTTCTCATCATGAGCAACCAAAGAAGCAAGAGGAATATTATTTGGATCCACAACACCATGTCCATTCGAAAGCATAGTCATAATAGCATCAACTTTATCACTCAAGGAGGAAATTTCCTCAACAGAATTTACCTTCTTACCAGTTGGAGCCCTTTCAGTGTGCCATTCAGAATAATTTACCATCATATCATCAAGAAGCTTTGTAGCAGCCCAAAGTGATGGACATAAAGGTCCCTCCAGCAGCCGAGTCCAATAATTCCTTGAGAAAAATTTAGTCCTGCATAAAAGGTTTGGATGATCATCCAAGTAGTCAGTCCATGAGTGGGGCAATTTTTAACCAAAGACTTCATTCTTTCCCAAGCTTGGGCAACATGCTCATTATCAAGTTGCCTAAAGTTCATAATACCACTTCTTAAAGAGATAATTTTAGCAGGAGGATAATATTTTCCAATGAAAGCATCTTTGCATTTAGTCCAGGAATCAATACTATTTCTAGGCAAAGATAGCAACCAATCTTTAGCTCTTCCTCTTAAAGAGAAAGGAAACAATTTCAGCTTAATAATATCACTCTCTACCTCCTTATACTTTTGCATATCACAAAGTTCAACAAAGTTGTTTAAGTGGGCAGCAGCATCATCAGTACTAACACCAGAAAATTGCTCTTTCATAACCAGATTTAACAGTGCAGGCTTAATCTCATAAAATTCTGCTTTAGAAGCAGGTGGAGCAATGGGTGTACAGATAAAATCATTGTTGTTTGTGCTAGTAAAGTCACACAACTTAGTATTTTCAGGATTACTCATTTTAGCAAGACTAAAACAAGCAACAGGGCAACTCGAAATTAAAAACTAGATGCAGGAATTTAATTTTTTTGGGTTTTTGATTTTTAACAGCAAGCAAAACAAAACTAAAACAAGACAAAAACAAAGTAAAGAGATTGGAACTGAGAGACTCCCCTTTCCAATAGCCTCCAAGTCCCCGGCAACGGCGCCAGAAAACAGCTGGTGCCTGGTTGTGATGATGAGTACTTCCCCGGCAACAGCACCAAAAACTGCTGGTGCCTGGTTGACGGGAGAGTATTTGAGGATGATGATGATGGTGATGATGAGTACTTCCCCGGCAACGGCACCAGAAAACAGCTTGATGGCTACGTGTTGGTGAACCCCAAGAGGAAGGTTATGATGTAGACAGCAGAAGTTTTCCCTTGAGAAATCTACCTAAGGTTATCAATCTAGTAGAACTTGATGATCTATCGGAAGGTTGTTGATGTTGACTCCCCCTGGCGCTAGGGAGCTTGCACCAACGTGGAATCTGCACAGGCACAAACCAGAACTTTGCCCAACACGAAACAGAGAGGTTGTCAATCTCTCCGGTCTTGCAGAAACAAAGAGTTAAACGTATGGTGTGGAAAACAGCAGGAAAAACAGCAAGTAACAGGAAACAGATGATTGCAGCAGGTTGTGTAAACAGTATGAGGAAATTGGACCAGGGTCCACAGTTCACTAGTGGTGTCTCTCTCAGAACAGATAACTAGCATGTTGGGTAAACAAATTACAGCTGGGCAATTGACAAATAGAGAGGGCATAACAATGCAATACATGCCAAGATGTCTACTATGAAATCTAGTTGGGCATTACAACAAAGTACATAGTCTGTTATTCCAACCGCATCTATGCATAAATAATCCACCTTCAAGGCAGCATCCGCATCCTGTTCAGTATTAAGTTGCTAACAACAGATTATTGCATGAAGTAAAGTGTGTAATGTAATCAATACAAGTGCCCTTGGACACTGCACCAATGTTTTATCCCTAGTAGCAACAGCACATCTACCATCTTAGACCTTTCTGTCACTGATCCAGATATCTAGAGACTGAACCCACTATCTAGCATAAATACCCCCTCTTGGAGTCACAAGCATCTACTTGACCAAAGCATCTACTAGCAATGGAGAGCATGCAAGATCAAGAGCACATAGATAAACAACTTGAATAAACATGGTATCAATATTCATCGGATCCCAGCAAACACAACATCTAGCATTACAATAAGATGATCTTGATCATGTTAGGCAGCTCACAAGATCTAAACATGGAGGCACAAGGTAGAGAGACAACCATCTAGCTACTGCTATGGACCCGTAGTCCAGGGTGGACTACTCACGCATCACTCCGGAGGCAGGCATGGTGATGTAGAGCCCTCCGGTGATGATCTCCCCTCCGGCAGGGTGCCGAGAAGAGCTTCAGAACTCCTCCGATCTGAGATTGACGATGACGGCCGCGACGGAAATTTTCGTGGAATATGATCGACCGTAATAGGGTTTTCGCGTCGCGGAGAATATATATGCGAAGAGGCGGCGTCGGTGGCCGAGGGGGGCCACCACGCCATAGGGGGGCGCTGGCCCACCCTGGGCCGCGCCCTAGTGTGGCATGGCCCCCTGGTGGGTCTGCTCCGACTCCCCTTTGGACTCCGTGATCTCCTCGTGATATTATTGACGATGTCTTTTGTTTCGTCCAATTGACCAAAAACAGCAGAAAACAGGGAACTGGCACTGTGGCATCTTGTTAATAGGTTAGTCCCAGAAAATGCATAAAAATGATATAAAGTGTAACCAAAACATGTAGCAATTGATATAATAACAGCATGGAACATCAAAAATTATAGATACGTTTGAGACGTATCATTCTACACTCATTTGCTTGTTGTCTATTTTTTGCATTTACATTTATTTTACACACCATACGTTTAATCATTTGTATTCAGCAAGCCAAGGAGATTGACAACCTTCTTGTTTCATTGGGCAAAGTAGTTTGATTGTGTTGTGTGTAGGTCGACGCCAAACTTATAAGCGCCAGAGTAGCTTTGGCACCATGTTGAAGCTCTTCCAATTCTTCTTGGTTCGGTAAACCTTGGTATTGTTTTCAAGTGAAATTTGCTGCTGCACTATTTCATACCTTCCACTTGGGGTTTCCCAACGAACGTGTGTTCCACGTCATCAAGCACTTTTCTGCCGCCGTTGCCCGGGAATTGGAAGCTACAGCAAGGGGAGTTACGCGCCACCATTCTCTTTACTTTGTTATTGTCTTGCTTAGTTTATTTTTGTTTATCTTGTTTGCCTTAAAAATTAAAAACTACAAATAAAATAAAATTTTCGCACCTAGTCTTATTTCGGTTTTGTTAGTTTATCTTGTTTTAATCTTGATAAAATGGGTTCAGCTGAGAACACAAAGTTATGTGACTTTACTAGCACCAACAATAATGATTTTATATGCACACCTATTGCTCCACCTGCTTCCAAAGCAGAATTCTATGAGATATAACCTGCTTTGTTAAATCTTGTCATGAAAGAGCAATTTTCTGGTGCTGGTACTGATGATGTCGCCTCTCATTCAAATAACTTTGTTGAGTTATGTGATATGAAAAAGTATAAAGAAGTAGAGGGTGACATTATAAAACTAAACTTTGTCCTTTCTCCTTGAGAGGACATGTTAAAGAGTGGTTATTGTCTTTGCCTAGAAATAGTATTGATTCTTGTACTAAGTCCAAAGATGCTTTTATGGGAAATATTATCCACCTGCAAAAATTATACAACTGAGGAGCAACATCGTGAACTTTAAACAATTTGATAATGAACATGTTGCTCAATCTTGGGAAAGGATGAAATCTATGGTTAAAAATTGTCCCACTCATGGACTGGCCACTTGGATGGTCATCCAAACTTTTTATGCAGGTTTAAATTTTCCTCCAGGAATTTATTGGATTGGGCTACAGGAGGCACATTTATGTCCACCACATTGGGTGCAGCAACAAAACTCTTGGATGATATGATGGCAAACTACTCCAATGGCACACTGAAAGAACTCCAACTAGTAAGAAGGTAAATTCTGTTGAAGAGATCTCTTCTCTGATTGACAAAGTGGATATGATTATGTGTATGCTTGCTGTTAATCAAGTTCCTATTGATCCAAATAATGTTCCTTTAGCTTCTTTGGTTGCTCAAGAGGAGCAAGTTGATGTGAATTTCATTAAAAATAATTTCAACAATAATGCTTATAGGAATAACTATGGTAATAATAATTATAAGCCCTATCCTCCCAGTAGTGGCAATGCTTATGGTAATTCCTACAACAATAATAGAAGTGTGCCCTCTGATCTTGAAAGTGTTCTTAAGAATTTTATTAGTGCACACAAATATTTCAATAAAATTATTGAGGAAAAACTAGAGAAACTTGATAGTCTCTTGTCTCTAAGGTTGATAGTCTTGCTCATTGTTGGAGATATGCCCTAGAGGCAATAATAAAGTTGTTATTATCATATCTACCCATGTTCATGATAATGTTTATACTCCATGCTATAACTGTATTAACTGGAAACATAATACACGTGTGGTTTCATAAACAACCAGTGTCCCTAGTAAGCCTCTACTAGACTAGCTCGTTGATTTAATTGATGGTTACGGTTTCCTAACCATAGGCAAGGAGTTGTCAAATTAACAACGGGTCATGTCACTAGAGAATGATGTGATGGACATACCTAAATTATATTGTCAAGTGTTCTATTTCTTAGACCATGAGATTATGTAACTCCCGGGTACCGGAAGTAACCTTGGGGACATCAAACGTCACTTCGTAACTGGGTGATTATAAAGGTGTCTTACAGGTTCATCGGAAAGTACTTGTTGGGTTATGTATTTCAAGAATGGGATTTGTCCCTCCATGAGATGGAGAGATATACTCTGGGCCCACTCGGTAACACACATTCAGTATCGCTTGCAAGCATGCAACTAAAGAGTTAGTCGGAAAGGATGTTGTCTTACGGAACGAGTAAAGAGTACTTGCCGGTAATGAGATTGATCGAGGTATGGAGATACCCGCGATCAACTCTTGGGTAAGTAAAATATCGCGAGACAAAGGGAATGGAATGCGGATTGATTCAATCCATGACATTACAGTTCACACGTGATAGCCCTCAAAGGCGTAGGTTGAGACCCCAATAGCAGAGTGTGTAGTACGGGCAAGACAATTTTCCCCACGAAGGTGACTCGAGGGTTTATATCGAACTCTCGGAGAATCAGTAGTGGAAGCTTTACCTCCTTATCCTTCCCTTGGAAACCTGCAAACAAAGATAACTTGTTTTGTGCCCTCAACCTCACCAAGTGGTTGTCAAGCACAAGGTGTGAGTAAGTTATGAATACAAAACAATAAATAAAATATGCAATGATGATAAATAAATATGCAAGGATGATGAAAACAATGATAAATGATATTTTTGGGTTTTATATGATGAATGAAAGATGCAAAAGTATTTTTGTATTTTCGGATTTAATTATGGCTGAAAATGAAAAGTGGATGAAAGTTGTTGGAAAGTTGTTTCTTATGATTAAACATGGACCGGGGTTCATGGTTTCACAAATGCACTCTCTCTTTAATGATGTGGTGGACAATGGAACAAAAATGTTAACATATGAGATTGCAACAAAGTTTCATGACAAGTTATAATCATATGGGCATCACGTCCTAACATAGAGATCTTTTGGTTATTAACCTCTCTTATACTCCACTAAGATGCGAACTAAATCATAACACCTTAGTATTAAGATAAATCAGAGCATAGCAATAAGTTTCATGACATGAAGTTGAAATAAGAACATGCTAGATCTAGTCATGGAGTAGTGGCATGGTCACACCCACATCTCCAGTAGCAAGGTATTTCTTTTTATCCCTAGTGAGGCAACAAAGTAAGGTAAAATACCCAAGTGGATCGCGGAACTTTCTCTCACGTTCACCGCACAACATGCTTGATCATAACAAGTAAACAAGAACGGGTACCTAATATGCATCTACTTTCATAACTGAAGTAAAACAATTGCAATCTCACACATATATTAACTCATAAAGATTCACCACAAAGGTATTACATAGATGACCGTAATCATGTTCGGCAGCTCATACGGTGCTAATTAGTGAAGCACAAGAGAGAGAGATACATAAGTTATTTCCACAAACCCATAGTCCAGGGGTGGACTACTCCCTCTTCATCATGGAGTCGATGGAGATGTCGTTGGAGGAGGTGGAGACCTCTCCGGCAGCGCCCCGCCGGAGTTTTCCCCCTCCAATCTGCAGCTCCTGATTTCCGTTTCAGTGTTTCTGTGTTTGTGCGGCGCTCTTCTCCGAAGAGCCTCGGGACTATTTTTATAGTCGGTTTTAGGTCAAGACGAAGCTTCTGGAAGAAAGATCGACGACAACGGAGCGTCGAGGGCCAAGATGGTGGGTCCCACGCGGCTACAGTACCTGGCCGCGTGGGCCCCCTCTTTTGGTCCTAGGACCTCCGTTTGTTTGCTTCCTTCGCTCCCAGGTCTTCTTCCTTCCAAAATATTGACGCCTGTATTTTTCCATAATTTTTGGACGTCGTTTGAGTCCCTGAAACATAAAAGAAAAGAAATAGGGTTTTCTGCCTGCGCAGGGTTAATTCCAGAAAAATAGGGGAACTTGTGAATTATTCCCAAAATCATTATAAATCAATAATATAACCCTTATATGATGCAAATATGATGGGAATATGAATAAAATAATGCAAAGTTCATGTATGCATTTTACATGCATCAACACGATAAAGATCTTTGTGTATAATGTGGGAGCGATCATGGTCTCCAGATCCCGGTGTTCGTTATTGGCCAGAATTGTTCTGGTACATGTCTGCATTATATCGAACCTGTAGGGTCACACGCTTAACGGGATAGTGTTTGTTAATGAACGTGTTTGTGATTAGATTAAATGAGAGACGACTCCCAAAAGTGTTTTGGAAGACCGCGAAATTTTTCCGGGGTGACACGGACGACTCCGGAGCGTCCGGAATAATCCAGTGTAATGTGGAATGTTCTAGAAGAATCTAGAATGTTGTGGATATATCTGTAATCTTGTGGAAGGCTCTGGATAGTGAGGTGGCAGCCATAGGTGGCATGGCACGGGTTAGGTGGCACTACCTATGGCATGTGTCGCATTGTGAGACAATGCACTCATGAGGTGTCATGGGGTGGGCATGTGTTGCGCTCCGCACGCGACATGTGTCTAGGCACATAATAGGTGGCGCCGTAGGTTCCTTCCAAAGGAAGAAACTGTTTCTTCCAAGGGAAGATACCTAGACACTATATATACCCCTTGCTGCCGCCATGTATGACACACAAGTCACATTAGATGTATATGATACACAAGTAGCAAGCTGGTTGCTTATCCACTCTCACAAGTGAATGGTTCACTTTAGATAGCCACAACTTCCATACTCTCATGGAGGTGCTGCCGGGACTCTACCTCTCTCAGATTCAGATCTGGAGAACGTCGCGGAGATCTCATCTAGTCCAATCTCGTTCCCGTGCCGTCGGCGGACTGGAGCATCGGGACACGCACGGAAACACTACCTCCGGCACGCGTGGATACGTCGGAGGTGTTGTAGTTTAGGCACTTGATTGTGGGAGCTATTGTGAGTGGGAGTCGGCATCAACAGGGAGTCGACTTCGACCGGAGTCATACTCTGACTCGGGACCAAGCGCGGTCTCGAGCGGGAGTCGTCATCGACAACGAGGAGATATTCTCGCAGCTGGGAGGTATCGCCTAGCTGCGAGAATCGGCGACGAGTTCTTCACCAAGCTGCATTGTGATAGTACGTCCAACACTTGTGTTCTTCAAGGTATGAAGAAGTTCTCTCTCTCTCGGTACAAGCATGCTCCTAGATTAGATCCTGGCTGGGCGCTTCTATCTTTTAGGATTTTTTTTGATTTTCCATGCTGCGAATCCCATCACTCATGATGTTGAAATTTTGAAAATAAAAGTTATACCTCTTGACATTAAGGAAAACAAGTCTCTGAATGCTTTACAAATTAAAATTGACAACAATATTAGAATGCTAGCCGAATTGCATGCTAGGTGGGAAAGAGAGTAAAAAGAAGCTGAAATTGCTGAAAAGAATAGGATTGCTAGTGTTTGCACTATTTTTACCCATGAAGTTGTTAAAACCTTGAGAACTAGTGAGTCACTTGCATGTCCTAAACATACTAATGGTAAAATAATTGGTGTGGGAGAAGTCTCTCCTTTGGTAAAAAAGAGCCCAACATTTTCTGATAGTACTAAAACTGTTCCTGATAAAAGTGCTAAAATTTTTCAAGCTAATAGAGATAATGCTCCAATTATTTTGATGATAATGATTTTGATTTTGATAGTTGCAACCTTACTGAAGTTATAAAGTTCTTGCAAAAGCTTGTTGAAACTCCTAATGCTAATAAAATTTACATGGCTTTTACTAAGCATATTACTAATGCTCTTGTTAAGGCTAGGGAAGAAAAGATTAAACGTGAAGCCTCTATACCAAAAACAATTAGAAGATGGTTGGGAACCCACTATTAAAATGAAAGTGAATGATTTTGATTGCAATGCCTTGTGTGACCTTGGTGCTAATGTTTCAGTTATGCCTAAAAAGTTATATGATATTCTTGATTTAGCACCACTAGAAGATTGTCACTTGAGTGTTCATTTTGCTGATTCTACCATGAAGAAACCTGTGGGTAGGATAAATGATGTTCTATTATGGTTAACAATAATTATTTCCCTGTTGATTTCATTGTCTTGGATATTGAATGCAAAGCCTCCTGTCCTATTGTTTTAGGAAGACCCTTTCTTAGAAATGCTGGTGCTATTATTGATATGAAAAAAGGTAATGTTAAATTTCAGTTTTCACTCAAAAAGGGGATGGAACACTTTAATAGGAATAGGATGAAGCAACCTGTTGAGTCTATTGTTAGAACAAGTTATGATTTTGATGTTTCTACTCTCGACAACACTTGATTCTTGCTTTATGCCTAGCTAGAAGGCTTTAAAGAGAAGCGCTTGTGGGAGGCAACCTATTTTTATTTTTTGTTTATTTTTAGTTTTCTTGAGTCAAGGTGTTTGTTGCTACTGTAACAATACCTTTGTATCTTTTTGTTTTTATTTTTGTGCCAAGAAAAGCCTCTAATGGCAAGAAAGTGTTAAAGTTGAGTTTGCTGTCGAGAAACAGATTTCTGCTCTTCACTGTACGAAAATCCAAAAAATCACAGAACGTGATCTTGATCTGAAATGTTTTGTGCAGAAGCCTGAACTTTAGATCTATCTTTCGTTAGTTTATCATTTTCTGATTTGAGCAACGCAGGTGCCTCGAAAAAATTCGTCTTTACGGATTGTTCTCGTTTTGACAGATTCTGTCTTTATTTTGCATTCTCTCTTTGACGAGTGTTACTGAGGTTCTCTAAGGTGGAGAGCATCACATAAATCTAGTAACAATAGCTAATGTTTAAAATGAGTTCTTGCAATGTGTCTTTATAGAACCAAGTCGATTAATGTTTTGATGCACTAACCCTCTAATGAAGTTTATGAGAAGTTTTGTGTGAAGGAAGTTTTCAAGTATTAAGAGAGAAGGATGATATAAAAAGATCAAGAAGAGAGAAAAAGACCTCCTCTGCATATTTCATGAAGACTCAAGCATCTAAGCTTGGGGATGCCCAAGGCATCCCCTTCTTTATCAACAAATTATCAGGTCATCTCTAGTGAGACTATATTTTTATTGCTTCACACTTTAAGTGTTGTTGTCGAAGCGTCTATGTGTTTTTATTTTCAGTTGTTTATGTTTTGTTCTCTGGTCATAACTATGTTCGATCCTAGCATTCTTGTTTGGGAGAGAGACATGCTTCACTTTTTGCTAGAATACTCTTGTTCTTCACTTATACTTGTTGAGTATTCAGTTTTTGCTCTGTTAGCTTCTAGCTATTGTTTTTCATGTACCTCTTGTTCAGAGCTATTAGTATCTTTTGTAGAAAGTACTCTCTTGCTTCACTTATATTTGTTTGGAGAGTTGTTCAAATAAGTTGATTGGTGTTTGGTTGGAACAGAAAAGGCTATGCATGTGGTAGTGGTATAAAGAAAAGCTTACATTTTTTGTAGATCATCTGTCTTGAGTAACTTGATACTTGTCAATTGTTTTTAGTTATCAAGTAAGTAATGATTAAACTTGTGTATCATGTAAGTAAAGGCTCACTAGTGAAGAACTACCGTTAAAGCTTGAAGTTGTTTGGTTTGTCAAACTTGGTAGTTCCAAAGTCTAGATATTTTCTTTTTTTAAAGGATGTTTTGGTTAACAAGGAAGATAGTCTGGAGTCCTATGATTTTTCATAATTTTCATTATATGGTTGTATTTGTATCAGTTGACATTATATGTTTTCTCAAAAAACCTTGCTACCCTAAAACTCTGTACTAAGCGGGAATGCTGCTTGTGCATCCAAAACCTTAAGCCAAAATCCATGTCATCTGTGGCCACCATACCTACCCATATATGGTATTTTCCTGCCACTCCAAATAAATTTGTCATGTGCTACCTTTAGAATATTCATAATTATACATCTTATTTGTGTCTCTGTTTCAAGCTCATGAGGAAGTGATAGATGATCTTTATTACACTTTACAAACAGACTTTACTCTTGACTTGCATGCTTCATCTGCTTGTTTATAATTTTGCAAAAAGAGCTGGCAGCGGGGTGCCCAGCCCCAAATTAATTTACAACTTGCACCAAAAAATCTCCTCACATTTTGTTCCTGAGCATTCGGTCAAACATCTCCATGTGTAAACAAAGGAGAAAAGAGGAATGATCTGCTATTGCAGAAATAATGTTCCTCAATGGGAGCCGCTCTTAAAAAGTCTGGTTGGCAGGGTAATACTGTATTGTTTGCTACCATTCGTTGACCATAACATGCACCTCTCAAAATATTTTTACTCTCTATATGTTTTCAAAAACTAAAAAAGCTCTAGCACATGACATAATCCCTACTTCCCTCTGTGAAAGGCCGTTCTTTTATTTTTTTATGTTGAGTCAGTTTTCCCTTTCCAACCCTTTTCTCCACAAGCAAACACTAGTGTCAACTTTGGTACAAGAATGGTTATATGTTTGCATTATGACTTACTATGATTCTTTGTGTTGACAATATCCATGAGACAAATATGTCGAAAGTTGAAGCAAATGCTGAAGCTTAAATCTATCTTTGTGTTGGTCAAACCCTTTTGATTGGAAAATGTTGCTTGGTGAGCTAACTTTTATGTCAAATCTTATAGCTCTTTGTCTCCAAAGTACTATTCATGAAAGGTTTTTATGTGTATGATGCATCTTGATTGCTCATTGTTTACTTTATAGCAACTATAGTGTAACGGCCCGGAGTTTGAGCAACTAAAAACCGTGTAAATTTTCCACTTTTGTATACATTGCATCATGGCATCATGCATTCATGTTGTTGTCACTAGGGAATTGTGCTAGGGATTTGTGGTTGTTGCTAGGGAATTGTTGTGGTTTGGCACCACTTCAAACAAGATGCTAATTTTTCTGCTACAACAAATTTCACGACAACGAAGGCACTCAATCTTGCAAAATAAAACTACTTCGACATCTCCTATTTGTCAAGGAAGTTCCAAGAGCTCCAAAACAATATTTTGCTCTTGCTCCAAATTGTTAAAGGAGCAACATTTTGAGAATTAGCAAAGTGCCTTTTTTCCACCCTCTCTAAACAAATGTTGTCCAAAACATTTTATTTTGGGGCGCCAATTTTTGTGGAGCTTCCTCATGGTATAAAAAGGCCCCCCAAATTATTTCATAATTTTTGAATTTTTTTGGTGCCTAAATTAAATCACTGAAGCTGCTGGTATTAAAAGGTTTTATATTTTAGAAGAGAGAAGGACCTGTTCGAGATGGAATCAAAACTTCCAGGGGTTTTCTGGAAAATCCCATCATCTCTCTCCTCCCGCGCCTGGCGCATCGCACGCACGGGGGCCCCTCCCCACTGCCTCCACCTGCAAGGAGAAGAGGAAAATCGAGCCCCCCACTTGCCCTACTACCCGTTCCCCCACCTCACCTGCTCCCCGTTCCTCTCCTCCTCTTCCTCACCCCGAGCCGCCATGGCCGCCGTGATGCGCCGCCGCCTCGCCGTTGACTTAAGCTTCCCCGGGCAAAGCCGAGACCACCAATCGCTCCGCCGCGCCGTCTTCTTCCTCCCTGCCAACGGAATCGAGTTGGGGCGACCGGAAGCGCCGTCGTCGTCCCCTACTTCACCGCCGCCGTCCGGGAGCCGCCGCGGACGATTTCGTCGCGGTCGTCACCTCTCCTGCCTCCCGAGCCCATCTGTGCTACCAGGGTGAGCACCCGAACCCCACCGTGCCCTCTGTTTCGTCGCTCGCGTCCCACTGCTCGAGTTCGCTGAGAATCGCCGTCGCGTCGCCATGACTTCTTCGTCGGATTTTCTGAGCTGAAGAAGAATCGGATTTTCCGATTCAAGCCAATACGGGGATGGGTTTAGTCCTTAGCCAATTTCTTTCATCCATCCGAGGCGATCGGATTGTCCGATTTTGTCAAGACCGGAATTTCCGAAGTTCTCCAGTACCGCTCTCCTTCGGGTCCTTAGCCAAAATTCGAAACGTGATCCCGATCGGATATTCCGATTTAGGAAAACTTGGAATTTCTGATTTGGTCCAGTACCAAAAGAAATTTCCTATTTCTTTTTATCCTTCTTAATTTGGTTAAATACGGTACTGCGTACAAAATAAATCTAACCAAGGCATAATCTAAAGAGGATTGATAAATATAATACCTTTTTATTGGTGCATCTTAAAATGTGTCGAGATACTCAAATGTCCGGAAATGTGTGAACCAACCGTTTAAATGGTTATCATGTTTATTAAATCACCGATACCCTGCATTGCATCATCTGATCATGACATCTTATATCCAAGTGCAACATAGGGTTCCATCTTCCTTAATCAACAAGTAACGATGATCCATGACCTAATTCCCCGGTATATTCGAGATGCGCCCCTTTAAGCATCCGGACTCCGTTTACTTTGAATAGTGGAATCATCCTCTTCCCGGGGATTTAAAATGTCATGTCATCATGTGTTTGCGCATTGCACCGGTGTTATCTGTGGTTTTGATTGTTCCTCTCCGGTATTGTTTGTGCATCGGTAGATCAAGAAGTGGAAGTGCCACCTCTGTATCTCGCCGATCCGTACTACCCGCACATTGATCCAGGCAAGCATAATCCCCCCTCTGAGCATATCTTATCCTATGTTTTCCGCAAATATTTTCTCCACTATATTATTGCATGCGGTTCCAAATGTCAGTTTTGTCGGATTAGAGTATCCTATAGTTGCATTAATTTCCCTATGCCATTATCTGTTTCCCCTCCTATTATCCATAGGTTTGTGTTGTTGGCCGAGATACTTATCCATGCTATGTGATGCTTAGCCATGCCTAGTTATATGCATAGCTGTACGATGGATATATGTGTTGTTGGAAACAGGTGTGAAATGTTGAGTTGATGGTGGAGAAATGTGGTGACAGGTGATAAGATTCTAAAAAGGTGGGGATGAGAGGCCACTGTGGTTGTGGTGTTTTGTCTCGTTCTCGCCGCCTAGGTGCGAGTTCTTTACCTCTTGAACCAAGACTGAGCGTGCAACCATGCGTGAGGCCTATGCAATTGCAGGAACCCTCATAGACTAAATAACTCGAGCGGGGCTAGCCAGGGTCCTCTAGTTTGAGCTTCCATTTGCACGTGCGTGAGTTGGTGGCTGAGATTCTGGCATGAGGATGGTGGTGCTAGGAAAATGAGTGGCCGTGGGGCGGGTGTTGTGATCCTGGCAGTCCTACCGCCACTGATGATCCTGGAAAGTCCTTAACGAGGGAGAAGTCGACACCGCTCCCACTCAGCCGGCTTTCCAAGGAAGAGAGCTAATGCGCATGTAATGGGCCGGACGGTATGCGTGGCAAACATTGTATACCCCTGCAGGTTAAATCTTTTCGAAAAGCCGTGTCCACGGTTACGGACGACTTGGAAAGGACGATAAGATCATAGAATAACTTCAACGGAATGACTAAAAACTGGGTACTAAAGGTACCACTTCAAGGTTGCAAGGTCAGCTTCCTCGAGGGTGATTCGGGGAGGTGCCTTTGTAGAACAGGTACAGTGGTAAATGGTGGTTGATGATGAGAAAAGTGATCAAAGGAAAGAGTTACTTCTTATCTCTTTTCAAAATACTCTGAATAGTCGATGCCATTGAGTTATGTTTTCATAAACAAAATCAGCTTTATGCAAAACAGCCATAAAACCTTGAAAGCCTCATCGAGCTAAAGCTCTATATATAATCTTGCGAGTTCGTCGAACTCAACGTCGTTTGTTTTGTTTCAGAGGAGGACTTCACCGACCTCGAAGGTGGGTTCTTTGTGGACGTCGACGAGTAGTCTGTGGTTCCCAGGTGGCAGCTTGGGACATCCCGGAACAGCTGGCGTTGGATGTTTATTTGTAGGCCTCTTAGGCCATAATCTGGATCTCGTTGTTTAGAGCAACTTAATTTGCTTCCGCTTGATGTAATGTTGGGTCTGTGACCTCTGGTTGTCATTTTCTATCTTTCTCTATTATAAGAGTTGAACTATAATGATTTGTGTCGTAGAGTCTGTGATGTGCCAGTTGTTCCACAAGTCTTGATCTTATTATTATGCTATGATAGCTGTGCCTGTGTTAAGGCATCAATCGGGGTGTTGTGTTGCCGATGATCAATTCCGAGCAACACCTGCCAAAGGTTTTGGTCGGGGATTGGTAAACCCGTAACCTCCAGTTGTATCGCTTAACCGGTGACACACAACATCATTGTATAGTAGTCGGGTCGGGGTGCCACATATAGACTATTGACTTGGATCACTTCATTCAGTTCATGTACTTTACATTACTATTTGATCAAGATTATGTTGGTAGCATGTCACTTCGAAAATTATCTTTTATTATTGTTTACGTACTTGAGGACGAGTAGAAACTACGCTTGGAGATGCTGATATGTCTCAAACGTATCTATAATTTTTGATGTTCCATGCTTGTTTTATACCAAATGCTACATGTTTTATTTAAATTATATATCATTTTTTTTGCATTTTTTGGGACTAACCTATTAACAAGATGCCACAGTGCCAGTTCCTGTTTTCTGCTGTCCTTTTGTTTCAGAAAAGCTAGTCGGGAAATATTCTCGGAATTGGACGAAATTTTACGGGGATAAGTTTTACGAAGATACGAAGACAGAGTCCAAAGGGCAGCCGAGGAGGCGACCCAGGGGCCCTAGATGCCACCTTGGCGCGGCAGAAGGTGGGGCCGCGTTGGGGGGTCATCTGGCGCCCTTGGGTGGCCCCTCGCGCCACCTCTTCACCTATATATTCCCCTCATCGAAAAAACCCTAAACACCCAAACACAATTCCATGAAAAGTTCCGTCGTCGTCAACCCTAGTTCGGGAGGGTTCTGAATCTCTTCCCGGCACCCTGCCGGAGGGGGAGATCATCACCAGAGGGCTCTACACTGCCATGCCTGGCTCCAGAGTGATGCATAAGTAGCTCTCCATTGGACTACGGGTCCATAGCAGTAGCTAGTTGGTAGTCTCTCAACTTTGTGCTATCATGTTTAGATCTTCTGAGATGCCTAACATGATCAAGATCATCTTTATGTAATGCTACATGTTGTGTTTGCTGGGATCCGATGAATTGTGAAGTTACGATCAAGTTTGTTCATCTATCTATGTGTATGTTTTATTTATATTCCTGCATGCTCTCCGATGCTAGTAGATGCTTTGGCCAAGTAGATGCTAGTGTCTTCAAGAGGGGGTATTTATGCTAGATAGTGGGTTCATGTCTCGAGTAGCCTGGGCTCGAATGACAGAAACGACTAAGTCTCTGGATGTGCTGTTGCCACTAGGGAGAAAACAACTATGCTATGTCTACATGTCATTTGCATTGTTTACATTACACACTTTGCTTATTGCAATTATCTGTTGCTTGCAACTTAATACCTGAGGGAGACGCGGATGCTATTTCGTAGGTGGATTATTAGTCATAGATGCAGCTAGCAAGCGGTCTATGTATATTGTTGTAATGCCCAATAGATATTACAATGACTTTATCTTGTCATAATATGCATTGTTATGCCTTTGCCATTTGTCAATTGTCCAGCTGTAATTTGTTTACCCAACATGTTTGTTTATCTATTTATGAAGAGATATCACTAGTGAACTATGGACCCCGGTCCATTCTTTAACACTGATAAAAACACCGTTTCCACCATGTTCTACGCTCATTTGCTCGTTGTCTTTTTTTGCATTTACATTTATTTTACACACCATACGTTTAATCCTTTGTATTCAGCAAGCCAAGGAGATTAACAACCTTCTTGTTTCATTGGGGCAAAGTAGTTTGATTGTGTTGTGTGTAGGTCCACGCCGAACTTATAAGCGCCAGAATAGCTTTCGCACCGTGTTGAAGCTCTTCCAATTTTTCTTGGTTCGGTAAACCTTGGTATTGTTTTCAAGTCAAATTTGCTGCTGTACTATTTCATACCTTCCACTTGGGGTTTCCCAACGAACGTGTGTTCCACGTCATCACTTCTCCACCCCTGCGATCCCAAATGTTCGTACCGCCGCAAAGAATGGTCACACCCCCTCTCCGCCCTCGAGTTGAGGAAGGGAATCTTCTAACCTGGGGATTTGGAGAAGCTGTTCAAGGCTACTTTCCCCTTCTGCTCCCGGCCTTCAGCAACAAAGGCGGCGACATCGGTTACGGGCGGTGGCAGAGATTTTGACGACCGCAACATTAGCATCGCTGCTTCTACTTCGGCTCCAACATCACCAACTCCACCTCTGTCGGCCACTGTAAAACCTATTCCGCACGCGACAGTTGTACATTTGGGGGGATTGGATTTGCGGGTAGTCTTATTTAGGCTGGTTCACGACACTGGATTGTCCACCTCCAGCGACAGGCAGCACTGCTTTTTTTTCCAATGAGCACTAGATTCAAATCCAAATTTGTTGATTCTAAAATTTGCGGGGATAGATTACTGCCTATGTTAGGACAATATGTTTTAATTGCAAGTTGTTTGCATAACTAATCACCCATTTTTGCAAATTGTTTGCACATTGTGTGCATAGCTCATCACCAAGGTCTCCATAACTGACGAGGCGATGAAGACCGACTAGGACGTCGTGACACACATCGACCGCCTAGGTACGAGGACGTGCTCCCGCTCCACTGCTGGGCACTGAAGTCCAAAGTGCCGGGGAGGGTAGAGGCAGTGGCGGTGCCTCCGCACACCCATAGTCGTCAACCAAAGGATCTCCAAAAGCCACTAAGAGTTTGGCTTAAGATCCCTGTTGAGTTGATATCACTCCTGAAGCAGACGCAGTCCAATTCCCCCCTTCCCCAAATGTAGTGTTTGTTTCTCATTTCTTGTGTCTGGGGGTTCCGTAGTTTTTTTGACTTGTGCGAGTGTGTGAATGTCATCTAGGCTAGGGTTGTTTGGTGGTGGCTGTTGTAATGTGTGTCTGTCTTATGTTCATATCGGACTTGAGTGGTGCTAAGTACTCGTACCCGTCTCCCTCACCCCCCGTGTCGTCCCCCAGGCGACACCAGGGGCGCCCGCCGCCGCCTCCACACCACCCTCGCCTCGGCTCCTCTCCCTCTGCCGTTGCCGCCGGCTCCGGCGCCGTGGTAGCGGCGGACCCCCGCTGCCAATAAATGGTGCCGGGGAGGTCCTCTTCGTGGTGGAGTCGGCGCCCGCCGAATTCAGCTGGGGAGAAGAAGGCGGCTCGCCGGCGCAGGCAGGCCGGGGCGGCCGGCGAGGGTGTGCGCGAGTTGGAGATGCTGGGGAGCTGTTGTGGCAGCGGCTGGCGCGGGGAATGGAGGCTGCGACACATGGGCCCGATCTGGGCCCGATTTGGGTCAGGAAGGGCCGTGGCTGGGAGGTTTCAGAGGAGCTCGAGCCAGAGTTCGTCGGGTCAAGTCGTCGAGGTGCGCAGGCGGGCGACGAAGGTGGTGTTGGGTGTTTCGGTGTGGTGGTCGGAACCGAAGGAGCGATGCTCAGCAAGCCCTGCTCCATGGTCTTGATGATCTGCGGCCTTTTCTGATGTGGAGGAGCTCCGGGCGAAAGCCCTGCACTGACCACGGTCAGTGCCGGTGACAATGGCGCTTCGGGCGTCATCTTTCTCCTTGGAGGTGTCACCGTGGACTCCATTTCCTCTCCGAAAATGGCCCGGGTTCTCCGGGTGAAAACCTTGGCTCCGGTTGGTCAGAGCGGATGACGGCGGCGATTTCGTCGCTTCCCTCTTGGGGGCGTCGTCTTGGAGAACCAGCTTGTGTCTTTTGCGCGGAGCTCCTTTTGCGCCAATGTTTGGTGGACGTCGGGGCAGCGGCTCTGGATGGTGGTTGTGCGTCGAGGCGACGGCCTCGGGAAGCGATGCAGCGACGACTCTATGGGGTAGTGTTGTTGCCCCGCATGGCGTGGGCGACAATCTCGAGCTGTGAGGGCAGCGGGGTTGTCGGCTCGGTCAACGCACCCCAGTGGGGGTGGTCTGGCAGTATGTCGAGGCGGCAGCCTCGGATGTGGTGTGGCGGCCGTGGTCTGCGGTAGTTGCTCTGTGCAGTTTGGGCTGCGGGCAGGTAGGTCGTGCGGCGTTGCAGCTCGGGTGCGAGCGGTGGCATGTCGGGGCGGCGGCCCCGGAAGGTGGTACAGGTGGATTGCGCAGGGCGTGACAGAGAGGTGGATGTCAGGGCGGCGGCTCCGAGGTGTTCGCGTTGAGGCTTCTGTGGCGACGATGATGATGATGTGCGATGTCGGAGACGTGGCTGTGGTTGCGGTAGTCGGCTCTTCTCCGGCGTGTCCCTGGGGTTGCCTCGGCGTGTTTTGTTGGTGTGAAGTCGAAGCTGTTGTGGTGGTTCTCGGTGGTGTATGATGATTGGCGGCAGATGTTCCTTTCGGCGAGTTTCCACGGCGCCAGCCTGCCTGGTTCTCTCTTGTTAGCTCTTCATCGGACTCGAAACTGCGCTGTCTTGTCGCAGGGGGCTGAGTGGCACGGATCTTCATATGGTTCCACACGGCCACGACAGTGTGGGTTGGCTCGACGATTGCCTGCGGCGAAGTCGGAGTCGCATGCTCGGAGTTTCTGGTTGGCGGCGTGGCCCCCCAGGGGAGATGTGATGACGATGACGCCTTCGTGCGGTCTCGACGAGGCCCTCTCTTGAGAGGCGTGTGGGGTTTTCTCTGTTTGGTGCCGCTCAGCGGTTTGTGTTGGTCTTCGCCGGGTTTGGCCGATGAGCGGTGCGTTGTGTTGTACGGTTTTTGGCCGGTTTTCCTTATAAACTGTCCAACTCTTTTCGACTTAATCAATCAGGAATTGAAAGTTTCAGAAAAAAATATCGGACTTGAGTGCCCGGTTGTATCGACCTAGTCTTAGCCTTGTAATGTAAAGCTTTTACGTTTTCGCAAAACAAAAACCCCACGTTTTTTGTGTCATGTGAAAAGATGACAAAAGTCGGTGCTAAAAAAAGGCTTTTCTGAAACATTTCTTTTTGTCTTTTACATAGTCCACACAAAATGTCGATTTTTCACGAAATTTGGCGTGCCCCTAAGGATACAGTGGTAGGAGGCTAGGAGCATAACAACGTTAATTTCTCAGAAGTTGGGTTTACTATTTTGAATTTTGAATAGAGTCAAAAATTTAGAAAAGTCAATGGGGTTTGTTGAGGCAGACATTCCGCAGTTTGTTGGTCCGAGCATCCGAGACTCAGAGGCGAAAGCGAAACCCTCCACCACTCTCTCGATCCCAACTCCTCCGATCTCTCTCCCCTCAGAGCTTCCATCGCATGGAAGGGGAGGAGCTTGGCACGGATCTTGAGGCGCTCATCCGCCGGCTGAGGCTCCACCAGCCGCCTCCCTCCCCGAATGCCGGCGATTCATCCACAGCGGAGACCCCTAATGCTGGCGAGCTGTTTAAGCCGCGGAGGGCCGCCGTCCTGATCTGCCTCTTCCGAGGCTCCGCCGGGGAGCTCCGCGTCATCCTCACCAAGCGCTCATCTTCCCTCTCCACCCACTCCGGTCAGCAGCTTGCTTGCTTCTTGGTGGTTGTTTCTTATGCGGATTCTCATGTGTGCGATCAATCCGAATCTAGACGCAAGGGGGAATCGTTGTATCACAATGAAGCCTGACGCCATTTGGTCTATTTGTTTTGGGAATGGGACATTAAGCAAATAGTTGGATTTCTGGGAGTTTAGTGCATCAGAAATGTCATATTTTAGGAATGTTTCAGAGTATCACTTGTTATTTTTTATCATTAAGGTTTGTCCAGTTAGTGTCAGGAGGGCGCAAGGATGCTTCCGTAGTTCTACTGCTCTTTTTGTATTGTTGATTATTAGTTGAAGGCCCTTCAGTGCTCTGATCGATTTTTTATCCACAAACCTCGCGTTAATACTATTGGTTTTCACACAAATATGATACAGGTTCCATGAATCATGATGACAGTTTTGAAATGGCCATGCATTCGTTTGTTCCGTTCAGTTTCGATACTTCAGCCAACCATAGAAAAACATACTTTTATAGAATTTGGGGATCATAATTTGTACAGATGGTGGAAATTTAGTGCCTTGTTGGATTGCTTCCTAGGAACAACCTACTTTGGACCCTAATTGGAACATACATGTGAGGTGCAATAGAGGCTTACAGCTTGCAATGTTGCGAGCAACTTGGGCTCATCTCTCAGGATTGGCTAACCACTGGGGTTTGGTTCTGAAATTAAATAAGCTGAATTTCCACCTTGATGCTCAGTTGTCCATCTGGGGTCGCCAGCTATATCTTTGATTCATATATGAGCCCCATTGAGCATACACTTCCTGCCAGCCTAGATAGTTGACTTGTCTCGGAACAGCTTCTGTAGGTGAGCTGATGATGTAGCTTAGCCCAACTCGTTTGGCCTTAGTTTGTCTCTGCCAGACAGAAAAGTGTGGATATAAAGTTGCATATACTCATCGTGGTAGATGATTGTTTTGATGCTTTTTATCATCAATTTTTCTTGCCCCAATACAGGGGAAGTTGCATTGCCAGGCGGAAAAGCTGATGAAGGTGATGCTGACGATGCAGCTACAGCATTGAGGGAGGCCAACGAGGAGATTGGGCTTGATCCATGTCTGGTCACTGTCGTTACCTCTCTCGAGCACTTCTTGTCAAAGGTGCATTGCCTTTTGGTCTTAATTTTCCATCCAAACTGATATTTTTCTTACAGCCGGGAAACTTGAGTATTAATAAACTTCTTGAGGATCATATCCAGCTATGACAGATATGGAAATGAAAAGTCTTTGCAGTAAAATAAACTTGAGTCACAGGATTTCTTTATGTATCTCTTGAGGATCATATCAAATGGGCAACGTGCCTGTTCTTTCTAGATTCATGTTTGTCCATCCCATTTGTGTAGTTACCGACTTAAGCTCTGTCAGAAAATTGAATAGTAAGTGAAGTATTATTTATCTTGCAGTTTACACTAAGAGAGTGTTGTTTTTGTATTCAAAATTGACCAAATATTATGTTGTGTTTAGGTGTCGACTAAGTATCCCAGCCTTATGATCATTGTCGTATTGCATTATTTCAGTTGTCATGCAGAAAATATTGCATTTTAACCAGTCATGTCAAATAGATCTGAAGATCACTTTGGTACTTGTCATATCATCACAAAAAGTTCATTTGAAAAGAGTCTGCCAACTGTTGGGATCCATATTAATTATGGTCTTGAGTAGAAGCTGAACTGTTAAACTGAATTGCACATCTGCTGCCGCTGCTACTACGAGAACCTAATAATTTTCATAAGTAAACTGAGTTGCACCATTTGCAAAGGTCTTCTAATTCTAATCAGTAGTTTGTGACTTATTTCATTCCAACATTTACAAGCAAACTCCACAACAATTTATTGTACCACCTCACAGTTGATTTTCTACAAGATGTCATTTTTAAAGTTTGAATTGGTGAACTTCTCCATTCAGTGATAAGGTTGTTCTTATAGCCTCAATATTCATCAAGGTTAATATTCTCAGTGTCTTTGGCAGCATCTTCTGGTAGTTGTTCCTGTCGTTGGCATACTCCTAGATATTGAAGGATTTAAACCTGTTCTCAACATCCATGAGGTCGATGACATTTTCGACGTACCCCTGGAGATGTTCCTCAAGGTGAGTGTCTTTATCTTTGCACATGGTAATTGAAGTGTACATTTTTTTTTCATTTAGGATTTAAAAGGCGTTAGTTGTTGCAGCCTCGGTTAAATGCTTACAATATTTTCAATTTGCTAGACAAATAATTAATTTACTGCAAACAAAAAAGCAAAACTGTGATAGGCCAACTATAACCAAGTTACTGCATGAATTACCATACAACTAAGCTGCAACAGTATGTATATTTAGCTACTTAGCCAGAATTTAAAACTATGATAGGCCAGTTAGAACAAATAATCATTTCTGCTAACAACGGAAAAATGAACCTTGTCTATTCTCTGTTGAGATGTTGTTATGTATTGGATGTCATTTCTCCCCTCACGCAGGATGAGAACAGGAGATCTGAGGAGAGAGAACGGATGGGGCAAGTCTTCACAATCCAGTACTTTGATTACGAGAAAGGGAACCTTAAGTATGTAATCTGGGGTCTGACTGCCCGAATCCTGATCCATGCTGCTTCGGTTGTATACCAGCGGACACCGGACTTTGTAGAGCGGAGATTACAGTTTAATTTGCCAAAGTACTAGGGGTTGCTCGATGCATTGATCGAATCTGCTACACAGTAATGTTTACAACGTTCTCTCAGTTATATGTTGTTGAGGCCAAGTGTAGAATGTAAAGGGATATTAACTGATATGCTTCTATAGGATCTTTATTGTATTTGCAATTCATTACATGATATTACCGTACAGTAATAACGCTGGCATTTAGAACCATGTATAGAGCACATCCTGGATTGTTCTTGTTGATGTAACGAAATATTTCAACTGCCGTGACTGCTGTGACTGAGAGAATATCTTATGCTACCACATGCCCATGCTACCACTGAAAAAATAATTTTAAACATTTCGAAAAAAATTACGAAAAAGTGTGCGTATTCACAGCATGTGTCAACAAATCCAAAATTTTCAAATTTCATGTCCAAATTCGAATTGAGCATGGAGACGTTTCTCAATGCTACTTTCGAATTTGGATCTGAAACTTTTGGAGATTGTAGAAACATATCTCGTGAGTACTCACACTTTTTCGTAGAATTTCTTGATTTTTTTTTGAAGAGTAGCATGGGGAGCATGTGGTAGCACTAGATGTTCTCTCTGCTGTGACTACTGTGACTGAATTATATAAATATATGTTAAAATCAGGTTATCCTGCTGACTGCGTTTAATCAACTTGATGCTGATTCAGACCCTTTTCCTACTCTGTAGGAAACCAAAACAAGCTGAGTTGCATTTACTTGGCCTCGTGCTACTAGTATTCATCATTTGGAATTCTGAATCTTTGTCAAATGCAAAACTAAACCATGATTTATTTCTCCGAAAAGGTTTAGATAAGGAAAAACAACTTGAAGTCTGAGTGACTAATCCAAGAGGTCAATATCCTCCGTGATGAGATACTCCTGAGTTTTTCCAAGATGGGTTGATCTTCTATCGGCATGAAACCAGCCACAGTAAGAGTTCGACTCAACCAAATGAACACGGATCCCAATTTTTTATCAAGCATGCGGTTTTTTTAATATAAAAGGAGCCACACGGCTCCCATTTTTTTTATTGAAATTGAGAAATCAAGCATGAGGTTACAAGCGTGGAATGTGATTCAGTAAAAAAAAAGATAACTCATCATCGACAGAGAACAAACGACACAGCAAGCCTACATCTAAAGTATCACCATAGTTCTGCATAACACTTGCATCAAATCAACTAAAGAAGTTTTGGCATACATAAAGTCGATGTTCTTCGTAGTAAACGTAGAAACCTTGACATTACGGTGCATGTTGGTGTTGATCCATGTGAGTGCTCATTACATCCTCTCACCGCGAATCCTCCTAGCCAAATGAACATCTTTGGACATGATGGTCACACGCTGACACGCTTAGAGCATCTCTAACAGAGCCCTTAAAACGCGAAACCTCAAATACGTTTTAAGGTTCGCAGAACTCACGTTTTTTGGGCAAAATCGAGGCGCGACATAACAGAACCCGTAAAGCAGAACCTTAAAACATAATATAATATTCTGTTTTAAGGTTCAGCTTTACGGGTTCTGCTATGTCGCGGTATTCCCCAACCTGTAAACCTAAAAACATATAGTATTCAAAATATGTCAAATTGTTCAGAATTTCAACACTAGTTTAGCAAATAACATAGTTTTAAGGAAAGTAAGACGTCAAATAACATAGTTCTGAATCCGTATGGCCAAAAACTTGCATCCGAAAGCCCACCCACATCATCTTAAATGACCTAGCCCTAGACATCACCACCAAGAACGGCACCACCACCACCATCACCACCGGCGCCAGCACCACCACCACCACCACCATCACCCGCACCGCCGCCACCACCACCATCACCAGCACCAGCACCACCACCACCACCGCCGCCACCACCACCGCTTGAATTGATCAATGCTTGCTTCCTTCGATGCAAGATCTCTCTCCTAGCGATGTCATGCCACTCCAACGTGAGTGCATCCATGTCACCTCGGTTCATCATCATGATCTTGTTCTCCTCGGCAAGGAGCTTGGCCACGGACTTGTTCTCCTCCGCAATGACTCTTCTTCGCTCAATTTCGTCCTTGCGCATCCCATCTTCCCGAAGTAGTAGCCACTTCTCTTTCTTCTCCTGAGATTTCTTTTCGGCCATTAATTGCTTTGCCTCCAATGTTTTGGCCACCATACTCTCATTGGACTGCACCATTTAGTCAAGCTTCTCCCTCAAGCTTGCAGCCTCGGCTTCCTTCAAGACCCTTAGCTTGGCTTTCTTGTTGCCTTTGGGCTTGTTCTTGTTCCTCTCCATTTTCATCTTCATCATAGTCGATATGTATTTCATTCCTTTTAGGTTCTTGGAGACTCAATTTCCATTTCTCACTATGTTGGAGAATTTTCCAACAATGGTCCAGCGTAAATGGCTTCTTCTTCGATGCCGGCATGTCCTTGAATCGCTCTCTTGCAATGCGCTCCTACAAACATAAAACAATGTCCATGATGCACAATAGCAAACAAGGCAACATAGTGACACAACTACAAAGTTGTAATGTAGCTTACCCAATCGGACTCCACGGTACCACTTGGAGGAGCATTATGCACTTGCTGCAAGCATCCACTCCACCGGCTACACGTTGTTTTGATCACGTCCCAACGGCCTTGGAGTAATCGGAACGTTCGAGGCACCCTTTTAGCATTGCGCGGCAAAAGTTGGAAATACTTGTCCTCAACTCGTTGCCAAAACCTTAACTTGGCTTGATCGGTGCCGTGAATAGCGTCGAGAGACATACTCTCCCAAGCACGGATCAAGGTCTCGTCTTCCAGAACTATGTAGTTCACATCGCGTGGTTTAACCGACGATGCATCGACCTCCTCAACCTCATCATCGTCGCCGGCACCACCTTCAACTCCTCCGTCGGTGTCGTCGTAAGAGAAATTACCGAGAGCCGGGTTATCAATGTTTACCGACGCGTCATTCATCATTTCAACAAATGAATTGGAAGCATCGACAGGTGGGATGCTACAAATTGGAGCAATAATGTGTTCATATATGCTACAAATTGGAGCAAAATGCGCCGGAGAAGAGTGGACAGTTCCATACCTCGAGGTTGCAGACGGCGGAGCCATGGCGGCGGAGTCCGGACGAGCCGAGGCGGCGGGCACCCTTACCTTCCGCACGGCTGCTCTCTTCTTCCCTGTTCCGGAGGGCGCGGATGGGGAATCGGTAGTCTGGCCCGTAGCAACGGCAGCGGCGGCGCCAGCGGCCAAGGATTGGGCCGCGCCGGCGGTTCCGAGTCGCCTGCACTTCTTCATGGCCGCATTGGCCGCTGACGCGGGAGCGCGGCGGCGCCGGCGCCGGCTGGGCGAGTCCCGTGTCAGTTAGATCGGCCGATTCGGCCGCCGCAACAGGGACGGTGACTAGGGACGGATCGGCGGACCTCATGGTGGCGCTTGGGCCACGAACGTGGTTCGCCGGAGTAGGGGAAGAAGATTCGTCGGCGGCGGCGGAAGGAGGGTGGTGGTTGCGTGGGCTGAATTTTCCCTCCCGCCAATGCAATGAAGGGATAGGGTTTGCCCTACGGGGCGGCGGCCAAACCCATACGTTCCCAGGTCCGCGGGCCGAATTGCCGGGCGCTCTCAAAAACTTTTACGGGTCCGCGAATTTTAAGGGGACTGCTATGTCCGTTTTTAAGGTTCCGAAACCTTTTTGACAGTTATTTTAAGGTTTCGTCGCGTTTGAGGGCTCTGTTATAGATGCTCTTAGCATGGACAGCACATAGATTCGTGTCCTCGAACAAACCCACTAGGTAGGCTTCAGTTGCCTCTTGCAAAGCAAGCAACGCATGGCTCTCGAAGCGCAGATCAATCTGCAGATATGTCAACAAAAAATACTATACTATAAGCACAAATACTTGGTCTTTATCCGGATCTATTAAAGTGGAAAGCAACATTGCATGAATACATGTCTGATTTTAAGAATCATACCTTGCAAACTTGGGCAATCTCCCGGACAAGCCTCTGAAAGGGTAGCTTCCTTATGAACAGCTTGGTGCCCTTCTGATACTTGCGTATTTCACTACAAGAGTTCAAAGCCATTTATCCTACTGTAATTACTTGAGTTTGCAGGATGATAATTAATTAATACTACATGGCCTCGACACTTACATGAATGAATTGTAAAATTAGAGCATTACGTAAAATAAATTGTATCATGCTACACATACCGAAGAGCAACAGTTCCAGGACGGTACCGACGAGGCTTCTTCACTCCTGTTATGGGAGCGGTCTTACGAGCGGCAGCCTATCATTGCAAGACCAGTAATTAAACTAACGTCAAACAAACAATTGCAATGGATAAGGTTACCAACAACCCCGTTAGAAAAAAGGCACACTGACTATGCTTAGTAATGCAAATAGTAAAAGGACGAAAGGGATGTGACGCATTATGTAAAATGCCCTAAGTTGCTGTCACGGCCCAGGCAAGGCCCACGAGTGCGGACGAAGAAAGGCCAAAGGCGACCCAGTCCAAGCAAGGCAGGACACGGCGCCTGGCGTGATGGGGAAGAAAGGAGGATAAAAGGAGGAGCACGGCCTCGGCATTGCCTCACGAATTAGACAAGTCTTAGAGAAAAGTGGTTGAACTCTTGTATCTCCTCTGTCGAAATCCAGATTGTAACCTCGAACCCTGTATTCTACTCTGAATCTCGAGTGAATTCCGAGTGAGAGCGTAACAATTGGTATCAGTCGCTTTGTTTCGATCCCCGACGAACGTTTGATCTGTAAATCCGACTGTGGTTGGTAGCAATTTTCGAATTGCCACCGTAATTCCTATCCTTCGGTTCGATCGTGTTCATCGGCGTCGATCTGGCGCCCCGGAAGAACCCCACGGTCGTGGAAACTCAGATCGCGACCGCCATGGCCACCGTTGAGGAGCAGAACACCGACACCAACACCAAGCTCGATGATCTCGCGGCGAAGATGGCCAAGCTCACCGACTGGATGCAGACGGTGAATGACTCCACGGCGGAACTCGCGAAGAACACGGATTTCCGCGTGGTGCGCGCGGAAGACACGGCATCGTGTCTCGGCTTGCTCGAGGCGGACGCGGCGACTCGCAGGCGCCTCAACCCGGACCCGCTCACGCCGACGACCATCGTTGTGCCGAGCGTCTCCGACAAACAGCCCAATGGGCGCCGCGATGCTTCACTCGCACGGGGCAGGATTCGGAGTTGCAAAACTCCCTGAACCTGCTCCCGCGCTGGTACGTCTCGACATGCTCAGAACCTGTTCGATCTAGAGTCTGACCCGCCCGATCTGGGCGCACACAACTTCCACCACCGTCCTTTCACTAGTACACCTAAGATGGATTTTCCTAAGTTTAATGGGGACGAGTATGAGATTTGGATAGACAACTGTGATCTCTATTTCGAGATCTATGGTGTGTCACCACACATGAGGGTTAAGTTTGCTGCCTTAAACATGATAGGAAATGCTGCCTTATGGTTTAAAACTGAACAAAAGAAGAAGAAATTTGTTCACTGGGGAGAGTTATGCGAAGCTGTAGCAGAGAGATGGGGTAAGAGTAAGCACACCTTTTATATGCGTCAGTTTTGGTGCTAAGTCAGACCACAACTGTCGAAGAGTACACTAGTAGATTCAACACTCTTAGACACCAAATTCTCCTCCAGGACCCCTACACTAATGAGGTGTTGTTCGTTGAGCGTTATATTGCTGGGTTGCGGGCAGACATTCGTTCAGCAGTTATTTTACATTGCCCTCAAGACGTGGATACTACGAGTTTGTTGGCTACCTTGCAGGAGACTGAAATTGAGGCGGAGAAGCTCCATCACCACTTAAGCAACAAGCACAGTTACAAGGATAAATACAAGCATCATTCTGACAAGCACAAGCAAGGGGCTCGATCAGATGATCAGAAGAAGACTGACACCGCTCGCTGGGATGACAAACTGGAAGCTCTCAAGGCCTATCGCAAAGCCAAGGGGCTCTGTTTCACATGCGGTGAGAATTGGAGTAAGACGCACAAGTGCCCAGCGCAAGTGCCACTTCATGTCATGGAGGAACTGCTCGAAGTACTGCAGCTAGAGCACAGCGAAGATGAGTCATCACAGCAC
The DNA here is from genome assembly GCA_947311845.1 of Poa pratensis. Classification (NCBI taxonomy): domain Eukaryota; kingdom Viridiplantae; phylum Streptophyta; class Magnoliopsida; order Poales; family Poaceae; genus Poa; species Poa pratensis. The sequence goes on from CAMZMU010000069.1 coordinate 48,019,061, forward strand.
AGTTCTTCTGATTCTAACGTGACATTTGTCTATTGGCTGCAACGACTACTCCTAAGCAACGACGTACCATGCGATTGAATGGTATGATTGGCAAGCAACATGTTCTTATTCTGGTGGATTCTGGAGCTAATGCATCATTTATCAATGCTGAATTGGCTGAGCAATTGGACAGACAGTCAGTAGACACAGAACCATCTCGGTTTGTGGCTGCCAATGGTGCACCCTTGGTCAGTACTAAGGTGTTGCTCAATTACAGTGGTTTTGTCAGGGGCACACTTTCAACCAGGATTTCCAAGTTCTGCCACTGCCCTGTTATATATGATTTTGGGAGCTGATTGGCTGGAGGAACACAGCCCGATGTGGGTGCACTGGAAGCAACGGTGGATGAAATTTACACACCAGGGGCGCCGAGTTCAGTTGAAAGGCATTAAAGAAAATCACCAGACATGTAAACCAGTGTCGGCAGCGAAACTTCATGGTTTGTGAAAAGAGGAGCAATTGTGGAAGGGGTGCAGGTGCAGCCAATTCATCAGGAAACAGACTTACATGCATTGACTGTTGATGGCAAAGTGGAGGCAATTCCAGTTTCGGTACAGTCCCTATTAGCAGAATTTGATACATTGTTTGGAGATCCTGTTGAGCTACCACCACGTCGTGAGTGTGATCATCACATTCCCTTGATTCCCGGAGCACAACCAGTAAATGTTCGGCCATACCGCTATGCCCCACATTAGAAGTCTGAAATTGAGAAGCAAGTCCAGGCAATGTTGCAACATGGAACAATTCGTCACAGCTCTAGCCCATTTGCCTCTCCAGTCCTGTTGGTTCGGAAGAAGGACGGGTCGTGGTGATTCTGTGTCGATTACCGATAGCTAAACTCTCTGACAGTTAAAAACAAGCATGCTTTACCAGTAGTCGATGAACTGCTAGATGAATTGGCAGGGGCTAAATGGTTTAGCAAGTTGGACTTGACCTCGGGGTATCATCAGATTCGTGTGGCAGCTGGTGAAGAGCATAAGACGGCATTCCGCACCCATCAAGGCCTCTACGAGTTTTTGGTCATGCCATTTGGCCTGACAGGAGCACCGGCGACTTTTCAGAGTGTTATGAATAAGATCTTTGACAAGCTCTTGCGCCACGACGTCCTTGTATTCAAGGATGACATTCTGATATACACAAAAACTCTGGAAGAGCATGACAAGCTTCTGCGTCAGGTCCTGAAAATTTTGCAAGAAAACAAGCTGCTCATTAAGCGCGCAAAATGCTTGTTCGCTCAACCATCCTTGGAGTACTTGGGACATGTGGTCAGTGGTGCAGGTGTCTCCACTGATCCAGCAAAGATAGAAGCAGTCCGCAACTGGCCAATACCACGAAATCTGAAGGAACTCAGGGGATTTCTGGGTTTAACAGGATATTATCGCAAATTCATTGCATTCTATGGGGTGATCATCCGTCCTTTAACTGAGATGCTGAAGAAGGGAGTACAGTTTCACTGGACACCGACCGCCGAGGCTGCATTCCTAGCATTAAAAGAAGCTCTGATTCATGCACCAGTGCTGGTGGTGCCGGATTTCACTCAGCAGTTTGTTGTGGAGACAGACGCATGTCAGACAGGAGTAGGCGCCGTCCTCATGCAACACGGCCATCCCCTGGCATATTTGAGCAAATCTCTTTGTGTGAAGAATCAGGCCCTTTCCAATATGAAAAGGAATGCCTTGCAATCTTGTTGGCCATTGACAAGTGGAGGCCTTATCTCCAGCATCAAGAATTTCTTATTCGTACTGATCAGAAAAGCCTTCTTCATCTAACTGAACAAAGATTGACCACCGGCATGCAGCACAAGGCCTTTGTGAAACTCATGGGTCTGAACTGCAAAATTCAGTATAAGAAAGGGGTCACCAATGCTGCCGCTGACACTCTGTCCCGGCGCAACCATGACAATACATTCTTGGCAATTTCAGCTGTTGAGCCAACTTGGTTGCAGGTGCTGGTGAATGGTTATGATGACGATCCAGCAACCAAACAGCTCTGGACTGAATTGAGCTTGACAGGGGCCAATGATAAGGGTTATTCACTGCAACAAGGGGTTATTCGTTTCAAAGATAGGATTTGGGTGGGAAATAATGCCACTGCTCAACAGCACATCATACAAGCTTTACATGTAAGTGGAATCGGGGGTCACTCAGGTGTTTTGGCAACTTACCAACGTATAAAACGCATGTTTGCTTGGCCGAAAATGAAGCAGTCTGTGGTTACATATGTGAGCACCTGCAGTACTTGTCAGCAAGCCAAGACTGAACACATCAAGACCCTAGGTCTGTTACAGCCTCATGATATTCCACCCTTTCCTTGGCATACAATTAGTCTTGATTTTGTGGAAGGTTTGCCCAAGTTGCATGGTTTCGATGTTATCTTGGTAGTCATTGACAAGCTGACCAAGTATGGGCATTTCCTGCCACTCAAACATCCATTCACAGCCGGGCAGGTAGCCAACTTGTTCTTGGATGGGATATATAAATTGCATGGATTACCCTAGTGCATTATTTCAGACAGGAACAAGTGTTCACTAGCACCTTGTGGCAGGAGCTATTCAAACTCACTGACACTCAACTGATGATGAGTTTAGCGTATCATCCGCAGACGATGGACAGATAGAGCAGCTAAATCAGTGCCTGGAAGCTTTTCTGCGTTGCTCAGCTCATGCCACACCACAGCAATGGTCTAAATGGTTACCACTTGCGGAATACTGGTATAATACCTCATACCATTCAGCTTTGCAGCATTCCCCATTTGAAACACTCTATGGACACGTGCCTCGCCACTTTGGCACCCCGGATCCAGCTAAAGCAACAACATCGGATCTGGACACACTGATCCGTGATCGTGAGACAACAATGGCATTGCTTCAGCAACAACTGCTCCGAGCTCAGGAACGCATGCGGCGCCAAGCTGACAAGCATCGTTCAGAGCGCACTTTCCAAGCAGGCGACATGGTCTACCTTAAACTGCAGCCATATATCCAGACATCTGTGGCAAGAAGAAGCACTCAGAAGCTGGCATTTAAATTCTATGGACCATACAAGGTGTTGCAGCGTGTGGGTTCCATGGCCTATAAACTGGAGCTGCCGCCCAGCAGCCGCATCCACAATGTCGTTCATGTTTCTCAATTGAAGCGACATCTCCCTTCGCATCAACAGGTCAGTGACATCAACTCCATTGCCTTGCTGTCATCTGATCCTCGAGCTCCGCCACACGCAGTTCTAGCAACACGAGCGATCCAGCGGGGAGGCGTCGTTGTGCCACAGTTGCAGGTGGCGTGGGACACGGCGTCGCCACCGACCGTGACCTGGGAGGACACCTTCAGTCTTCAGCAGCGATTTCCTGGTGCACTGGCTTGGGGTAAAGCCAGCTCTCAAGGGGGAGGGCATGTCACGGCCCAAGCAAGGCCCACGAGTGCGTACGAAGACAAGGCCCAAGGCGACCCAGTCCAAGCAAGGCAGGACACGGCGCCTGGCGTGATGGGGAAGAAAGGAGGATAAAAGGAGGAGCACGGCCTTGGCATTACCTGACGAATTAGACAAGTCTTAGAGAAAAGTGGTTGAACTCTTGTATCTCCTCTGTCGGAGTAAATTACAAAGATCTGCCACATTTGGGGCTCTGACAATGGGTCAGTACCATTCTTGGTGATTTTTTCAAAAACGTACCAACCGTGGGGCTATCAACAACATATTGCACAAATTTTGTTCTAACCGCAGTTTGACAGCAACCTTGACCAGTGGGGCCCATCCATCAGGGCTTAGTTGGCAGCAAATGTGGAGCTGGAGTTGACGTGGACATGGAGCCCACCTGTCATTCCCTTATATTTTTTCCTTTTCCCCTCTCTTCTTCTTCTTCCTCCTCCGTCTTGCTCATCTCCGGCGGAGGCGCAGGGTCCGGCCGCATGCCACCCCCGGTCTGGAGCACAGGCTTGGTGCGGTCCGCGCAGAGAAGGCCGGTACTGGAGAAGCCATGGAGACACGTCCAGAGGAGGAGGCCGAGGGCGCTCAGCGGCCGGCGAAGAGGAGGACCAGCAGGAGTGGATGGAGAGAAAGACGACCACAAACTTCGGGAGACGGGGGCTGGAGCCGAGGAGAGGCGGCCGGGCACGGGCTTGGTGGCGCGGGTGCTGGTCGGGGACGAGGCGAGGAAGGACGGTGGACTTCCATCGGGACGGAGCTTGGCGGCGCGTGGCCGGCGCGAACGGCCGCGGGACGACGGCAGGAAGCAGCGCACGCGTCCGCGTCTAGACGAGGGTAGAGGGCAGACTCAGGCGACGAGGGCATCTCGGCGACGGGGGCGAGGTCGAACGGCGCGGGGTGATGAGGAAAAGCCCTCTAGGGTGGCCCGATCTTCACGGATTGATGGGGGATGTGGACGAACGCACGCAAGAACACTAGGAACACGAAGAACACCAAGAAGAACGCCCCGAACACAAGAACACACACACACGATACAAGAACCGTTTCCCTTACCGGTCGGTCCAACCGGTCCAATAGAATCCACACGAAGGTGGAGAGATCGGCGAGTAGATACACGAAGGGATCTTGGATGGTTGTTTCTCCAACGGCCAACCAAGCCGCTCCAATAAAGTCACCCGAAGATGAAAGATTGGCTAGTAGTCAAGCTACAAGTAGAGGTCTTGAATCCGCGTAGGGATCTTCTCCACGAAGGGAGGAACCATCCCCACAAGGGGGGAGGAAGGAGACCTTTGAGAAGAAGGAGTCTAGCTCTACTCTAATCTCAAAATCAAGTCTATCTAGATCTGAGCCCAAGGGGTCCTATTTATAGTGTTGACCAACAGGGGGCAGGTGGGGAAGGGATTGGGTCCTCCAACCCGTGCTGATTCCCGCAGCGGCGGTACCACCGCTGGGTATAGCGGTAGTACCGCTGGTGCGGGTTGGGCGCCCGCTTCCCACCTCGGCGGTACCGGTTGGTACCGCTGCAGCGGTACCGCTTGGTACCGGACAAGCGCTCCGAAGCTGGTTCCAGCGGCAGCAGGGGCGGTAGCGGTGGCGGTAGCTTCTCGGGCGGTAGTACCGCCTATCCCAGCGGTAGTACCGCTGGGTGGGTCTTTTCTCCTCTTCCTTCTTCTCTTCCAAGCCACCGTCTTGGCGTCCTCCATTCCTCTTGCACCTTGGTTATCCTCCCGTGTACAAGTGCTCGTCATGACATACCTAACAAGGCAAATGGAAGAATGGTCAAGTAGTATAACGTCCAAAGGTGACATATAGTGAATCACATAGTGGAAGGAGTTCACCTTTGAGGTCCATCGTGACTTGTAATGTATTGGAGTGCTTGACATGGTGATGGACGTATGTCGGGCTACATCATCTCCCCTCCCTTTAAAAAGAGTCGTCCTCGACTCTTGCTCTTCATCACCATGTAGAGGAGGTAGATGTGGTGTCGAAGAATTGGAATTCACCATGCCTACAAACACTAAAGACCAAGCAAAGCATGTGTGTGCAAGAAAGAGGAGCATATCAACAATGACATGTCCATTCTTTGTCATAGCACCGTTAGCACAACACAAAAATATGAAAATGTATTGCACATGCAAGGTCAAAGTGCAAGCAATCCGATGTAACATCTTCAAAATATCATCATGGTGGCAAACAAAGCACATGAAAGAGCAAATTTTCTTCATATTTGTTGCAACACCAAATTGGTAGGAACCATTATACTCATGACAAGACATGCACAAAATGTCATTATGGTTGCAAACAAGCCATTGGAAAGAACAATTGTTCATCATATTTGTAGCAACACATAAATCATTCACATAAAAGATGGGGAAATTTGTCTTGCCATCGGAGAAACCAACATCACAAGCATGTTTGCAAACAAACCAAAACAAAGAGAAATTGTTTAACTTGTTTGATGCAAAACATGAGAAAGATTCTAGAGTTGTATTTGTTTCACAACTCACATGTATGCTCTCAAGAGCTCTTATTGTCAACTCATGTTCAATTGAGGTTGACATTATAGCATGAGGCTCAATGCACATGAAAAGCCAAAGAAACAAATTGTGTGCATGGTATATGAACACATCATCCATCATGAAGTGTCTCTTCATTTGCACATCACCAAACACATCAAAATCAATTGGAAAATATGATGTATGTGAATGGTCACTATGCAAAGTGAAGGATGGAACAATGTCCATAAGAGAAAACGAAACATCTCCAAAAAGTGAGAAAGCTATGGGGGCAATCTCATTATCAAGAATTTCAACATTATTGCAAGCAACACATGTGAAAGAGAAATTGTTCAACATGTTGCAAGCAACAATGGGAGAATAGCGCAAACATCGATTGCATAGCATGGGTATGGCAACATCATCACAAATAGAAGAATCCACTTGGTCAACCTTGGTTTGAAGCAAGGAATCACAAATGAATGTGAATGTCTCATATGTGACACCAAAAGAATCATCCAAATCATGCAAGCAATCAACATTCATCATGTCCACTAGCGGGATCATGGTCAAATCAACACCCATACCTTTGTAGTCCCGCTCATGTGAAGTAGGTGTTGAAGTGGTAGGGGCTTCCTTGTAGCCGACTTGTTAATCATGAAGTAGACATGGGGTGGCATCATCATCATCCTCCATGTACATCTTCTCCATTTGTGGCATCATCAAGTCGAAGAGTGGCGTCTCATCATCCATGGAACCTAGCACACAATGAGAAAACACACTAGAGGTAGAGGTTAAGTTGTTAGAAATCGAAATGGCCTCACAAGACCTATCAACTACCTCTCGCAACTCAAGTGGTGTATCACTCATTCCCTCATAGTGAAAGCACGCAAACTCACATATGGTGGAGGCACTCAACTCACTCTCACTCTCACTCAAGTGGGCTAAGTGGCTCTCATGCTCACATGGGATTGGTACCATCTCATAACACAAGCTCATAGGGATAGGTTCGGTTTCCTCAACTCCATACGCCTCCAAGGTTGAAGGGAAACTCCCATGCTCAACCTCCTCAACCATTTCGCCTCCAAAGGTCAATGCCATAGTGTAGGCATCATCACTCGACTCCTTTGCGGAAGGGAAAATCCCATGCTCCGCTTCATCACTTGACTCATGGTCAAAGATGATAGCATCATCCGTGCTCACCTCCTTGGTCGAAGGGACAATCCCATGCTCGACCGTCTTCTCACCATCTTGGTCTTCATTGGGGCACTCCCACATCATATGACCTCTCCGATTGCATATTGGGCACAAGAGATTGGGACATTCTCGTGGATCATGGTCTTGGCCTTGGCAATTGTCGCATGTGAGGTCTTCATCTTCCCATATAGGGGCCATTGTGGTGATGGCACTTGGTGTAGATTCCATATGAAGAGAAGTGCTTGAGAAAGGCGCCAAAGGAGAAGTGGCCTCACGTTTGTGACCATGTTTCTTCCGGCGTCGACGTTGGAATTTCTCGAAGAAGTTGTCGATGCCGGCCATGATCTCATCAAACATGGAACTTGTAGGTCTTGTTGGCGCCGATGTAGTGTTAGCACGAAGGGACACCATAGGTTGCGCCTTTCTCGCCATCTTCTTGTCAAGTCGACGTTGACGCTCTTGAGTGGAGGGGTGTCGCCGGAAGTCATTCGGATGCTTCTCTTCATGTTGACGATGGCGTGCTTGTTGCCTTGGCGACCTTTCCTTGGAGCTTCCACTAGAGCTTGGTGACATGTTGTGGTCCACCATGGCATCTTCCTTGTGGCGCCTTGATGAGCTAGATAAAGGACGTAGGCTCTTGGCATACTCGTCCAAGGCATCCTTGACAATTTGGAGCTTGGCCTTGTCAATTCGCTTCTTGTGGTGCCGCCTTGTTGTCGATGTAGAGTGGCGAGGCTTGGCGCTCTTGGCGTCGTCCTTTTCGTGGCGCCTTCTTGAAGTTGAAGGAGAATGTCGAAGCTTGTCGCTCTTGGCGATGGCCTTGTCATGGCTCCTTCTTGAAGTTGATGTAGAATGGCGAAGCTTGGCACTCTTGGACGTAGATGGAGCTCCATAGGGTGAACTCATGGTGGCCTTCTTGTCAGACCACCGGCTTAAGCTTGAACCATAGAAGTAGGTTTTGCCTTGACGTTTGGTGGTGCCGCTCTTGAACATGGTGGTGATGGGAGTCCTCTCCTCTTGCATGTTGTCGAAGTCGCCGCACATGCTACAAGAGTAGTAGTCGTAGATGTTCTCCACCATGTCATCGGATTGGTAGTCGTAGTAGTGGCGGTCCACCATGTCGTTGTTGTCGATGTTGGTACCATGTGAAGACACGTGCGCCTCATTGTCGTTGGAGCTCGTGTAGTCGGAGTCGTGGTAGATTCGCACGTACTTGGAGTCGATACAATTTAATGAAGGTTGCTCGACATCATGGTACCGCTCCTTGTCGTTGACGCTCGAATAATCGAAGTCATAGTCGGAGTAGTTGTAGCGGAAGTCTTGGTGATGATCCATCATGTCATGGGGGTCATTGTCGGTGTAGTCGTCGTAGTAGTCCCCCATGTCCTCAAAGTTTGAGGCATCATAGTTGTTGTGGCTCATCATGTACTCATTCACATCTCGGCCTCCATAGTAGCATTCACTCTCCCTAGACATGTCAACTCACAAGACAAGTGTATATATGTGGAGTGGAAAGGAACTAGAACACAACCTCTCACCTTGTAGATAGTATTGGACGTCGTGGACAACCAAGGGAAATAATCACAAAGTAAAATGCTTGTGTTCAAGTATCCAAAGCAAACTCCAAAACACACACGGCTTAAAAGTTGGTAGGAAGGTATGGTAGGTGGAAAGCAAATTGAACCAACCGGAAACCAAGATATTGTCAAAGCAAGTAGAGAACCACGATGATCACAAAGCAAAAACAAGTCAATCTCAAAGATAGGAAACACACGCGCGGAGAGATAAATGGGACTCGTGCAACCAAGAAGTGAGCTAATGAACCATATGATCCTAGCGAAGACTATAAGCTCGTGTTGCACAAGTACAAGGAGAGCTATTAGCTCGATTGCAAATTATTGGTGGGCTACAAGATTTGCACAACAATGCACCACCTACTAGATGTTCATCGAGCTTACGCGCTTCCTACAAGATATGGCAAGTGGTGTTTCTTTCTTTTCTTTCCTCTTTTGACTTGGCACTTTTTGCTTCTTTTCTCTTTTTGCTTCTGCTCACTCACTTCTTTTTATGCCAACAACAAGATATATGATATATGATAACTAGCGCATGCAATTTTGCTCGGAAACTACATGGTGCAAATGTGCAAAGCCCAAGCAATCATCAAGAGCTAGCCTCAATAGGACATGGTAATCGCAAAGATATAGTGTGGCTTTCAACGGAATGGCAAGGGGTAAAGATTGGCGATGTTATACCTTTCGTCGATGTTCTTCACCCTTTGTTGTAGAAGCTTCGTGCTTGCCCACGAATTTTGGTGGTGGTAGATGATGGATCTTCCGTAATGGTGACAAAGGCCTTGATCGTAGCTTCGAAACGAGCCGAAGAACACCAAAAATGGAGTCCGGAATCAAAAGATATGGCCAAAACAATTTTCAGAATTTTCAGTTTTCTGGCGGTACGCTTAACCCAGCGGTAGTACCGCTGGTAGTACTGCTTGAGCGGTCCGAAGGGCAGTTTTGGCGGTGCCGGCTGGTGGTAGCACTGTAGCGGGGAGCCGCCCATCCCTGCCGCCGCTGGTGTGCGCAACCTCTACGTGAGTGAGGGGATGGTGCTGGTGTGGGGACCCCGGACTAGCTGTCCGAAATACCCGATTATGCTTAACACAACGATCCGTGTTCTGTCTGTCGTTGCACATAATCCGAATTGAATACCAAAGTTTACATCCATTACAATACCGAACTAAAAGTCTTACATAAATGGTCATTTAGACCAAGTCTTACATAGGTGCCTTCATGGCCAAACCAAAATATCAGCGGAAGCTACGGCGTAGTAGACATCGAATCCTAACGAAGACGACCCGACATGCAGCTGACTTGTGGAGATCCTTAGTTCGTGTAGAAGTCGCCATACTCCTGCTCGGCGTAGTGCTCCTCCTCGTAGTCTGGCTAGGTCAATAGCCAGGGACGAAACCAATATGAGTACATTGGAATGTACTCGCAAACTACCCCAACATGAGTATGCACTAGTTTTATTTTAATTTCCAACTTTTATTTGTTTAAAACATCTCTATATCTTTATTGAAAAAGGTAAGAAGAGTTTTATAACTATATTTTAAAGAAATCACCATTTTATCTGTTTCTCCAAAACTTCTCCTTTTTCCGACCATAGCCCGTCATGGTCCACTTCCTCCAACAACCTCATACCGATCCGTTGGTATAGGTGTAAGGAACATTCTCCACTTCATTTTCTTTTTAAAACTCAAAGTCTTTCAAAACTTTGCACATGGTCTTAGGACAGCCTCCCAATTGTCCATATCCGAGGACTCGGCTATTCGAATAGTTTTAACCCTCTGCAGAGGTAGCACGCTTTTAGCCCACATTCATCCGGTAAGTCATCGTGTCAGCCACGTCCCGCCATACCAGGTGTATGCGAAGTTGATCCACCGACCATAGCCTCTTATTTGCTCATGCTAGTATAGGATCCTTCCCATATGACACTTTCCATCGACACTCAGTCCAGTTTCCTGTCAGAAACCCTAAGTGTGAGGACTCATAGTTTTATCCGGTGGTTTATGGTGGAACCTTCTATCCTCCCCACCAACTTGTGTGAGGACCCGGGTCAGGGGGTAGGTACTCGGACCATCCCCTCATGCATAATGTAGTGATCTCCGTCGATGAGGTGTCCCATACTAATAAGAGCAAACTACATGACTAAACAATATTTATTTATGTCCAAAATTATGGCAGAAACTTGTGGAACATGTTTAATTGCATAACTTGAGTTTTGTTGGTCACAAAAATACAAACTAAATTTCTGCAGAAAGCTACTGATGTGTAAAAGACAACCCAATTTGATTTGGATTAATTGGAGTTACCAAACTCCCTACACAATTGTTTTAATCCAGTAACTTCATAATCAAGTTTTAGCTACAATTAAGTTCTGTTGATCCTAAAATTAAATCCTTTTAGGGTTAACTAAACATGACTAAATGTGATCTAAAAAAATTGGTCCTAATTCATTTGGGTTAACCATTAAACATATTTAAATGTTTTAGTGCAGAAGGGTGTTCAAACTTCAACTTTATACTAAACAATTAATACTACACAAATAATTCTACCAAAATTAGGGAAGCTAATACATGGCAGTACTAAGCTAACAAAATTGTTTTGGAATTATTTGGACTAACAGAGTATCAGAAACAAATAAGTTTAGAATTTAAACCTTCTATGGTATTTTTAATACTACACTTTTATTATTTATCTAAATGAATTGAATCCACTTGGGTTGGTTAAACATTTTTATAAGCTTTCCAGAACAGTTGGATTTGATTTATTTGGATGTCTAGATCTCAAGTTATTGAATTTTGAAGTTAGGTCCAGTACTGATATTGCAGAGAAGTTTAAATTCGAATTTAATTGTTCTCTGGATAATGTTGAAAACTATGACAGGTGGGGCCTACGCGTCAGCGTCACAGGGAAAAATCCCGCGTTGTGGATAATGTTTAAAATGCTGACGGGTGGGGCCATCCATCAGCCTAACATCTAAACGAAGGGGTACGTTGCCGTTGGATTTAGATCCAACGGCCCACGTTTGCCCACATCGACGACGAACGTCGGCGACCTAAAACAAGCGGTGCCGAGGCTCCGGCGATGGCGAGGTGGATGATTGGCTCACCTAGGGGGCTCGGGATGTCGTGGTGATGATGCGAATCGATGGCGGAGCCTCGGGGAAGGTTGCTGGAGGACTCGAGCTTGCTGGGACGGCGTGTATCGTCGACGGCGAGCTCCTCCGCTTCCACGGCTAGCTCCAGCAACTCCGGCGAGGTCCTGGTGTCTCCCCTGTGCACGAAACAGAGGGAAAACGAGGCGTGTGAGTGCGGTGTGGGTGCAGAGGGGCTCGGGGTGGTTAAATAGGGCAGGGGCCGGCGTATCGTGGACGAAGCGCACGGACGGCGTCCATGGCGCCTCCGGCGAGATATTTCTCGATTCCACCGCGACACGTGCAAGAAGCTCAAGGCAGAGGGGTCGGGGGCGGGCGGTCCGGACGTGTTCTAGAAGGTCGTGGCCCGAGCCTTGCGTGTCAAGGAGCAGCGAGGGGCTCTAATTTGGCCGGCAACGGCGAGCTTGCCACGGCAATTGCACAGGGGACAGGGGCGGCGTTGGGGCAAGGGAGAGGCTCGAGTGCTTCTCCTCTGCGTGCAGAGGCTGCAGAGGCACGATGGCGCGGGCGGACGCGAGCAGGGGGCCTGGGCGGCCAGGAAACGGCGTCGAACGCCATGGCGACACGGCGCGCTGCGTCGGGGCGAGGGAGAGAGGTAGGGGATGACGGTTTTGCAGAAAACCCCCTGCCTCCTCTTTTCTCTGTTTTTTCTTTATTTCTTTTTAGTCCAGTAGCTTTCCTAGGATTTAATTGGAGCACTTAAACAATTTGGAAAAATTTGCAAATATTTGTGGGGCTTTCCCATAACATGTAGAAGCTCCACAAAATTTGGCTTTGCAAAAAAAATGTTTTGAATCATTTTTTTCATAGGGTTTTAATTATGGTATTTTGATTTATTTCAATTGTTTTTACTTTTGAATTTTAAAATAGGTGTAAAATATTATTTGGAGAGATAAGTAGTAAGGATGAAATGAGAGTGGTTACTATACCACTCCTCTGAATTTTTGTTTGGAAGAAAGTTTAATTTCTTTGTGTGTCACTTGCCACTTCTATTTATTTCTTGTTTCCACTTTTGTTTTTGTATTTCAAATTGTTAATTCAAGCAAACAACAACACAAGCAACAAGAAATAATTACCACAAGCAACAAGCAAACAAACACATATAATTAACAAAAGTTTTTGTTGGCCCACATTTTTGGATAAATTACTGATTATAATTTGGGATGTTACAGATCCTTCCCCCCTTAAAATAAATCTCGTCCCGAGATTTGCTAGGCTGGGTACTAAAGAGATTTGGGAATTCGCTCTAAGATAATCTTCGCGTTCCCAAGTTGCTTCTTCTTCAGAGTGGTTAGTCCACTGGACTTTGTAGAACTTGATCGCGCTTCGGGTAACACGAACATCTTCTTCGAGAATCTTGAGGGGTCTCTCACGATAAGTCAGGTCTTGGTTCAGGTCGATGGAGAGGTGGTCGATGTTTTTGAAAACATCAGGCTGGTCAGGAACTTCAAGACACTTCCGGAGCAAGGAAATGTGGAAGACATCATGATAATCTCCTAACTCCGGGGCAATTCCAGCTGATAGGATACTTCTCCTCGACGAGCAATGATCTTGAAGGGTCCAATATACCTTGGCGCTAATTTTCCTTTGACATGGAAACGCTGCATTCCTTTAAGGGGTGTCACTCGGAGATAACATAATCTCCGACTGAAGTGAGTCACGGCGCTTGGTGTCAGCGTAACTCTTCTGACGGGATTGGGCAGTTTTGAGGCGTTCACGAATAAGCTGAACTTGCTCTTCAGCTTCACGGAGGGTATCTGGTCCGAACAATTTGCTTTCTCCGGTATCGGACCAATTCAGGGGTGTACGACACTTCTTGCCGTAAAGGGCTTCAAAAGGGGCCATTTGCAGACTGGACTGATAACTGTTGTTGTACGAGAACTCTGCAAACGGAAGACAATCTTCCCACTTGGAACCATAGGATAGAACACATGCGCGAAGCATGTCCTCCAATATCTGGTTCACTCGCTCAGTTTGGCCATCGGTCTGGGGATGATAAGCTGTGCTAAATGCTAACTTGGTTCCGAGGGCTTCATGAAGGGATTTCCAGAATCTTGAGGTGAATTGCGTGCCTCTATCAGATACAATCTTTTAGGCACACCATGCAGGCTTACTATTCTGGAAATATACAGGTCTGCTAACTGAGCTCCGGTATGGTGGTCTTGACAGGAATAAATGGGCAACCTTGGTCAGTCGATCAACGATGACCCAGATTGAATCATGGCCTCGGTTGGATCTTGGAAGTCCGGTAATAAAATCCATTCCAATCTCATCCCACTTCCACTCGGGAATTTTCAAAGGTTGAAGCAATCCAGCGGGTCGCTGATGTTCAGCCTTGACTCGCTGACAGATATCACACTTGGCTACGAATGAACCAATCTCTCGCTTCATTCCATGCCACCAAAATCTTTCTCGAAGGTCTTGGTACATTTTGGTTCCGCCGGGGTGGATTGAATAAGGGGTCTCATGGGCCTCCTTCAGGATTAACTCCTTAAGTTCCGTGACATTGGGCACACAGATACGGTCATTGAATTTCAGCACTCCTTCAGCATCTTCGGTAAAACCGGGTGCTTTGCCGAGGGAAATCTTCTTCTAATTCCTTCAATGCTTTCATGACCTTTTTGGGCTTCTTTGATTTGATCCATCAGGGTTGGGGTTAACTCTAAATTGGCGAGATAACCATGGCTAACAAGTTCTAGTCCAAAATCTTTGAACTCTTTGAACAAGGCTGGCTGTTCGGCTTGGATCAAGGCATTCAGGGTGCAGGGTTTGCGACTAAGGGCATCGGCAACTACATTAGCCTTTCCGGGGTGATAATGGATTCCAATATCATAATCCTTGATTAATTCCATCCATCTCCTCTGTCGCAGGTTCAACTCCTTCTGGGTGAAAATATACTTCAAGCTCTTATGATCTGTATAGATCTCACAGCGATGTCCCGCAAGATAGGGACGCCACGTTTTAAGAGCAAGAACAACAGCAGCTAACTCCAGGTCATGGGTTGGGTAATTCTCTTCATGCGGTCGCAACTGCCGGGACAGATACGACACAACTTTGCCTTCTTGCATCAGAACGCAACCAAGTCCGAGGCGTGATGCATCGCAATACACGTCGAAACTCTTGGTGACGTCTGGCATAATCAAAATTGGGGCTGAGGTTAGTCTCTTCTTCAGTTCTTGGAAACTATCTTCACACTTCTGAGTCCATTCAAATTTCTTGTCCTTCTTCAACAGTTGGGTCATGGGTTTGGCTATACTGGAAAATCCTTCAACGAACTTGCGGTAATAACCGGCGAGTCCGGATTTCAGTCACACTGGTTGGGGCTAACCAGTCAACAATGGCTTGGATCTTCTCGGGTCAACAGAAATTCCTCCGGCAGATACAACATGTCCGAGAAATGCCACTTCACTGAGCCAAAACTCACACTTGCTAAGCTTGGCATACAGCTGGTGCTCTCGGAGGTCTCCAAAACTAGACGCAGGTGTTCAGCATGCTCTTCTTCGGTCTTGGAATAAATAAGGATGTCATCAAGGAAAACTACCACGAACTTGTCGAGGTACTCCATGAAAATCTTGTTCATGAGATTCATGAAATAGGCTGGGGCATTGGTCAGACCAAAGACATCACGGTGTATTCAAACAAACCGTAACGAGTGGTGAAGGCGGTCTTGGGAATGTCTGTCTCTCGGATCTTCAACTGATGGTAACCTGTCCGAAGATCGATCTTGGAAAAGACTCGGGCTCCGTTCATTTGATCGAACAGATCCTCGATCTTGGGAAGAGGGTACTTGTTTTTAATGGTCACGTCATTCAGCTTGCGATAATCCACACACAGGCGTGTGGTACCGTCTCTCTTGTCCACAAAAATAATGGGTGATCCCCAAGGTGAAGCGCTTGGGCGAACAAGTCCTTTGCTGAGCATATCTGCCAACTGCTTCTTCAACTCAACCAGTTCTTCCGGATTCATCCGATAAGGCTTTGGGATATAGGGGCTGTTCCTGGGATAAGCTCAATTATGAACTCAATTCCCGGTCTGGCGGCATACCAGGCAATTCTTCAGGGAAAACATCTCGAATAGGTGAACAACACGGATCTCATCTAGGGGGGTCGAGCTATGCTCTCATGGCAGCCTGGGTGAGAATGTGGTTTCAGACACATACTCCACTTCTACTTCTTTGTCGGTGGTGATGGATACAGCTCTTCTGGCACAGTCAATTCGACCATGGTACTTGGCTAACCAATTCATACCGAGTATAACATCGATGCCTTGGGTTCCCAGAACAATTAAGTTAACTGGAAACTTTTCTCCTTTGATCTCAAGGGGTACATCGGAGCAAAACATCTTGGTCTCTACGGTGGATTCTGGGATTTGGATGACCATGGGTTTGGGTAAGAGGCTCTCGACTAAACCTCCCTTAGCAACAAATTCTTGGGTAACAAATGAATGGGTAGCACCAGAATCAAACAGAACAGTTGCAGGTACTGAGTTGACAAGGAACGTACCCAGCACAACATCTGGCGCATCCTGAGCTTCTTCAGCATTGATGTGGTGCAGACGACCCTTGGCAACAGCAGCATTTCCGCGGGGTGCGGCATTCTTGCCATTTCCATTGCGGCCTTGACCATTGTTCGGTGCCGGCGCATTGGGGCGCTGAACATTCCTCTTGGGATTGGGGCATTCTCTGGAGTAGTGACCCTTGTTGCCGCATTCAAAGCAGACAACATTGGTATTGCGGGTGAAGTTGTTGAAGTTTCCTCCGGGACGGTTATTGTCATTGGGGCGGTTGAAGTTGTTTGGGCGGTTAGGGAAATTGGGGCGTGGAGCTTGGGGTGGACGATAAGCAGGCCTGGGGTTTTGCTGAAAGATACGAGGCTTCTGGCTGCTCGAACCTTCCTGAGCATTCATCCTCCTCTTGCGACCTTCATACATAGACTTGCGCTTGGTCTCCAGCTGGATGGCTTTGTCCACAAGTGACTCCAGATCATAGAAGTCATGGATAACCAGAGCACACTGCAGTTCATCATGAAGTCCACTCATGAAACGCTCCATCTTCTTCTTCTCAGTGTCGGTGTCATCAGGAGCATACCGAGATAAGTCGGTAAACTCATCCAGATAACCGACCACATCTTTACTTCCCTGCCTCAGCTGCGGAACTCATCCTTCTTCCTCTCAATAAGTCCGCTGGGAATATGCTTCTTGCGGAACTTCTCCTGGAACTCAGCCCAGTTGATAACATGACCAGCTTGCTGGAGAGCCTTGGTAGTTTCCCACCAAGCTCGTGCAGGTCCAGCGAGATAGTGGGTTGCATACAACACTTTCTCATTTTCTCCCACAGCAGCAACTTCCAGATTGTTGTCGATGGTGCGAAGCCAATCATCGGCTTCCAGGGGTGAAGTCCCTTGGAATAGGTAGGTGGGTTGGTCTTCTGGAAATCGCCTAAGGTGGATCGCTGGTTTCCATCACCATTGCCATTGCCATCATTGTTGTTGTTGTTATTGTTGTTGTTGTTGTTATAAGCGGCTGCGAGTTGCTGTAGGGCAGCGAGATGAGCTTGGCGCTCTCCGGGCATTCGTTCCTCCATGATAAGCGCGAGAAGTTGGGCGGGGGTTGGGTCCGGTGGTGGTGGTGCTTCCTTCCGCACGACGGGGCGGCATCCTGAAGCACACCGGGTATAAGAGGCAAGGAAAAAGTTCGACTAAGGGAAAAGACGATTTCGCAAGTGGTTGATTAATTTAAGGATTATATGAAAATATTTACACAGATCAAACAAGACAAACATACTTATATATTACCAACATCACATCAAGGAGTTCACAACAACATCAAGCTTACAACATCAAGCTTACAACATCCCTACATCTAAGATACATAACATCTGGTTTCCAAAAGAACCACTACTTCGACTCGACTAGCGATAGGGGGTCAACCTAATCCTGCGGTAGTGATCAAGTCACTCGCCTACTGAGGTGGAACCTCCAGCTCTAACACGTCAGCATCTGACTGGTAGGGTGGCTCCTCGGGATCCTCCTCCTCGTCCTCGAGAACTGCCTCGAGTGGCTCCTCCTCCTCGTCCTCGAGTACTGCCTCGAGTGGCTCCTCCTCCTCGTCAACTAACTCCTCATCGTCCTCCTGATCATAATCCATCTCCTCCACGAAGTCATCATCGTCACTGAGGAAAGCGTTGTTCTCCTTGCGGAGATCCTCGCCCTCCTCCTCCATCTCGTCAGTATGGTGCTCTAGCTCCTCGATCAGCTGGTCCTGCTCTGCCACCTTCTTGCGGAGCTTCACGATGGTCCTCCTCAGCTGGGCCCTCTTCGTGAGAAGAGCGACCTTCTCCTCCAGCAGCTTCTCCTCATTCTCGCGAATCTCAACAAGCGAGATGCGATCAAAGTGAAGCTGAACCTTAGTGCGCATCAGATCATCCTGGGTGTAGTGAAGTAAGAGCTCCATGTCCAGGATGTAGCTCCCAAACATCGGGTGGTAAAGGGTAGGAGTAGGGTGTCCGTCGCTGTTGCGCCTCCCGTAGAACCGGAAACGGGAGTTTGCCAACTCCGTCTTGTGCTCCTCACAAAGTCGGGCTAGCAACCTCTGTGCGGCAGTACAGAGACCGTCAACCCAGATAGAGCCTTGGTGGTGAAGATGATCGTCCTGGAACTGGGGACTTGATGTTCCTGCGAACTGACGACTCGATGAGCCAACTCAGTCTCCCGACTCCGTGAACGTCAACCTGAGCTCCTTTGAACTCTGGAGCGGGGACCTAACAGCTTGCTCAACTCGAACAAGTCCCTCTCGAACGTCAGCTTGCTGTCCTTCTCAAGCTGAACGAACTCGGTCCAATGGAGTGCCATCTACAATTTTTAACAAAATTTTAAGTTAGTGAGGTGACAAGTGTATCAAAATTTTAAATGTAGTGAGGCAACAAGTGAGTCGAATTTTAAGCTTAATGAGAAGTGTGCAAAATTTTAAGGATACAGGGAAAATGTATATTTAATGAGAGTAAAATTTTGCATAAGTAAGAGGATTGGAGATAAGCAGTTTTCGAAAATACTTCACTCCTTTTTTTAGAAATTAATCTTTTGTAACGTCTAACGACCATGCTAACTAAGGTTTCCTAAAGTCAGGATGGCTCTGATACCAAGTCTGTGGGGACCCCGGACTAGCTGTCCGAAATACCCGATTATGCTTAACACAACGATCCCGTGATCAGTCTGTCGTTGCACATAATCCGAATTGGATACCAAAGTTTACATCCATTACAATACCGAATTAAAAGTCTTACATAAATGGTCATTTAGACCAAGTCTTACATAGGTGCCTTCATGGGCCAAACCAAAATATCAGCGGAAGCTACGGCGTAGTAGACATCATATTCTAACGATGACACCCGACAGGCAGCTGACTTGTGGAGATCCTTAGTTCGCGTAGAAGTCGCCATACTCCTGCTCGGCGTAGTGCTCCTCCTCGTAGTCTGGCTAGGTCAATAGCCAGGGACGAAACCAATATGAGTACATTTGAATGTACTCGCAAACTACCCCAACATGAGTATGCACTAGTTTTATTTTAATTTCAACTTTTATTTATTTAAAACATCTCTATATCTTTATTGAAAAAGGTAAGAAGAGTTTTATAACTATCTTTTAAAGAAATCACCATTTTATCTGTTTCTCCAAAACTCCTCCTTTTTCCGACCATAGCCCGTCATGGTCCACTTCCTCCAACAACCTCATACCGATCCGTTGGTATAGGTGTAAGGAACATTCTCCACTTCATTTTCTTTTTAAAACTCAAAGTCTTTCAAAAACTTGCACATGGTCTTAGGACAGCCTCCCAACTGTCCATATCCGAGGACTCGGCTATTCGAATAGTTTTAACCCTCTGCAGAGGTAGCACGCTTTTAGCCCACATTCATCCGGTAACTCATCGTGTCAGCCACGTCCCGCCATACCAGGTGTATGCGAAGTTGAGCCACCGACCATAGCCTCTTATTTGCTCATGCTAGTATAGGATCCTTCCCATATGACACTTTCCATCGACACTCAGTCCAGTTTCCCGTCAGAAACCCTAAGTGTGAGGACTCATAGTTTTGTCCGGCGGTTTATGGTGGAACCTTCTATCCTCCCCACCAACTTGTGTGAGGACCCGGGTCAGGGGGTAGGTCCTCGGACCATCCCCTCATGCATAACGGAGTGATCTCCGTCGATGAGGTATCCCATACTAATAAGAGCAAACTACATGACTAAGCCCTGTTCCCATATGGGGGTAAATGTGGTCGCACAGGGTAGGACACTGTGCATTTTTCATAAACATCACCATTCTCCATTTCTCCACTTCAACACCGACATCTCGGTATTCCATAATCACTCAAGTATTTTCAAAGGAGTTTTGAATAAACAACATTGTTTCCCATCCTATAGTTTTATATAAACTACCTTATATTTCTACATAGGGTGGCAAAATAATATCCATATACTTTTGAAAAGGTTTTGTAAACCATTGCCTTAAGAGTAAATCATTTGATCAAAGTAGATGCATATGTATTTAGGTGCAAGCTCAGAGAGTAGCTTGCCTTGCTCGGCAAAGTGGACTTGGTCTTGATCTTCAGATTCAACAAACTCTCCTTCCTCGATAAATCCGACAGCGTTCTCGTCTAATTAATAAACAAACAAATACAACAATCACTAAACTACTCAAGCAATCATCTCAACATAACAATCATAAACATCACAAATAGCTACTGCACACATCAAACAATACAATTTGGTTTCAAATTAATTGAACTAAACAATATTTATTTATGTCCAAAATTATGGCAGAAACTTGTGGAACATGTTTAATTGCATAACTTGAGTTCTGTTGGTCACAAAAATACAAACTAAATTTCTACAGAAAGCTACTGATGTGTAGAAGACAACCCAATTTGATTTGGATTAATTGGAGTTACCAAACTCCCTACACAATTGTTTTAATCCAGTAACTTAATAATCAAGTTTTAGCTACCAATTAAGTTCTGTTGATCCTAAAATTAAATCCTTTTAGGGGTAACTAAACATGACTAAATGTGATCTAAAAAATTGGTCCTAATTCATTTGGGTTAACCATTAAACATATTTAAATATTTTAGTGCAGAAGGGTGTTTAAACTTCAACTTTATACTAAACAATTATACTGCACAAATAATTCTACCAAAATTAGGAAGCTAATACATGGCAGTACTAAGCTAACAAAATTGGTTTGGAATTATTTGGACTAACAGAGTATCAGAAACAAACAAGTTTAGAATTTAAACCTTCTAGGTATTTTTAATAATACACTTTATTATTTATCTAAATGAATTGAATCGACTTGGGTTTGTTAAACATTTTCATAAGCTTTCCAGAACAATTGGATTTGATTTATTTGGATGTCTAGATCTCAAGTTATTGAATTTTGAAGTTAGGTCCAGTACTGATATTACAGAGAAGTTTAAATTCGAATTTAATTGTTTTCTGGATAATGTTGAAAACTATGACAGGTGGGGCCTACGCGTCAGCGTCACAGGGAAAAATCCCGCGTTGTGGATAATGTTTAAAATGCTGACGGGTGGGGCCAGCCGTCAGCCTAACATCTAAACGAAGGGGTACGTTGCCGTTGGATTTAGATCCAACGGCCCACGTTTACCCACGTCGACGACGAACGTCGGCGACCTAAAACAAGCGGTGCCGAGGCTCCGGCGACGGCGAGGTGGATGATTGGCTCACCTAGGGGGCTCGGGAGGTCGTGGTGATGATGTGAATCGACGGCGGAGGCTCGGGGAAGGTTCCTGGAGGACTCGAGCTTGCTGGGACGGCGTGTATCGTCGACGGCGAGCTCCTCCGCTTCCACGGCTAGCTCCAGCAACTCCGGCGAGGTCCTGGCGTCTCCATGTGCACAAAACAGAGGGAAAACAAGGCGTGTGAGTGCGGTGTGGGGGCAGAAGAGAGTGCAGGCCAGAAAGAAGAGAAAGAGAGGGTGTGGATCGCGGCCATGACCGACCTCGACGGCGGCAGAGGCTGCGGCAGTGCACACCCTCATGGCGGTGCACGGTGAATTGGAGAGGGGGAGAGGGAGTGAGGATGGTGTGGAGTGTCCAGAGGGGCTCGGGGTGGTTAAATAGGGCAGGGGCCGGCGTATCGTGGACGAAGCGCACGGACGGCATCCATGGCGCCTCCGGCGAGATATTTCTCGATTCCACCGCGACGCGTGCAAGAAGCTCAAGGCAGAGGGGTCGGGGGGGGGGGGGGGGGGGGGGTCCGGACGTGTTCTAGAAGGTCGTGGCCCGAGCCTTGCGTGTCGAGGAGCAGCGAGTGGCTCTAATTTGGCTGGCAACGGTGAGCTTGCCACGGCGATTGCAGAGGGGATAGGGGCGGCGTTGGGGCAAGGGAGAGGCTCGAGTGCTTCTCCTCTGCGTGCAGAGGCTGCAGAGGCACGATGGCGTGGGCGGACGCGAGCAGGGGGGCCTGGGCGGCCAGGAAACGGCGTCGAACGCCATGGCGACACGGTGCGCTGCGTCGGGGCGAGGGAGAGAGGTAGGGGATGACGGTTTTGCAGAAAACCCCCTGCCTCCTCTTCTCTCTGTTTTTTTCTTTATTTCTTTTTAGTCCAGTAGCTTTCCTAGGATTTAATCGGAGCACTTAAACAATTTGGAAAAATTTGCAAATATTTGTGGGGCTTTCCCATAACATGTAGAAGCTCCACAAAATTTGGCTTTGCAAAATAAAATGTTTTGAATCATTTTTATTCATAGGGTTTTAATTATGGTATTTTGATTCATTTCAATTGTTTTTACTTTTGAATTTTAAAAATATGTGTAAATATTATTTGAGAGAGATAAGTAGTAAGGATGAAATGAGAGTGGTTACTATACCACTCCTCTGAATTTTTTGTTTGGAAGAAAGTTTAATTTCTTTGCGTGTCACTTGCCACTTCTATTTATTTCTTGTTTCCACTTTTGTTTTTATATTTCAAATTGTTAATTCAAGCAAACAACAACACAAGCAACAAGAAATAATTACCACAAGCAACAAGCATAATCAAACACATATAATTTAACAAAAGTTTTTGTTGGCCCACATTTTTGGATAACATTACTGATTATAATTCTGGGGTGTTACAGCTGGTGTCCACCGCAGTCTTCGGGGTGCTCGCCGCCCCCGCGCAGCTCCGTGGCCGCGCCGGCCACCGCCTCTCTGGCCACGTGCGCAGTGCCGTGGCTACATCAACCACCGCCGCTGCAGTCTTCGCGTCGCTCGCCGGCCCCGGGCAGCGCCGTGGCCTATCCGTCCACCGCCGCCCCAGTCTTCGGGGTGCTCGCCGGCCCCGTGCAGCTCCGTGGCCGCGCCGTGGCTACGTCGGCCACCGCCGCTGCAGTCTTCGCGTCGCTCGCCGGCCCCGGGCAGCGCCGTGGCCGAGCCGTCCACCGCCGCCCCAGTCTTCGGGGTGCTCGCCGGCCCCGTGCAGCTCCGTGGCCGCGCCGGCCACTGCCTCGCCGCCCCCCGTGCGCAGAGCCCTGGTAGCGTTGACCAGGGCGGACCAGACGGAGTTGTCTCGTGGAAGAAGAGAGAGGGGAAAGAAATTGGGTGGCTGACAGGTGGGCCTCCGCATCTAACTCGCCTCCTCGTCCACGTGTGCTGCTATCTAGACCTTACGAATGGGCCTCACTTGTCAGAGTTGTTGACAATACGCTATTAGAACAAGATTTGCGCAGTTTGTTGCTATTAGCCTCATGGTTGGTACGTTTTTGAAAAAATCACCAGGAATGATACTGACCCGTTGTCAGAACATCAAATGTGGTAGATTTTTGTAATTTACTCCTCTGTCGAAATCCAGACTGTAACCTGGAACCCTGTATTCTACTCTGAATCTCGAGTGAATTCCGAGTGAGAGCGTAACAGTTGCTTTGTGGGAGCCTTTCCTCCAGTGACTGGCGAGCTGTTATCTTAGTGCGAGCCATTCTGCAAATAAGATGGTAAATCATGCACAGAAGTAATACTTTTTGACAAACGGAATTACAGAAGAAAAAAACCTGTTACTTCTTGAAAAAATATCAAAAGTAACCCAGCTAGCTCTGTTTTAGTGCATACCAGATCACCAACGATTCTCAGCTACGAGAAAAATCAAAGGGAACTGCGTCGGCTAAACTACTCGTGCTGGCGACCGACACACGCAAAATAAAGCAAGATCGACTTAAATGATCGATTAGTAGTCTAGAGGTAGGGTGAGACGGTTTACCTTACCTCTCGCGGTTTCTAGCTTGCGAATGCTCAGACCGATCGGCTCTTGTTCTTCTCTTCTGTTCTGACGTACAAGCAGCGGGGAGCCTATGCATCGCTCTTTGCGCTGTATCATGGACTCGCCTGCACGACAGGGTCGATCGTTCACATTGGGCCGGTCTGCAAAATCACGTCCACTCGGTCTACGCGAGAAGTCGCTTTTGTTTTTTCTGCAGGTTATAGCAGAATAGCAGGTGCGCTCGCTTGCGCATGCGGGGACCTGCTAGCTATGTTTTTTTAGGGTAATCTGCTCGCGATTTATGGGTACGTATCTTTTGGGAAAAATAAAGTCACGGGACAGAGTGTGCACACGTCCCTCACACTAGCATGGACGTTACTTTTTTCTTCTTTTCCTTTTGTTTTCGTAATTTTCGAAATATTCTAACAAATAAAAGTATTTTTCATTTTTCATAATGTTCCTATAATTTTAGAAGTGTTTTACTAGAAAATATTCATAGACTGTTTGATTTTTGTTTCAAAAATGAATATTTTTTCAAAATTGGAACCATTTTCATAAATGAACCATTATCAAAAAAGGAACATTTTCAAAAATCAGAACCATTTTTAAAATCAGAACCTTTTTCAAAAAATAAACATTTTTTGAAAAATGAACCATTTGCAAACTGAACCATTTTCAAACAAAGGAACATTTTCAAAAATCAGAACAATTTTCAAAAATCCATATATGAATACTGTTTCATTTTTAAAATTTGTCCATATATGAATACTGAACCATTTTTTAAAATCAAAATCGGTATTTCCAAGAATAGAAACCTTTTTCAAAAACTCGCAGCCATTTTTTAAAATTCGAACCATTTAAAAAATGAACAGTATTCATATATGGACAAATTTTAAAAATGAATAATTTTAAATCTGAACTATTTTCAAAATGCCGATGAACCAAAAATAATATTGAACCAAAATGTCGGTGAAACAAAAATAATATTAAACCAAAATGCCGGTAAACCAAAAATAAAAGTGTTCCAAAAATAACGGTGAACCGAAAATAATAGTAAACTAAATAGGAAGTCAAATTCAGTTGAACGAAAAATACCGGTGTACAAAAAATGTGGGTGAACCAAAAATACCGGTGAACCAAAACTAAAAGTGAACCAAAAATGACGGTGAACCGAAAATAATAGTGAACTGAAAAGGAACTAAAATTCGGGTGAACCAAAAATACAGGTGAACCAAAAATGCGGTGAACCAAAAATAATATTGAACCAAAATGGCGGTGAACCAAAACTAAAACTGAACCAAAAATGATGGTGAAGCGAAAATAATAGTGAACTGAAATGGAACGAAAATTCAGGTGAACCAAAAATACCGGTAAACCAAAAATAAGGGTGAACCAAAAATACGGTGAATCAAAAATAATATTGAACCAAAAATGCCGGTGAACCAAAACTAAAAGTGAACCAAAAATGATGGTGAACCGAAAATAATAGTAAACTGAAAGGAACTAAAATTCGGGTGAATCAAAAATACGGTAAACCAAAAATGAGGGCGAACCAAAAATGCGGTGAACCAAAAATAATATTGAACCAAAAATAACGGTGAACCAAAACTAAAAGTGAACCAAAAATGACGGTGAACCGAAAATAATAGTGAATGGAAAAGGAACAAAAATTGGAGTAAACCAAAAATAGCGGTAAACAAAAAATGAGGGTGAACCAAAAATGCGGTGAACCAAAAATAATATGGAACCAAAAATAACGGTGAACCAAAACTAAAAGTGAACCAAAAGTGACGGTGAACCAAAAATAATAGTAAACTGAAAAGGAACTAAAATTCGGGTGAACCAAAAATACCGGTAAACCAAAAATGAGGGTGAACCAAAAATGCGGTGAACCAAAAATAATATAGAACCAAAAATAACGGTGAACTAAAACTAAAAGTGATCCAAAAATGACGGTGAACCGAAAATAATAGCGAATGGAAAATGAACTGAAATTCGGGTAAACAAAAAATACCGGTAAATCAAAAATGAGGGTGAACCAAAAATGTGGTGAACCAAAAATAATATTGAACCAAAAATAACGGTGAACCAAAACTAAAAGTGAACAAAAAATGACGGTGAACCGAAAATAATAGTGAATGGAAAAAGAACTAAAATTCGTGTAAACCAAAAATACCGGTAAACCAAAAATGAGGGTGAACCAAAAATGCGGTGAACCAAAAATAATATTGAACCAAAAATTCCGGTGAACCAAAAATAAAATTGAATCAAAAAAGACGGTGAACCGAAAATAATAGTGAACTGAAAATGAACTAAAATTCGGGTGAACCAAAAATACCGCTGAACGAAAAATGCAAGTGAATCAAAAATAATATTGAAACAAAAATACCGGTGAACCAAAAATAATATTGAACCAAAAATGTTGTTGAAACAAAAAATAATAGTGAATCGAAAAGTAACTAAATTTGGCTGAATTGAAAATAATTGTGAACCAAAAAAATATTAATATAGCACCAAATCACGTACCTAAAAATAAAGAAGGAAAAGTAAATTAAAATAAATAATAAAACATAAAAAAGAAAGAACAAAACGGAAAACAAAAATTAAACAGAAAAAGAATCGACAACATAGAAGAATAAAAAAGTGAATAAAGAAATATAAATACGAGTCCAACTGTGTCCCAGTGGCTATGCACTCCATCTGCATGTGTGGAGATGCCTAGTTCGAATCCCAACTCCGTCCTCTATCATTTTAGTACATCGCTATGGTGATGATGGGCCGGCCCACTTGGGGAATCCCTGTAGGCGAGTCGGAACTCCGACTCGCAAAGGGCGATAAATAGGGTTTGCGCAAGCAGCGTGAGAGAACGGGGGATTATATATAGGCGGTATCAAGAGGCCCACGTACGAGCCGACTTAGCGAAAGGATCGTGTAAGATTAGATTCCTTAAAATGCGCGATATTGATTGACAGTTAAATTAATCGGACGGCTCCGATCGCTGGTACGCGGATTAACGTGGGCACATGGAGCAGTGCTATTGGCTGGTGTTACAGGCACATGGATCGTGGATTTACCGGGATACAGTATCAAATAGTTATGGTGTGTTTATTTTCAAAAGTTTTTTCTTTTCAAATCAATGGACATTGCCCTCGATAATTTCAGTAAGGAAAATACATACCGAGACGGGAGCTCCTGGAAACCTACCCGCGCTGCCGCGACCACCTCCGCCTCCACCATAGATCGGTTTCCCCTCCTTCGACCGTCCTCGCCGGTGTCGCGAGGGGTGGGGAACCCGATCTATGGTTGGAGTTCTTGATAAAAGTAGTGTTTTCAATAGATTTGATTAGGGTTTTGGTGTCGTCTTCTTCATCAATGGAGTTTTCATCATCTACAATAAGCGATCTTCTGTTCTGCCTTCGACGACGAGATCTGCTTCCCGACGTCAATGGTGATGTTGTAAGATTAAATTTGTCTAGGTTTTGTCCTTTAGATCTTGCTTCACCGGATTGATTTTGGATATTTTCTTATGGTTGCCGCGAGGATTGTCCTCGCAATATTTGTCCGGCTGCAACGTCCTCGACAATGTTGATTCGTACTCTCGGTGTGGGGACCCCGGACTAGCTTTCCGAAATACCCGATTATGCTTAACACAACGATCCCGTGATCAGTCTGTCGTTGCACATAATCCGAATTGGATACCAAAGTTTACATCCATTACAATACCGAATAAAAAGTCTTACATAAATGGTCATTTAGACCAAGTCTTACATAGGTGCCTTCATGGGCCAAACCAAAATATCAGCGGAAGCTACGGCGTAGTAGACATCATATTCTAACGATGACGACCCGACATGCAGCTGACTTGTGGAGATCCTTAGTTTGCGTAGAAGTCGCCATACTCCTGCTCGGCGTAGTGCTCCTCCTCGTAGCCTGGCTAGGACAATAGCCAGGGACGAAACCAATATGAGTACATTTGAATGTACTCGCAAACTATCCCAACATGAGTATGCACTAGTTTTATTTTAACTTACAACTTTTATTTATTTAAAACATCTCTATATCTTTATTGAAAAAGGTAAGAAGAGTTTTATAACTATCTTTAAAAGAAGTCACCATCTCATTGGTTTCTCCAAAACCCTTCCTTTTCCTGACCATGGCTCACCATGGTCCATTTATTCCAACAACTCATACCACTCCATTTGGTATAGTTGTGTCACACCATCACCATTTCAATTTCTTTTAGACTTAAAAGCTTTTCCAAAACTTGCACATGGTCAAAGTAGGGTCTCCCAACTGTCCATATCCGAGGATTCGGCTATTCGAATAGTTTTAACCCTCTGCAGAGGTAGCACGCTTTTAGCCCACATCCATCCGGCAGCTCATCGTGTCCGCCACGTCTCGCCATACAGGGTGTATGCGAAGTAAGCCGTCGACCATAGCCCGTCCTTTGCTCATGCTAGTATAGTATCCTACCGCTACGAAATTATCATCCTTTCCATCTACACCCAGTCCAGATTCCCCGTCGGGAAACCTAAGTGTGAGGACTCGTAGTTCTGCCCGGCGAGCGAACCCTTCAATCCCCCATCCTCAGATGCCAGGACCCAGGTCAGGGGGTAGGTCGCCATGACCATCCCCTCATGGAACGAGGTCATCCTCGTTGTTGAGGAATCCCATACTAATATGAGCAAATTATTTGACTGCGCCCTTTTCCCATATGTGGGTAAATGTGGTCGCACATGGTATCGGCTGGTTGACGTAAGTACAAGGACACACTGTGCATTTTTCATAAACATCACCATTTTCCATTTCTCCACTTCAACACCGACACCTCGGTATTCCATAACCACACAAGTATTTCAAGGGAGTTTTGAGTAAACAACATTTATTTTCCCATCCTATAATTTTATATCAACTATCTTATACTTCTACATAGGTGGCAAAATAGTTTTCATATACTTGTAGAAAGGTTTTCAAAATCATTGATACTTTTGAATAACTCATGTGACAAAATAGATGTATGTAAATGCAAGCTCAGTGAAGTAGCTTGCCTTGCTCGGCAAAGTTCTCGGGTTCTTGTGCTTGCTGATCAAGGTATTCCCCCTCCTCGTAGACTTCGGCAACGTTCTCGTCTAAACGTTAAACAAGCAATGCAAACAATTACTAAACTACTCAAGCAAGCATCACAACATATCAATCATAAACATCACAAATAGCTACTGCACACATCAACCATACAATTTGGTTTCAAAATAATTGAATTAAACATCATTTATTTATGTTCAAAATTATGGCAGAAACTTGTGGAACATGTTTAATTGCACAACTTGAGTTCTGTTGGTCACAAAAATATAAACTAAATTTCTTTATAAATCTACTGATGTGTAGAAGACAACACAATTTGATTTGGATCAATTGGAGTTACCAAACTCCCTACACAATTGTTTGAATCCAGTAACTTAATAATCAAGTTAGCTACCAATTAATTTCTGTTGCTCCTAAAATTAAATCCTTTTAGGGTAACTAAACATGACCAAATGTGACCTAAAAAATTTGGTCCTAATTCATTTGGGTTAATCATTAAACATATTTAAATGTTTGAGTGCAGAAGGGTGTTCAAACTTCAACTTCATACTAAACAATTAATAATGCACAATTAATTCTACCAAAATTTGGGAAGCTAAAAGATGGCAGTACTAAGCTAGCAAAATTGGTTTTGAATTATTTGGACTAACAGAGTATCAGAAACAAACAAGTTTAGAATTTAAACCTTCTGTAGTATTTTAATAATACTTTTTATCTATTTAATTAAATGATATGAGACCACTTGAGTTGGTTAAACAATTTCATAAGCTTTCTAGAACAGTTGAGTTTGATTTATTTGGATTCGTAAATCTGAGATATTGAATTTCAAAGTTGGATCCAGTACTGACTTAACAGAGAAGTTTAAATTTGAATTTAATTTCTCTCTGGATAATGTTGAAAGCTATGACAGGTGGGGCCTACATGTCAGCGACACAGTGCGCGGTTGGAAATTAATAAAATCCTGACGAGCGGGGCTCGCCCGTCAGTCTCTCTCTCTTTCATTTAACCGAAGCGGTACGCGTACGTTGGATCGAGATCCAACGGCCCACGATCAAAGGCATCGGCGGCGACCTAAATTCGGCGGTGCTGCCGCGCCGGCGACGGCGAGGTGGAAGGATCTCTCACCTAGGGGGCTCGGGAGGTCGCGGAGATGATGCAGATCGACGGCGGCGCGTGGGAAGCTCCTGGCTGAGTTGCACTTGCTGGGGCGGAGTGGTTCGTCGGCGGCGAGGTCCCGATCTTCCACGGCCACGGACAGCAACTCCGGCGAGGTCCAACGGTCGCGTCTGGGCACTAATCAAAGGGAAAAGGGATGGGGTGAGTGCGGTGAGCTCGGGCAACAGCGTAGAGGGGTCAGAGGGAGAATGGAGCAGCAGGACGGCACGGCCGTGGTCGTGCTCACCTACGGCTCCGGCGGAGCTTCTCGGGAAGAAATCCAGAGCAGCGGTGGCTCAGCAGCCGCGGCTCTGCTCTCCTGGCGGTGTACGTGAGGTGGTGAAGCAAGGGAGGGAAGCAGGGGTGAAGGGAGTGGAGAATTCGTGAGGTGCGGGGTCGAGTTAAATAGGCGCATCGTCGGCGCACGGTGGTCGCGGTCCAGCGGCGTCCAGAGAGCGGGAGAGGCCGGTGCGTGCTGTCTGGGGGGTCCGGGATGGAGCTAGGGTTCACGGCGTAGCTGATCGCGTGTCGGGGAGCTGTGAGGGGGGCCAATTTGGCCGGCGCCGTCCAACTCCTCCGCGGCGTCGTCGGGGAACCGCGGCGTAATTGCGATGGGAGAGAGCTCGAGTGCCCTCCTCTGCGAGGCAGAGGGTGCAGAGGCACGGGAGCGAGGGTGGACGCGAGCAGGGGGGCCTGGGGGCCCGGGGAATGGCGAGGCCGCGGCGTGCGGCGTCGACACGGCGACGGAGAGGTAGGCGAAGAAGGTTTTGCAGAAAACCCCCTGGCTTCTCTCCTTTTCATTTCTTTCTTTTGTTTTTCAAACCAGAAGCTTTTCTCGAATTTAATTAGGGCACTAAATCTATTTATAAAAATTCAAGAAAATTTGTGAAGCCTTCCCATGGCATGCAGAAGCTTCACAAAAATTGGCTTTACAAAATAAAATGTTTTGAATCATTTTTGTTCATAGGGTTTTAATTATGAATTTGGTTTTATTTCCAATTGAATTTTACTTTTGAATTTTAAAACTAATTTAAAATATTGTTTGAGATAGAAAAGTAGTAAGGATAACATGGGAGTGTTTACATTACCACTCCTCTGAATTTTATTGTAAAGGAAAACAATTTCTCACTTGGAGAATTTTATGTGACACTTGTCACTTATTTTCTTGCTTTTCTTTTTATTTTATTTCTCTTCTTTTCTTCATGTCTTTATTTAGAGCAAACAACACATAACTAGCAAGAAATAAACCACACAAGCAACAATATGAGATCAACACATATAATTAAGCAAAAGTTTTTGTTGGCTCTCATTTTTGGAATAATAATACTGATTAATATTTTTGGGATGTTACAATCCTTCCCCCCTTAGAATAAATCTCGTCCCGAGATTTGCTAGGCCTGGGTACTAAAGAGGTCTGGAAATTCGCTTCGAAGATAATCTTCGCGTTCCCAAGTTGCTTCTTCTTCAGAGTGGTTAGTCCACTGGACTTTGTAAAACTTGATCGCACGTCTTCGGGTAACACGAACATCTTCTTCGAGAATTTTGAGGGGTCTCTCGCGATAAGTCAGGTCTTGGTTCAGGTCGATGGAGAGGTGGTCGATGTTTTTGAAAACATCAGGCTGGTCAGGAACTTCGAGACACTTCCGGAGCAAGGAAATGTGGAAGACATCATGATAATCTCCTAACTCCGGGGCAATTCCAGCTGATAGGATACTTCTCCTCGACGAGCAATGACCTTGAAGGGTCCAATATACCTTGGCGCTAATTTTCCTTTGACATGGAAACGCTGCATTCCTTTGAGGGGTGTCACTCGGAGATAAACATAATCTCCGACACTGAAAGTGAGGTCACGGCGCTTGGTGTCAGCGTAACTCTTCTGACGGGATTGGGCAGTTTTGAGGCGTTCACGAATAAGCTGAACTTGCTCTTCAGCTTCACGGAGGGTATCTGGTCCAAACAATTTGCCTTCTCCGGTATCGGACCAATTCAGGGGTGTACGACACTTCTTGCCGTAAAGGGCTTCAAAAGGGGCCATTTGCAGACTGGACTGATAACTGTTGTTGTACGAGAACTCTGCAAACGGAAGACAATCTTCCCACTTGGAACCATAGGATAGAACACATGCGCGAAGCATGTCCTCCAATATCTGGTTCACTCGCTCAGTTTGGCCATCGGTCTGGGGATGATAAGCTGTGCTAAAGCTAACTTGGTTCCGAGGGCTTCATGAAGGGATTTCCAGAATCTTGAGGTGAATTGCGTGCCTCTATCAGATACAATCTTCTTAGGCACACCATGCAGGCTCACTATTCTGGAAATATACAAGTCGCAACTGGTCCATAGTGGTGTTGACAGGATAAAATGGCAACCTTGGTCAGTCGATCAACGATGACCCAGATTGAATCATGGCCTCGGTTGGATCTTGGAAGTCCGGTAATAAAATCCATTCCAATCTCATCCCACTTCCACTCGGGAATTTTCAAAGGTTGAAGCAATCCAGCGGGCGCTGATGTTCAGCCTTGACTCGCTGACAGATGTCACACTTGGCTACGAAAGAACCAATCTCTCGCTTCATTCCATGCCACCAAAATCTTTCTCGAAGGTCTTGGTACATTTTGGTTCCGCCGGGGTGGATTGAATAAGGGGTCTCATGGGCCTCCTTTAGGATTAACTCCTTAAGTTCCGTGACATTGGGCACACAGATACGTCATTGAATTTCAGCACTCCTTCAGCATCTTCGGTAAAACCGGGTGCTTTGCCGAGGGAAATCTTCTTCCTAATTCCTTCAATGCTTTCATGATCTTTTTGGGCTTCTTTGATTTGATCCATCAGGGTTGGGGTTAACTCTAAATTGGCGAGATAACCATGGCTAACAAGTTCTAGTCCAAAGTCTTCGAACTCTTTGAACAAGGCTGGCTGTTCGGCTTGGATCAGGGCATTCAGGGTGCAAGGTTTGCGACTAAGGGCATCGGCAACTACATTAGCCTTTCCAGGGTGATAATGGATTCCAATATCATAATCCTTGATTAATTCCATCCATCTCCTCTGTCGCAGGTTCAATCTTTCTGGGTGAAAATATACTTCAAGCTTTGTGATGTATAGACCTCACAGCGATGTCCCGCAAGATAGGGACGCCACTTCTTAAGAGCAAAGACACAGCAGCTAACTCCAAGTCATGGGTTGGGTAATTCTCTTCATGCGGTCGCAACTGCCGGGACAGATACGACACAACTTTGCCTTCTTGCATCAGAACGCAACCAAGTCCGAGGCGTGATGCATCGCAATACACGTCGAAACTCTGGTGACGTCTGGCATAATCAAAATTGGGGCTGAGGTTAGTCTCTTCTTCAGTTCTTGGAAACTATCTCACATTTCTGAGTCCATTCAAACTTCTTGTCCTTCTTCAACAGTTGGGTCATGGGTTTGGCTATACTGGAAAATCCTTCAACGAACTTGCGGTAATAACCGCGAGTCCGAGAAAGCTTCGGATTTCATCACACTGGTTGGGGATAACCAGTCAAAATGGCTTGTATCTTCTCAGGGTCAACAGAAATTCCTCCAGCAGATACAATATGTCCGAGAAATGCCACTTCACTGAGCCAAAACTCACACTTGCTAAGCTTGGCATACAGCTGGTGCTCTCGGAGGGTCTCCAAAACTAGACGCAGGTGTTCAGCATGCTCTTCTTCGGTCTTGGAATAAATAAGGATGTCATCAAGGAAAACTACCACGAACTTGTCGAGGTACTCCATGAAAATCTTGTTCATGAGATTCATGAAATAGGCTGGGGCATTGGTCAGACCAAAGGACATCACGGTGTATTCAAACAAACCGTAACGGGTGGTGAAGGCGGTCTTGGGAATGTCTGTCTCTCGGATCTTCAACTGATGGTAACCTGTCCGAAGATCGATCTTGGAAAAGACTCGGGCTCCGTTCATTTGATCGAACAGATCCTCGATCTTGGGAAGAGGGTACTTGTTTTTAATGGTCACGTCATTCAGCTTGCGATAATCCACACACAGGCGTGTGGTACCGTCTCTCTTGTCCACAAAAATAATGGGTGATCCCCATGGTGAAGCGCTTGGGCGGACAAGACCTTTGCTTAGCATATCAGCCAACTGCTTCTTCAACTCAACCAGTTCTTCCGGATTCATCCGATAAGGCTTTTGGGATATGGGGGATGTCCCTGGGATAAGCTCAATTATGAACTCAATATCCCGGTCTGGCGGCATACCAGGCAATTCTTCTGGGAAAACATCCTTGAACAGGTGAACAACACGGATCTCATCTAGGGCGGGTCGAGCTATGCTCTCATGGCATCCGGGTCTGGTCTGGCTGGTCTCAGATGCATACTCCACTTCAACTCCATCATCAGAAGTGAGAGAAACAGCTCTTCGGGCACAGTCAATACGACCGTGATACTTGGCTAACCAATCCATTCCAAGAATAACATCTATGCCTTGGTTTCCTAAGATAATTAGGTCGGCTGCAAACCTTTCTCCTCCAATTTCTATGGGGGTTTCGGAACACATCTGGTTGGTTTTGGCTAACAGTCCTGGGGTTTGTACCAACATGGTTTGGGTAAAAGACTCCCGACTAAACCTCCCTTAGAAACAAACTCTTTGGTAATAAACGAATGGGTGGCACCAGAATCAAACAGAACAGTTGCAGGTACTGAGTTGACAAGGAACGTACCCAGCACAACATCTGGCGCTTCTTCAGCCTCTTCAGCATTGATGTGGTGCAGACGGCCTCTGACAACAGCAGCATTCCCGCGGGGTGCGGCATTCTTGCCATTACCATTTCCATTGCGGCCTTGACCATTGTTCGGTGCATTGGGGCGCTGGACAGGCTTCTTGGGATTGGGGCATTCTCTGGAGTAGTGACCTTTGTTGCCACATTCAAAGCAGACAACATTGGCATTGGGGTTGAAGTTGTTGAAGTTTCCTGGGACGGTTATTGTCATTGGGGCGGTTGAAGTTGTTTGGGCGGTTAGGGAAATTGGGGCGTGGAGCTTGGGGTGGACGATAGCAGGCCTGGGGTTCTGCTGAAAGATACGAGGTTTCTGGCTGCTCGAACCTTCCTGAGCATTCATCCTCCTCTTGCGACCTTCATACATAGACTTGCGCTTGGTCTCCAGCTGGATGGCTTTGTCCACAAGTGACTCCAGATCACGGAAGTCATGGATAACCAGAGCACACTGCAGTTCATCATGAAGTCCACTCATGAAACGCTCCATCTTCTTCTCTTCTTTGTCGGTGTCATCAGGAGCATACCGAGATAAGTCGGTAAACTCATCCAGATAACCGACCACATCTTACTTCCCTGCCTCAGCTTGCGGAATTCATCCTTCTTCCTCTCAATGAGTCCGTGGGAATGTGCTTCTTGCGGAACTTCTCCTGGAACTCAGCCCAGTTGATAACATGACCAGCTTGCTGGAGAGCCTTGGTAGTTTCCCACCAAGCTCTTGCAGGTCCAGCGAGATAGTGGGTTGCATACAACACTTTCTCATTTTCTCCCACAGCAGCAACTTCCAGATTGTTGTCGATGGTGCGAAGCCAATCATCGGCCTCCAGTGGGTGAAGTCCCTTGGAGTAGGTGGGTGGGTTGGTCTTCTGAAATCGCCTAAGGTAGATCGCTGGTTCCATCGCCATTGCCATTACCACCATTGTTGTTGTTGTTGTTGTTGTTGTTGTTGTTGTTGTTGTTATAAGCGGCTGCGAGTTGTAGGGCACGAGATGAGCCTGGCGCTCCTGCCGGGCATTTTCACGTTCCTCCATGATAAGCGCGAGAAGTTGGGCGGGGGTTGGGTCCGGTGGTGGTGGTGCTGATCCTGATCCTTCCGCATTGCTGCGACGGGGCGGCATCCTGAAGCACACCGGGTATAAGAGGCAAGGCAAGAAAAGTTCGACTAAGGGAAAAGACGATTCTCAAGTGGTTATTAATTTTAAGGATTATATGAAAATATTTCACACAGATCTAACAAGACAAACATACTTATATTTCACAAACATCACATCAAGGAGTTCACAACAACATCAAGCTTACAACATCAAGCTTACAATCACCTTACATCTAAGATACATACATCTGGTTTCCAAAAGAACCACTACTTCGACTCGACTAGCGATAGGGGTCAACCTAATCCTGCGGTAGTGATCAAGTCACTCGCCTACTGAGGTGGAACCTCCAGCTCTAACACGTCAGCATCTGACTGGTAGGGTGGCTCCTCGGGATCCTCCTCCTCGTCCTCGAGAACTGCCTCGAGTGGCTCCTCCTCCTCGTCAACTAACTCCTCCTCATCATCGTCCTCCTCACAATCCATCTCCTCCACGAAGTCATCATCGTCACTGAGGAAAGCGTTGTTCTCCTTGCGGAGATCCTCGCCCTCCTCCTCCATCTCGTCAGTATGGTGCTCTAGATCCTCAATCAGCTCGTCCTGCTCCGCCACCTTCTTGCGGAGCTTTACGATAGTCTTCCTCAGCTGGGCCCTCTTCCTGAGAAGAGCGACCTTCTCCTCCATCAGCTTCTCCTCGTTCTCGCGAAGCTCAACGAGCGACTCGCGGTCAAAGTGAAGCTGAATCCTAGTGCGCAACAGATCATCCTGAGTGCACTGAAGTAAGATCTCCATGTCCATGATGTAGCTCCCAAACATCGGGTGGTAAGGGAAGGAGTAGGGTGTCCGTCGCAGTTGCGCCTCCCGTAGAACCGGAAACGGGAGTCTACTAACTCCGCCTTGTGCTCCTCACAAAGTCGGGCTAGCATCCTCTGTGTAGCAGTACAGAGACCGTCAACCCAGGTGGCCTCCTTGGTGGTGAAGACGAGCGTCCTGGAACTGGGAGACTTGATGTTCCTGCGAACTGACGACTGATGAGCCAGCTCAGCCTTCCGACACCGTGAACGTCAATCTGAGCTCCCTCAAACTCTGGAGCGGGGCGACCTAACAGCTTGCTCAACTCGAACAAGTCCCTCTCAAACGTCAGCTTGCTATCCTTCTCAAGCTGAACGAACTCGGTCCAATGGAGTGCCATCTACAATTTTAAGCAAAATTTTAAGTTAGTGAGATGAAGTGTACAAAATTTTAATTAGTGAGGTAACAATAAGCAAATTTTAAGTTTAATGAGATGACAAGTCTGCAAAATTTTAAGGATACAAGGAAAATGTAATGTTTAATGAGAATAAATTTTGCATAAGTAAGAGGATTGGAGATAAGCAGTTTTCGAAAATACTTCACTCCTTTCTTTTAGAAATTAATCTTTTTGTAACATTTGTCTAACGACCATGCTAACTAAGGTTTCCTAAAGTCAGGATGGCTCTGATACCAAGTCTGTGGGGACCCCGGACTAGCTGTCCGAAATACCCGATTATGCTTAACACAACGATCCCGTGATCAGTCTGTCGTTGCACATAATCCGAATTGGATACCAAAGTTTACATCCATTACAATACCGAATAAAAGTCTTACATAAATGGTCATTTAGACCAAGTCTTACATAGGTGCCTTCATGGGCCAAACCAAAATATCAGCGGAAGCTACGGCGTAGTAGACATCATATTCTAACGATGACGACCCGACAGGCAGCTGACTTGTGGAGATCCTTAGTTTGCGTAGAAGTCGCCATACTCCTGCTCGGCGTAGTGCTCCTCCTCGTAGTCTGGCTAGGACAATAGCCAGGGACGAAACCAATATGAGTACATTTGAATGTACTCGCAAACTACCCCAACATGAGTATGCACTAGTTTTATTTTAACTTACAACTTTTATTTATTTAAAACATCTCTATATCTTTATTGAAAAAGGTAAGAAGAGTTTTATAACTATCTTTAAAGAAGTCACCATCTCATTTGTTTCTCCAAAACCCTCCTTTTCCTGACCATGGCTCACCATGGTCCATTTATTCCAACAACTCATACCACTCCATTTGGTATAGTTGTGTCACACCATCACCATTTCATTTCTTTTAAACTTAAAAGCTTTTCCAAAACTTGCACATGGTCAAAGTAGGGCTCCCAACTGTCCATATCCGAGGACTCGGCTATTCGAATAGTTTTACCCTCTGCAGAGGTAGCACGCTTTTCCCACATCCATCCGGCAGCTCATCGTGTCCGCCACGTCTCGCCATACAGGGTGTATGCGAAGTAAGCCGCCGACCATAGCCTGTCCTTTGCTCATGCTAGTATAGGATCCTACCGCTACGAAATTATCATCCTTTCCATCTACACCCAGTCCAGATTCCCCGTCGGGAAACCTAAGTGTGAGGACTCGTAGTTCTGCCCGGCGAGCGAACCCTTCAATCCCCCATCCTCAATGCCAGGACCCAGGTCAGGGGTAGGTCGCCATGACCATCCCCTCATGGAACGAGGTCATCCTCGTTGTTGAGGATCCCATACTAATATGAGCAAATTATATGACTACGCCCTTTTCCCATATGTGGGTAAATGTGGTCGCACAGGGTATCGGCTGGTTGACGTAAGTACAAGGACACACTGTGCATTTTTCATAAACATCACCATTTTCCATTTCTCCACTTCAACACCGACATCTCGGTATTCCATAACCACACAAGTATTTCAAGGAGTTTTGAGTAAACAACATTTATTTTCCCATCCTATAATTTTATATCAACTATCTTATACTTCTACATAGGTGGCAAAATAGTTTTCATATACTTGTAAAAAGGTTTTCAAAATCATTGATACTTTTGAATAACTCATGTGACAAAATAGATGTATGTAAATGCAAGCTCAGTGAAGTAGCTTGCCTTGCTCGGCAAAGTTCTCGGGTTCTTGTGCTTGCTGATCAAGGTATTCCCCCTCCTCGTAGACTTCGGCAACGTTCTCGTCTAAACGTAAACAAGCAATGCAAACAATTACTAAACTACTCAAGCAAGCATCACAACATATCAATCATAAACATCACAAATAGCTACTGCACACATCAACCATACAATTTGGTTTCAAAATAATTGAATTAAACATCATTTATTTATGTTCAAAATTATGGCAGAAACTTGTGGAACATGTTTAATTGCACAACTTGAGTTCTTTGGTCACAAAAATACAAACTAAATTTCTAGAAAGCTACTGATGTGTAGAAGACAACACAATTTGATTTGGATTAATTGGAGTTACCAAACTCCCTACACAATTGTTTGAATCCAGTAACTTAATAATCAAGTTTTAGCTACCAATTAAGTTATGTTGCTCCTAAAATTAAATCCTTTTAGGGGTAACTAAACATGACCAAATGTGACCTAACAAAATTGGTCCTAATTCATTTGGGTTAACATTAAACATATTTAAATGTTTGAGTGCAGAAGGGTGTTCAAACTTCAACTTCATACTAAACAATTAATAATGCACAATTAATTCTACCAAAATTTTGGAAGCTAATACATGGCAGTACTAAGCTACCAAAATTTGGGAAGCTAATACATGACAGTACTAAGCTAGCAAAATTGGTTTTGAATTATTTGGACTAACAGAGTATCACAAACAAACAAGTTTAGAATTTAAACCTTCTGTAGTATTTTTAATAATACTTTTTATCTATTTAATTAAATGACATGAGACCACTTGGGTTGGTTAAACAATTTCATAATATTTCCAGAACAGTTGAGTTTGATTTATTTGGATTCCTAAATCTCGAGATATTGAATTTCAAAGTTGGATCCAGTACTGACTTAACAGTGAAGTTTAAATTTGAATTTAATTTCTCTCTGGATAATGTTGAAAGCTATGACAGGTGGGGCCTACATGTCAGCGACACAGTGCGCGGTTGGAAATTAATAAAATCCTGACGAGCGGGGCCCGCCCGTCAGTCTCTCTCTCTTTCATTTAACCGAAGCGGTACGCGTCCGTTGGATCGAGATCCAACGGCCCACGATCAAAGGCATCGGCGGCGACCTAAATTCGGCGGTGCTGCCGCGCCGGCGACGGTGAGCTGGAAGGATCTCTCACTTAGGGGGCTCGGGAGGTCGCGGAGATGATGCAGATCGACGGCGGCGGCGCGTGGAAGCTCCTGGCTGAGTTGCACTTGCTGGGGTGGAGTGGTTCGTCGGCGGCGAGGTCCCGATCTTCCACGGCCACGGACAGCAACTCCGGCGAGGTCCAACGGTCGCGTCTGGATACTAATCAAAGGGGAAAAGGGATGGGGTGAGTGCGGTGAGCTCGGGCAACAGCGTAGAGGGGTCAGAGGGGAGAATGGAGCAGCAGGACGGCACGGCCGTGGTCGTGCTCACCTACGGCTCCGGCGGAGCTTCTCGGGAAGAAATCTAGAGCAGCGGCGGCTCAGCAGCCGCGGCTGCTCTCCTGGCGGTGTACGTGAGGTGGTGAAGCAAGGGAGGGAAGCAGGGGTGAAGGGAGTGGAGAATTCGTGAGGTGCGGGGTCGAGTTAAA
This sequence comes from Poa pratensis, assembly GCA_947311845.1. Classification (NCBI taxonomy): domain Eukaryota; kingdom Viridiplantae; phylum Streptophyta; class Magnoliopsida; order Poales; family Poaceae; genus Poa; species Poa pratensis. The sequence goes on from CAMZMU010000069.1 coordinate 48,059,805, forward strand.
TAGGCGCATCGTCGGCGCACGGTGGTCGCGGTCCAGCGGCGTCCAGAGAGCGGGAGAGGCCGGTGCGTGCTGTCTGGGGGGTCCGGGATGGAGCTAGGGTTCACGGCGTAGCTGATCGCGTGTTGGGGAGCTGTGAGGGGGGCCAATTTGGCCGGCGCCGTCCAACTCCTCCGCGGCGGTCATCGGGGAACCGCGGCGTAATTGCGATGGGAGAGAGCTCGAGTGCCCTCCTCTGCGAGGCAGAGGGTGCAGAGGCAGGGAGCGAGGGTGGACGCGAGCAGGGGGGGCCTGGGGGGCCCGGGGAACGGCGAGGCGCGCGGCGTGCGGCGTCGACACGGCGACGGAGAGGTAGGCGAAGAAGGTTTTGCAGAAAACCCCCTGGCTTCTCTCCTTTTCATTTCTTTCTTTTGTTTTCCAAACCAGAAGCTTTTCTCGATTTTAATTAGGGCACTAAATCTATTTATAAAAATTCAAGAAAATTTGTGAAGCCTTCCCATGGCATGCAGAAGCTTCACAAAAATTAGCTTTACAAAATAAAATGTTTTGAATCATTTTTGTTCATAGGGTTTTAATTATGGAATTTGGTTTTATTTCCAATTGAATTTTACTTTTGAAGTTTAAAACTAATTTAAAATATTGTTTGAGATAGAAAAGTAGTAAGGATAACATGGGAGTGTTTACATTACCACTCCTCTGAATTTTATTGTAAAGGAAAACAATTTCTCACTTGGAGAATTTTATGTGACACTTGTCACCTTCTTTTCTTGCTTTTCTTTTTATTTTATTTCTCTTTTTTCTTCATGTCTTTATTTAGAGCAAACAACACATAACTAGCAAGAAATAAACCACAAGCAACAATATGAGATCAACACATATAATTAAGCAAAAGTTTTTGTTGGCTCTCATTTTTGGAATAATAATACTGATTAATATTTTTGGGATGTTACACTCGGCTCCCAGCGACGTCGGCCAAGCTGTCCAGTTGTTATTCCCTAGAATATTGGTGTTGGTACTCTTACCGATATTGGTTGATTAACTTAATGGCTGTGTGCGTGCACGTAACCTTGGCATTGTGGCTCAAAATTATGGGAGAACCTTCATTGGTATTCGCAGGTCTGTGGATTGATATCTTTGTCGTTCTACAGCTGCCTTCAGAAAAGTTCAAGATTGTGTCATGGAAGAAGAAAGAGTTTGAAGATTTGCTCTTTTCTTTTAGACTTTATTTTGTAATCGCTGTAGTCAGCTCATATATCTCTACCATGTACTATTCGCTACTATAATATATGATATTAATTGTTAAAAAAAAGGACATTGCCCTCAATATACCGGTATAAAAAGATCCAGAGGGCAGAGATCCAAACGATCTCACCCTTCCAAGGCCATCAATCAAATGATCCAGTTCACTCCAATGCTCAGCATCAAAAGCGTTTAACTGCTCTAATTAATATTCCGTTAACTGCTCTAGTTTTTTTTTTGAGATTCTAACTGCTCTAGTTAGTGCCTCATACTAGTGTAAAAAAATGTAAGCACTTTTCCCTCCCTCGACGGGTGACCAAGAGAGGGGACATAGGCAAGTCACAAGGCGCCTTGCCGCCATATGATTCACCGTCCAAATCAATCCTATGACCAACAACACTTCATAGCCAAGCAATCATTTCTAGACTAAGAAATGAGAATAGGCGGGGAAACAGAGGTGTTTATCGCGTGTTCTCGGGTGCGTATAGAGGAAAATTGCGCGAGAATAGGCAGAGATCTTCCGCTCTCTCACAAACTGCTGCAGCGGGAAAGAGAGGGGAGCGAGCTCCAACGACATCTACTGAAGAAAAGAGCACCAGCCGGACCCTCTGCCCCATCTTCGACAGGTTCCTTCTCCCACACTCCGACGGGTAGGCTTTGTCTGGTGTTCTCAATTCGACTGCCTATGAGGATCGCGGTGTCGCTCCGCCGATGTGACTTTTTCGATTACAAGGTTCCATGCATCAATGTTTTTTGAACCCTGCTCCATGCATCATTCACGGTGGACATATTGCGGAGTTTTAACAAGCTTGTGTTCTCTGTAGACTTGAATAGGTGAACTCCTTTTTTTTTGTACAACTCCTTTTGCCTTCGTCTTCCCCTTTGATGCGTCCGCCCACAAATCGGTGCAGGAGATGGTCTTTTTTTTGAAAGATCCATGGCTATTATTGTATTTTTGTGTATTTTCAGGGGTTATTTTGTAAATGGGGATATCTCTACTCTTTCTAGACATTTGCTACGTTTTATGAGTGAAATTGATAGTCAAAACTGACACATGTAAAATAAGGATGCCACCTATATAGGGATAGAGCGATTATGTCATTTGTGACGCGTGTGAAAACGATAAAATGAGAATGCTCCCATTTTCACACCTCAAGCTACAACATTCTTTTCTCATTTTTACACAGATCACAAATAGTACGTAGGTAAGATTTAACTCAATATATGTGTGGATATATTATTTAATTTTTGAAACTTGAAATACAATTTTTGCTAAATTTAAAAAATCGGTACACCGGGACCAGGTTCATGTTTAAAAATCGGTACACCGGGTCCAGGTAAATTAGACTTGTCTCGGTTAGTCAGAAATACATTCCGGAGCTAGCTGAAGGCTCAGGCAGTCCCCATCAGTTCCAACACCTCCGATCTCTTCCTCCCATTTCATTCCATGGAGGAGAATCCCAGCACGAACATTGAGGATCTCATCCGACGGCTGAAGCTGCACCAGCCGCCTCCGTCCCCTTACTCTGGTGATCCGTCCACGGCGGCGACCCCCGCCGCAGCCGAGCTGTTTCAACCTCGGAGAGCCGCCGTGCTGGTCTGCCTCTTCCAGGACGCTGCCGGTGAGCTCCGAGTCCTCCTCACCAAGCGCGCCTCGTCCCTCTCCACCCACTCCGGTAAGCAGCTCGCTTGCTTCTTCGTTAGAGCTTTTGATCGATCTGAATCGTGCCACCCCGCTAGAATTTCTTAGAGGAATAGTGTCACCGTGTGCGGTAGGTCGTAGGTGGGGGGCTTGACTAGATCATCCTACATTTCGCTGTCAGATTTCCTTGTAAGGTCCATATATTTTGTACTTATGCGGATTTTATCAAATTCAAGCAAAGAAATTGGCTTCTAGCTGGAAGTTGAGCAGAATCCAGAAGCTTTGTGAGCATTTCAGTTTGCTGGTTAGTTGATGGGTTGTCGGTGGCTCTGTTAGGGTGTGTTTAGTTCGGGAACGAAGTGGAACCTAATGTCATGGTTCCATTCCAGTGGACTGGGTCGGTTCCATTCTGGTGTTTGGTTGGTCGGTTCCATTCTTGTGTTTGGTTGGGACCAAAAAGGTTCTGTGACAAAAAGGTGGAATGGAATGGCTAGAATTTGGTTCAGCCGTTCAGCTCACCCCTTTCATATTCCTCCCACATGTGTAGCGTATTGTTCTAGTTCCTAGCACCATATGATCAAAATTTCAGCAGCATTTCATTTATATGTTCAGCAATAAGCATTAACAAATATACAATCACAATCATAACAAATATATGACATCAAAGACAACACATATTTCACAAGTCATCCAAATAGTCGAAATATATTACAACCATTCAAGCATGTCTAGATAATAGCATACTAGGCTACTAGCCACAAAAAGCACATAGTTAAAGTCCATTACAGTCCATCGAACCATGTCAACTTCATAACATAGTAGCCACCCAGCAGCACCTAATTGAAGTTAATTATATTTCATACAATCACTTCAAATTATAGATCACTCCAAAGGCCTTCTCCACATACGTACTCACCCAAACCAACTTGTTGTCAATGCTATGTGTCATGAATGCATTTGCTATCTTAGATGTCAACAAGATGAGCATAGTAGTGATCAATATGTCCCTTGTCAAATACCTGAATTGCCTCCAAAGCATCCCGCAAGCCATCCGGTAAAGCTTCATCGCCTCCACCAGACTTCACAAGAGTATCAGCCATTATATTGAACCCATCTTTGAGATGGGTCACTAGTGTATCATCATCAATCTTTACGACCTTAGCCTTTTTTTTGTGGTGCTTTGGATTTGGACTCGCCAATATTTGGCAACAAGTACTTTGTTTGTACTGTTGAGTCCATGCTGGTTTAAATCTTTAAACTTATAATCGAGTTAATGTGATTGTTCGTTTATTTTGTAATCTTAATTCACCGGCTCCCAGATCTCCTACCAAGCTTCTAGAAAAAAATATTCATAGTGTAGTATTGCTACATGGTGTTCACTGTTCAGTTAGTCTAAGTGGAATTTTGGGCATCAGCAATCTTTACAAATGATTGGAATTTTATTTTTGGATAGTTTATGCGAGCAATAGTATTTATCTTAATTTTGTGTCTGCTTGGAACAGGTAAGCATAGTGTTTTAGATGTTTACAACTTGTTATCTACTCCGTACATATGGTCCTGAGGTTTCGGTATCTGTTGGTACACATACAGTGTTCAAACCACTTTCTGATTATTATGTCATGCGACATCATGGAAATTTGATTAGCACCATTATACCAGCTATAAATACACCAGTTTTGACCCTATAAGGTCTACAAACCTCACTTGCCCGGTCTTTTGACATCACTGGCTGCCAATCCTAGCGCCACAGCTGTACACAACATATAAATGTACATTCTCATTCTAAGTTACTCCCTACGTTCCTAAAGATTCATGTTAATCTTGCACTAAAACATGTCTAGGAGCATGGGGGTCAGAAAAATGCTTACATTTAGGAACGGAGGGAGTAATAGTTACCATATGATACATTTGAAAGTAGATAAAGTTTATCCCAAAGAATAAGCTAGTAGTTTGATAATGTACTGCAAAGTTCGTAATATTCTAAAAAATAAATCAGATGTTTAACCTACCTTTCTGTTCTCGAATTCAGCTTGACGTAGCTTTTACATTTGAAGAATCGGGCTCATAAATAGATAAAAACCTACACATGAACTGAATTTATCCTATCTTTGTGCTTGCACCTAAGAGCTTGCTTTGATCAAGTTCGCTAAGGCAAACAATCTGATTTTCCCCTCTATCTGAGATTTGCAGGGGAGGTTGCATTGCCAGGAGGAAAGGCAGAGGAGGGTGATGCTGATGATGCAGCAACAGCATTAAGAGAGGCGAAGGAGGAGATTGGGCTTGATTCAGCTCTGGTCACTATCGTTTCCTCGCTTGAGCATTTCTTGTCCAAGGTGCAATGTCTATGGGCTATCACTTACATCCTACTGAAAAACAGATCACATTGTACAGGACCACAGACTGTTTATGTGCATCATTGGAAAGGGCATATAAATTCATCTTTCTCTTTCTTGTTTGAACTTTGAAACCATAGTATCACACACATGTGTGCAGCTAAACCAATTTGACATTGGGTATGCTTATAGATGTTTTGAGGAACATGTAGGCAATTGTCCTTTCAAGAGTCATCTCTTGCTGGATAGTAATTGTCCTGCATCCATAGAATGTTATTTTTTCGTCTCACACTCTATTGGACAGTTGCATAGCAATTGAAATATTAATCTGAAAGATGGAAAGTTGACTGTAGTTTAGAAATGGATCAAAATTGTGGTGTCATTCACCTTGGGACTAGACAGCTTGTTCAGATTGTGCATCTTATCTTTGTTTCATAAGCAATGGTGCACGTGAATTTTTTCGCATTCTTAATAACTTTGATTAGGATTTGATTACACTAGAGACTCTGATACAATCTATGCATTGTTTTCGATGTTCGATGTTATGAAATGAATGTGGCCTTTGACAGCACCTGTCAAATGTCTATGAAGATTACTTTGATCTTGTCATGTCACCACATGAGGTTTATATTAAACATATAGAAGAAAATAATGCCAAATTGTCGATGCATAAGTATAAAGATGAAGAAGACTTCCTAAAATTTAATTGCATATCAGATGGTGCAGAGGAAACCTAATTTGATTACTGAATTTGTTGTAGTAAAATAGCTAAGAGGTAGGCCAGGAGTTGCCTTTGTTTTGTTGCTTGAGCACTATCCATGTCCACTACAAATTATTGCGCCTCGGAGAGCTTTGATATGTACAAGTTATCGTTATTGTTGTATGAAGTGGTAGATTCCATTTAATTATAAGGTTACTTTTACAGTATCGTGGTTCATCAAGATTAATAGTCTCCGTTTCTTTGGCAGCATCTTCTGGTAGTTGTTCCTATTGTTGGCGTACTGTCAGATATTCAGGCATTCAAGCCTGTCCTTAATGTTGATGAGGTGGACGACATTTTTGATGTACCACTAGAGATGTTCCTCAAGGTCTGTGTTTTTACCATGCTAATTAAATGGCTACATACAATCTCCGTTTAGGTGCTTATGGCATTTGTGTAAACCTGGGTGACATGTTTGTGATACTCGCAATTTACCCTGCAAATGATCCATTTTACTGCAATTTTTTTTTGAAGCCCATGGATTATCATGGTGCGTAATTCATTGTGCTACCATAATGTGTAAACTGAAATACTTATCCATAATAGCATACTCTGATGAATTAATATGCAGAGCTACAGTAGTAGTGCCACAAGCAATTCCTTCTGTATTTCCTTGAAATCCTAGAATTTACACACTGCCATTTCTCCATTCGGTCCATTGGCAGGATGAGCGCAGGAGATCTGAGGAGCGAGAATGGATGGGGCAGGCATTCACACTTCATCACTTCGATTATGAGAAAGGGAGCAAGAAGTACGTAATTTGGGGTCTGACTGCCGGCATCTTGATCCATGCTGCTTCAGTTGTATTCCAGCGGACACCAGACTTTGCTGAGCGAAGAGTACAGTTCAACTTGCCAAAGTACTCAAAGGAGTATTCTTCAATGCCATGATCAGGACTAAGCTGCACACACTGTTACGTACCTGGTTCGGCGTACAGAATTCTACACAACAAGAAGTCCGGTAGAATCTACAGGGTTTACAGATCACGAGATGCTGTATAATTTATTTACACAGTAATACAGTATGAACAATCACATTCAGAAAATTGATGTTATCCTGAGTACGCTCCAGTATTTCCTACTCTTTTTTTTTTTTGAGATACCCAGTTGCCCCTATTGATCTATCCAAAATGCTTGCACTGATCCATTTAGAGTATTTGTGTGCAAAATCAGTTTGCCAAGTGCTTTATTATTCAATGCTCCGACATGACCTGATAAAAACTTCATGTGCAAAACAATGGTGGAGCACAATGGAGTACTAAATAAAACATTGCTAGTGCTTCTCTGAGTCTGTTTGCAGATAACAGCACTACTTAATGCCCAGTTACAGCTTTCGCATCACAGTGTTGCCTTTGTTGTAAAAAAAATCTGTTGTTTTTGTGTTGGCTTAAGGCATCATGTGGGTGGGTATTGCAGGGTTTTCCACGACCATTCAGATTCAGAGAAACTGAAAGCAGTAGTGAGTGCTTTTTGGGCCAAAAAGCACACGAAGTCCTTCATAATTCTTTGTGGTAATCAAACTGTAGGGACACTTACTACACAAACTTTGGGCATTTTTTAAATATAAGGGGTGCTTTATTAAACCCCAAAGTTAACATCACGTTGATACAATTGAAAAGAGCTCACAGGCGGCCTCAGCATAATCACAATGCACACAGCCGGAGAAATAAAAGAAAAATGCGCAGTACAAGAAGCGATGGAGAGCCGAAATGTAGGATAGGCTGCCATCCATGTGGGAGTAAAATATCACTCTCGGCCTGCTCCCACATTTTCATTCTGCAGGAGATGCGTACTGCCATTCATCCTAATCAAGTGCAAACTTTTACATTCTATAAAGGATGTAAAAGCACCAATCATAAAGTTCCATGTCTTCCCATTAGTCAGGAACAGTAGAGCAAGTTTCCAAACGGAATCACTGCACAAATTATGAGATACTACTGTAAGAAAACATCCTAAACCACCTAGCCTTGTTTTTCAGCTTTGGCAACACTATTAGACTTATGTTACCTTTGGGATTCTGACAGAGATGTTCACCTGTGAAGGAACACGCACGGACTGAAGCACTCGACAGATACTAGACATATTATCCGCAATTTCAGTAGCCGGCTAGCCAGCGGGAGGTGCTAGCTCGTCTCCGAGACCCACTTTGGTCAGGAGTTTGGGCACGCGCGTGCACCTCTAGTCCCGTCGCTCTGCATGACTGCATGTTTTTCCTCTATCCATTTCAGCCTTGGTGCATGCATGCTGCCGCCGCTTACCTTCTGTCAACAAAAGGTGTCAATGGCACTATAAATTCCCTTTCCAGCTAACTCGAAAATTTCTGGAATCCCTTATGTTGAGCAGCTAGGATATGTCGTGTGTAATTTTTTCAAGATCAAATACAATCACATTGGCGAGTAATTTTTCCGTCTTGTGACGGTGGAAATTTTTGTCTCTCTGAAAATACAGATTTGTATTGGGACTGGGGTTGGGCTGGAACAAAAACTGAAAGAGGAGGAAGCAATAATCCAGATAAAGCTGAAACACGTTCACGGGAGTATCTTTTTTACTAAATGGCCCTTAAACGCGAAAAATTCTAAATAATTTTGGTAAAGCCAAATGATATGGTTTTTCATTTGAGTAAAGCCAAATGATATGGCTTAGATGATCTGAAAATCTCAGAGTACGCCAACTGATATGATGTATGTACGCGAGAAAAGCCATATCAAATGACTTTACCAAAATGACTTAGAATTTTTCGTGTTTCTCAGCCTTTGGATACGCAAATCCGTATGGCGTTTTCTGACATTTTCAGAGTCTCTAACTTTTTTGTAAAGGCTTAGCATATGATTTTTCAAAAAAGGGCCATATCTGAGCGAAAGTTTTGGGAAGGGCCATGATTAGCTTAATGTCCGATTAAGGGTCATTTAGTAAAATAGATACTTCACGGAAGCCTAGGATCCCAATCCCGACATACCTCTTGTACTTGTACAACTGTCTTACCAGACTAGATACTCGTCCACCCACCAATGAGACATATCATTGTACGTGTAGTCATGCTCTCAACCGAGCCATGGTCCTCCACAGTCCACTGTAGCGCATGCAGCCGCAACAAGATTTTTGGATGCAAACGCTGCGGGCAAGGAAGCCAGCGCAGGCAGCTTCTGCACAGTGCCTTTGCTTGTTCTGTTGTTGCACTTTCCACCGCAGCTCCAATGCTTCCAAGTGGTGACCACATAGGCTGCACTGAATTTGACAGGTCACAAATTAATTTGATTCTAAACCATCTTTTTTGCAGTTAATTCCTTTGATTACCCATTGGATCGGTATGTGGTCTTACCTTCACTCAGTGCAGCAGCAACATGCCATGAATTTTGGGTGCCGGTGGCCAAAGATTTATACAACCGATCGTGGTTTGATAATTAAATTTAAGTACTGTATGATGTTTCGTCGTTGTTTTAGCCTGTTTCGTTGGTTGATGCATGTTTCGACCTTTTATGATCTGTGAGCTGTAACAGATAACTTTGCAATAATATAATAAAGCGGCTATATGCATCATTTGATGCAGACGGGGCCAGCCCCATTTCGAAAAAAAACAACAAATTAATTTGATTCCGTTTTGATGCAGAATTCTTCTATTAAATGGGAATTGTTGATTCTCAGTCCAGTGCTGAACATCATGGTATTCGTGTGATCAAGAGAGATGGGAGATAGATGTCAAACTATAAGATCGAACATAGGTTATCATCTCGGTGTTTTATTGGTTAGCACTTCATACTCAAGTTGGACAAATTTTGAACTTTTTATGGACGCTGTTGGTTGATGCCACAAGTATGGTGTCCCGCACCGCACTTTGTTACTCCACACTGCCACTCCGTCTCTTATCTCGCCAACGGTATGAACATATTCTTATCAAAATTTGCCGTAGATACGGATGCCCAAAATACTTAAGTGAGGGCCAGCCATCAATCCTATACTCAAGGAAACCATGGAGATACTGCAATTAGCTGAATACATAGAATGTTTGATTAAGTAGGTCTACCTTGCGCTGTTGGAGTCCACTGGCTAATTAAACTGCTACTGGTTGTAACTAAGATTTCAGAGCTAGTACTCGGCATCGTAAATAAGTGTGAAAATGCTAATTAACTTAGGGCCACTACAGAAATTAGTCCTGGTTTCTGAGACACGGCCATGCATGTCCAGCATCGATCAGACATCAATAGGTTCCTTCTCATCCACCACGGCGGGCTTGCAGTCCGGCAGGACCTCGAGCAGGAGTTTCACGACGGACCTCATCGACGGGCGGTTGATCGGGAGGCTGGATGCGCAGTGCAGCGCGACGTTGAGGACCTTGCGCATCTCATCCCTGGATTCGCCGGCGAGCCTCGTGTCCAGCACCGAGTCCACCCCGCTGTTTTCGATGCTGCCGCGCACCCACCTCACCAGGTCCTTGTCGCCTAGCTCCGGCCCGACGGCCCTCTTGCCCGTCACAAGCTCCAGCATCACCACGCCGAAGCTGTATACGTCGCTCTTCTCGGTGATGCGCAGCGTGTAGGAGTACTCTGAAATTAAGATCACAGTAGAATTCGATCGTCATCACCAGTTATTTTTCAGCAAAGAACCAAAACTGAAAATCCGTGAGTCAAGGAAGCTCACCGGGAGCAATGTAGCCGCACGAGCCGGTGATGGCTGACGCAGCGTCCGGGCCGTCGCCGATGACCCGGGCGACGCCGAAGTCGGCGACCTTGGCGCCGAACTCGGCGTCGAGCAGGATGTTGTTGGACTTGACGTCCGGTGCACGATTGGCGGCGCGCAGTCGTGGTGCAGGTAGGATAGCCCCTCCGCGGCGTCGACCATGATCTTGTACCGCATCGGCCAGTCCAGAAGGCCGCCCTTGCCACCGTGGAGGAGGTCGCCCAGGCTGCCGTTGGGCATGTACTCGTAGACCAGCAGTCCGCGGTCACCGCTGCGGAGGCAGCACCACAGCTTCACGATGTTCTTGTGTCGGATCCTTCCCAGCGTCGCGACCTCTGCCTCGAAGGTGTCCTTCATACCGGCTTTGCCGTCCTTGTCCTTCTTTGCCGCGCCACCCACGACGCCCAAAGCTTCTTCACAGCCACGACGCCGTCGTCACCGCCACCGCCGCGACCGATGACGGCCCTGTACACCTTGCCCGCCCCGCCCGTGCCGACAATGTTGTCCTCGTCGTCGAGGCAGCTCAGGATGTCCTCCTCTTCGAACTCCACCTTATGGAACGACGTGATTACCCACTTCTTGCCGCCGGCCACCACGCCGCGCCTCCTGTACTGGCTCCGGTACTTGTAAATGAGCCACGCGATGCCAACGATGAGAATGACACCGGCAAGGGTGAGGACGGACCCAACGCTCCCCACGAGACCGCGGCGGCCGGCGGCGGCTCTGCGCCCGCGGGGGCACGCCCGGCGGCAGAGAGACGGGTTGCTGAGGAAGCTTTCATCGTAGATGTCGCCGGAGAACAGAGGAGACAAGTTGCCGGTGAGCCGGTTGTTGGAGAGGTTGAACAGGCTCAGCTTGAGGTTCTCCAGCTGCACAGGCACGTCGCCGGTGAACTCGTTATTAGACAGGTCGAGCGAGTTCAGCACGGGGAGCTCCCCGAGCTCGGGCGGGATTTTCCCGGTGAGGCGGTTATCCGCAAGGTCGAGCTGTGTTAGCTTCTGCCATCGTCGAACACCATGTGGCAGCTCGCCGGAGAGCGAATTGTTCCTTAAATCAAGCCGGCCGAGAGTGGACGCGTCAGCGAGTGACGCCGGCAGAGGACCAGAGAACCCGTTGTTCGCGGCCGACAGCTCGACCAGGCTTGCCAGGGTGCCTATCTGCGCCGGCAGCACGCCGGCGAAGTGGTTGTCGGATATCAGCAGCTGCGACAGGTTCTGTGCCAAGCCAATGGCTGGCCCCAGGGTGCCGGACAGAGCGTTCCCGGAAAGCTCGAGAAGGTACAGGTGTGGCAGGCCCCACATGTCCAGCGGCACGGCTCCGGACAGCCGATTGTTCGGCAGCCGCACGCGCGTCAGCGTCCGGCATTGCCCCAGCTCCGAGGGGATGTGGCCCACAAGCTCGTTGTTCAGTATCAGGAGCTGTTCCAGCTTCCCCGCGCTGCACAGCGTCGCCGGAATGCGGCCGGAAATCCTGTTGTCTGACAAGTCAAGGAACTCGAGCGGGCAGTTCTTACCGAACTCTGGCGGCAGCTCCCCTACCAGGTGGTTAGTGAACAGCCTCAAGTCGTTCAGCGCAGTCGCGTTCTCCAGCGTCCACGGCACCGCGCCTGACAACTCGTTCTCGTAGAGGTGCAAGCTCTCCAGCCTGGGCGCGAGGAACAGGTCCGCCGGTATGTCACCGGAGAGCCGGTTCATGGCTGCGTCCAAGAACCGCAGCTTCTTGAGCCCTCCCAGCCCCTCAGGCACCCTCCCGGAGAGCTTGTTCGAATAGAGTTCGATCTGGACAACGCTCTCCAAGCTTCCGATGGTCTTTGGGATCTCGCCGGTGAGGTTGTTCGTGGAGAGGTCGAGATTGACGAGGCCCTTGAAGTTTCCGATTGAAGAAGGAATCTCCCCGACGAGGCCACACGCTGCCAGCCACATAACGCGGAGGTGCGGCAGTCCAGCCGCGATATCGTCCGGCAGCGGCGACGGCGCGAAGGGGTTGTAGGCGAGTAGGAGTTCCTCGAGGGTGCTGACATTTGCCAAGAAGGCGGGGAAATCGCCGGAGAGATCGTTGCCAGCGAGGCTGAGCGAAACGAGCGACGTGAACCCGTGGCCGTAGCTCCTCGGCACCTCTCCGGAAAAGGTATTTCCGGCGAGGTCGAGGTGTGTCAACGACGGCAGCGCGGCAAGGCAGGGAGGGAGGGGACCGATGAACGAGTTGTAGGAGAGGTCAAGGCGGACGAGGGAAGTCAGCGAGCAGAGCTGGGACGGGAATTCTCCGGCAAGGGAGAGGTTGGAGAGGAGGAGCGAGGCGACGGAGGGGTTCTCGGACGATGACGAGCAGAGGACGTGCGGCCAGCGGCACGGGGAGAGGGATGGCTCCCATGCTGCGAGCGCGGTGGTGGGGTCAGATAGAGCGGCTTTGGCGGCGAGGAGGCGGTAGAAGTCGGCGGGGAGGGATGCGGCAGCGGTGGCGGGGAGGGGGACGAGGCAGAGGAGGAGGAGAGGGAGGAGGGGAGTCATGGCACCGGTGTGGGGAGAGTGGAGAAGTGGAGGGAGTGGTGGGGTTGGGTTTTGAAGTGTGAGGACATCACGGCCAGACTAGGCCACTCACACCACCACATCCTCACACTACGTCACGGTCTGAATTTGGGGGCACTTCAAAGTGCCCCAAAAAGTCTGAGAAATGCTCCAATAAGTTGTTAGGGCACTTTTTGAAATGCCCAATATACTGGTGATTGGAAAGGTTATTAGGTCATTTGTTTCAAGTGCCCCTAAAACTTACAATTTAGGGCAGTTTTCGAAATGCCCTAATAGGTTTTTGGGGCATTTTGAGAAAATGTCCTAACAAAGTGCCCTTGGTCACTTTGCCTAACTGCCCTGAAATACATTTTGGGGCACTTTGCCTAATTTACCCCAAAACTATTGAAGGCATTGTTTGAAATTTTTACGAAATTTACATTTAATAAGATCATTATAAGGTTCTCAATCATTCAGTTAAAGCATCAATACATGAAGGTTCATGAATCAATAGAACATGAAGCTAAGCAACATCTGATCATTAGTAGGTTCTGATCAAGCTAAGCAACAAAAAGTATTCATGAACCTACAGAACATGCAGCATAAAATCATGGACAGTAGCTTCAGAACACTCTACAACAGTACGAGTACATCACAAATGTTCTGGCAGAATCAGGACAGTAGAGTGGCAGCATTAAATCCTGGACATTCATTTGTAGAATCAATAGAGTGGCAGCATCAAATCCTGGATGGTGGCTTCATCAACACCTGGGGGTGTCACCTGCCAAGTGGACGGTAAGGGAAAAATCAGTACAAGATCAACAATGTAAATGAATAAAGGAAGCTAAACTGTGCATGGACAAAGCATTGCACCTTCCGAAAGCAAAAGCTAAATGTAGACCAGGTAATCCGTTTGTGTGCCAATCAGCAATTGAGCATATTCAACCAGGTCATCCGAGAGTTAAGATGATACTCAGCTTGTCCTCTAGTAGTCATCATCCAAGAAATCACGTACTACCTATACTAATAGGCTACCTTTTTTAGTCACATGGCTATGTTATACAACATAGATGCAAGTTGAACCAGACATTTACCATTCTAAGAATAACACAAGTAACTAAGATCATTGACATATTTACCTTGCTACAGAACTCAGAGAAGTACTTGGAGTGCGGGGAGACCTCCATCTTCTTGATCTGCTTACGCAAACTGGCACCATACCTGGTACCTACACAACAATGACACAACACATGATCACAACAATTAGCATACATTCCCGAGACTTCAAAATATGATCTGGGCAGCTTCAAATTAGCAGAATTGAATTTGACTCGACCATTTCAATAAGGAGTTGACAACATGCAACAACTATCTATGTGAAATTGCATACAAAACATCACAACACTATTACCAGCTGTATAACAAAGGATGTAATGCTGTGAATGTTGGGGATATACCTACTAGGGTATCACCAGCATGGATCAATCCGGCTAGTCCCGGGTGGCCCGCAGTGGTGCCGAAGGCTTTTGCCTGCCGGGCGGCCCAGATAGCTGACGACCAAGGAAGGCGGATGCCGGCAAGGGGAGGCCCAAGACCGAAGCCTAGGAAGCCACCAAGCCCAAGGCGGTAGACTTGACGGATAGGTTTAGGACTCAGTATACTTGCCGGATACGTAATCACCTTGTAACCCTAGGTCCGGCCGCCTATATAAGCGGGACCACGGGAACCCTTTAGGGCATACTCTCATACTGACATATCCATAGCTCATTGTAACCTGTAACACGGCGATCTGCCTTATAGTGAGTTATAGCAGCACGTAGGGCTCCGCCACCGCCGTGGAGCCTGAAGCTGGGTAAACTGCCGTGTACAATCCCGACCTCGACGACGTCCACCTTCTTGCCCTACGTTCACCCTCGGCTAGCAGGACCCCGTCTCCTATCCAAGATGCCGATACGACGACAGTTGGCGCCCACCGTGGGGCCTAAGGCGTCAGGCGTCACGTTCCAGGCGGGAACCCTTGGCGGCATCGGCGAAACAATCGCCGTCGGCCGCGCCGTTCGCTACGGCGACAACCACTACATCAGCTGCGACGAGTCCTACATCCCCGCAGACGACTACATTGTCGGATGCGGAGTTGTGCCGTTTGGCGGCGTCGATGTATTCATCGGCTACACTTCTGAGGCGTATGGGTTGCCGCGAATTTATTCGCCATCCCACCCGCCCTACAATCAAGACGGATCTGAGTTTGCCTCCCCTGAGGAGTCCGCAGATTCAGATCTACACTTTGTCGGCATGACGGGACTGGGATCGACTCCCAGCCCAACAGTCAAGATCCCGAATCTATTCTTCCTGCGCTCCAGGATGATGCGATGTCGGATGCCGGATCCAGATCTACCGTTCACGTCAACGTAGATTCTGACTCCGAAGAAGATTCTGCAAGCATGTTTGAGCAACGGGTCAAGCAGTGTTTCGTTACACCTGAGCCTCCGCCTTCTGAGGCGGCTACGGGCTCCTCCGTCAACATGCAGCAGGTTTTTGTGGCGGATGTCACCGGTGCAGCCTCAGACAGGCGGCGGCAACTGACGCCGCCAA
The DNA here is from genome assembly GCA_947311845.1 of Poa pratensis. Taxonomy (NCBI): domain Eukaryota; kingdom Viridiplantae; phylum Streptophyta; class Magnoliopsida; order Poales; family Poaceae; genus Poa; species Poa pratensis. Next base: position 48,075,545 of record CAMZMU010000069.1, read on the forward strand.
CCTGGGGACCCCGGCAACCGATCCACTGTTTCCAGAGCCTCCTGGGGCTCCAAAGAAGAGGGTTCTAGAGAAAGGCGAGCCCAGCAAGATAGGGAACATGGCGGCCCTGGCAGAAGTTCTGCACACGCCGGTGACCGACAAAACCAACCCGGCTGATTTGGAGAAACTTCGAAACACCTTGGTGGAGCAAACTGAGTACCTCAAAAACAAGCAAGCAGAGGTCCAGGCCTCCTCGACGAAGCCAAGGAGGAAAACGCCAAGATAACCGCCAAGTTAGACCCCAAGCGCAATCTTTTCACCACACTCCATTGCCCAAGCCGGCAGGACCTGTGGCAGAGAAGAAAAGCAAGAAAGGCAGGGATCCTGACAACTTCAAATCCCCTGCCCAAAAGCTTGGTTTCGAGTGGGCTACAGCGCCGCAGCGTAAGGACAAGAACGGGGACATCATCCTCGCCACCCCTGTCCTCAACACTGCAGCCGCCTTAGACATCCTCAACAATGATGACTACGACAAGGACGAGAAGATTTACTACGCATCGATCCTTGCTCACAAAGCTCTAGAGCAGCAGGCCCGTGCTGATTCTCGCGCCGACATGGCGGACGCAAGAGGAGGAAAGTTGGAATCAAATCCAACGCTTGCAAAGCTGCGGCCGGTGGCAACCCGAAGATCCGTCCGGCTCCAGTAGCCACGGAAAAGGGAAGACAAGGAGAAGGACCCACGCAAGTCACCACCTCCCAAAAGGCAGCGTGACGAGGCGTCCAGAACCGGCAACAGGCGCAAGGCCTCACCCCTCCGCCTAGGCGGGATGAAGGCGGAAGCAGGGGCAGCAAGCAGCCGCCAAGGAGTGGCGGCAATCGTGACAACGCCCCCCGCCAAGAAGAAGCAGGGACCGCACACGTCCCCACCACCAGTGCCCAGGCACGAAGGCGGAAGCCGGGGACACAACAACGAGCCTAGGCACAGCCGGGCAGCGCAGGACGAGCCTAACGCCGACAGATCCGGCAAGCAGCTCAGTCCGCAAGACGCACGACATCGTCTCAATGACATCAAGGCTGGAAAGCAGGATGCCTACCTAGGACCTGAGTGCTTTGGCCCAGCCATCCGCAACGTCCAAGTACCCGAGACATGACATCAGTGTCAAAAACTCATCAAAGGTACAATGGAGCGGACAAGCCAAACTCATGGTTGTCGGACTACGCGCTGGCAGTTGAAATTGCCGGAGGCAATGGCCTCGTCGCCGCACGCTTCCTTCCCCTCATGCTAGAGGGGACAGCCCGAAGCTGGATCGAAAACTTGCCGGAGAAAAGCATTCATAGTTGGCATGACATGGAAAAGGTGTTCACGCAGCACTTCCAAGGCACGTACAAGCGACCCAATACATACACAGATTTGGTTCGTTGCGTGCAAAAGCCAGATGAAACAGCTACAAGCTTCTTGGCAAGGTGGATTCAAACAAAGGCAAGCTGCGAGAACGTAGACGACAATCAAGCAATCCATGCCTTCACCACAGGCCTCCTGAAGGGCTCAAGTCTCAGACATAAGCTCGTACGCATGCAAGTCAAGGATCTCGGAGTCATGCTCGAAGTAGCAGCCATGTACGCACAGGCGGATGATGATGCACGCGATGGAGATGGCGCACATGACATGGCGCCAAGCAGGCGAGCAAGTCACAAACGCAAGGCTCCCCAGGATGACAAAGCCGGACCGTCAAACGAGGTCGCCGCCGCCTTCGAAGGCAAAGGCGGCAACCGCAAGTGGAAAGGAAAGGGTAAAGATGGCGGCTCCAGCAAGCAACGCCTGACATACGATCAGGCAAAAGCCTTGCCCTGCCCAATCCACGCGTCCTTAGGCAAAGTTAACCACACATTAGGGGAATGCCGGTTCATGGAGGACTTCAAGAAGGACCCCGAGGTTGGCTGGAAGTCAAAAAAGAGCAAAAAGGCTGAGAAGACAAAGAAGGAAGACGATGATGGGGCATTCCATGTCCGAGGATGAGGAACCCAAGCTGGTGCGCAAAGAAAGAAATACCCAAGGTACATGGCCAATTGGTGTGCTTCTTGGCACTCCTTCGGCAAAGGAAGAAAAGGCGGAGATGCGCGAGCTAAACGCCACAGTACCAGACGTTCCCCAGTATCTAGACTGGTCAGAGGAGCCAATAACTTGGGATAGAGATGATCACCCAGATCACGTACCTCACCCCGGCAAATACGCCCTTGTCGTCGACCCAATTGTCGATAACTTCAGACTCACCAAGGTGTTGATGGATGGCGGCAGCAGCCTCAACATCATCTACGCGGACACACTGAAGCGCATGAACTTGTCGGAAAGCCAGCTTGACTACAGCAAAGTCAAGTTTCATGGCATCGTTCCGGGAAAGCAAGCCAAGTCAATGGGAAGCATCAAATTGGAGGTTACTTTCGGACCTGAGACAAACTACCGCTCGGAGTATCTCAGGTTCGAAGTAGTCCCCTTCAAAGTGCCTACCACGCCATCTTTGGACGGCCAGCTTTCGCCAAGTTCATGGCTCGGCCGTGTTACATCTACAGCAAGCTGAAGATGCCGGGACCCAACGGTACAATCACCGTCAGTGGCAACTTCAAGAAAGCAAAGGAGTGCGAGCGTGGCAACGCCGCCTTCGCTGAGGCAGTCCTCCATGCAGAGGAATTAGCCATGTTGAAAAAGGAGCTGATACGTCGCAGTTGCCGGAGCATGTAAAGACCGAGAAAGAACACTTTCAAGGCGTCCGAAGACACAAAGAAGGCGGATCTGGTCCCAGGTGACAGCTCCAAGCAAGTCACCATAGGGGGGCTTGGACGACAAATAGGAAAGCGCGCTCGTCAGGTTCCTCCGTGAGAATCAGGACATCTTTGCATGGTCGTCAGCCGACATGCCAGGTGTCCCGAGGGAACTTGCCGAGCACTCTCTTAACGTCTACGAAGGAGCCAACCAGTGAAGCAAGGAATAAGGCGCTACGGTGAGAAGAAGCGGACAGCAATAGGGAAGGAGATCATCAAGTTGCAAGAAGCCAAGTTCATTAGGGAGGTAGTACACACTGATTGGTTGGCAAATCCTGTAATGGTTCCAAAACCTAATAAGGAAATGAGAATGTGCATTGATTATACCGGTTTGAACAAGTGCTGTCCTAAGGACCACTTTGCTTTGCCTCGTATAGATCAGGTCATAGACTCCACAGCCGGCTCCGAGCTGCTGTGCTTTTTGGATGCGTACTCCGGGTACCACCAAATCAAAATGCGAGAATCCGACCAAATCAAAACAGCGTTCACTACGCCCTACGGGACCTTCTGCTACATCACGATGCCCTTCGGTCTAAAAAATGCCGGCGCAACGTATCAGCGGTGTATGCAAAGATGCCTTCACGAGCAAATTGGCCGCAATGTTCACGTCTATGTTGACGACATTGCCGTCATGTCAAGAAAGAAGGCAGATTTGCTTGACGATTTGAGAGAAACCTTTGATAGCCTCCGGGTATATAGGATGAAGCTCAACCCGAAAAAATGCGTCTTCGGGGTTCCTGCCGGCAAATTGCTTGGCTTTATCGTTTCCGAACGAGGAATAGAGGTAATCCAGAAAAAATCAAAGCGATCCTCAACATATCCAGGCCCAAGGACCTGAAGGACGTGCAGCGACTTGCCGGCTCGGCGGCTGCCGTCAGTCGTTTCATTAGCCGTCTTGGTGAGAAGGCACTGCCTCTCTACCGGCTTCTGAAGAAATCCGACAACTTTGAGTGGACAGACGAAGCAGACGCCGCCTTGCAGCAACTCAAGGACGCGTTAACGTCTGCTCCAATCTTGGCAGCTCCTCGTTCGCAGGAACCAATGCTGCTTTACATCGCGGCAACTAACTTGGTTGTTAGCGTGGTCTGGTTGTGGAACGCAAGACGGAAAATCAGACTTGCCGGAACAACGTCCGGTTTACTTCATCAGTGAAGTATTTTCCGCCTCAAAACAGCGTTATCCGCATTACCAGAAGCTGGTCTACGGTGTTTTCTACGCCGCCAGGAAGTTAAGGCACTATTTCCAGGAGCATTCAATAACGGTGTGAGCAAGGCACCTCTGGGGGATATCATCAATAATACAGATGCAACAGGCCGCGTTGCCAAATGGGGCATCGAACTTGCCGCCTTCGACATCACGTATAAACCCAGAACGGCCATTAAATCTCAAGCCTTAGCAGACTTTGTAGCAGATTGGACGGAGGCCATGGACGAAGTACCTCTCCCTGAAGATGCATATTGGATCATGCACTTTGATGGATCAAAAATGCTTCAGGGCTCGGGGGCTGGCATTGTTTTAAGAAACCCTCAAGGAGACAAGCTTAGTTATGTGTTACAAATTCACTTCAAGGCAACTAATAATGTTGCTGAATACGAAGCTCTCCTTCATGGTTACACATTGCCAAGGAACTTGGCGTCCAGCGTGTCCTCTGCTACGGAGATTCAGACTTGGTGGCGCAACAGATACGTGGTACTTGGGACACAAAGAGCGAGACAATGGCGGCATATCGAGCTACCGTTGACGAATTCGCCAAGTGTTTCTAGGCTACGAGGTCCGCCACATCCCAAGAGCTCAAAATGAGGCGGCAGATACACTTGCCAGAATGGGGTCTGAACGCAAAAAGGTACCAAAAGATGTTTTCCTGGAACACCTACACAAGCCGTCAATAAAAGGAGCAGACCTCCTTGACCCAGATCGGCAGAACCAGTTGAAGATGCTAGCTATGCCGTCTACCTGGTAAAGCCGGATTGGACGACGCCATATTTGGACTTCCTGATCAATCAGGAGTTGCCGGACGATGAGGTTTTGAAAAGGCAAATCATAAGAAGAGCCAAGGCATTCACAATAATCAAAGGCGAATTGTACAAGCGTAGCACCACTGGTGTTTACCAACGTTGCATTTCGCCCGAAGAAGGCAGAGAACTGTTGGATGAGATACATGCTGGCGTGTGTGGACATCACGCTTCCTCACGCGCCCTTGTTTCAAAAGCCTTCCGACAAGGTTTCTACTGGTTGACAGCCAAGCAAGATGCAGAGGACATCGTCAAAAGATGCAGGGGCTGCCAACTTTATGCCAGACAATCACACATGCCAGCTCAGGAGCTTAAAACAATACCCATCACATGGCCTTTCGCAGTCTGGGGCTTGGACATGGTTGGTCCGTTTAAAACGGCGCCTGGTGGCTACACACATTTACTTGTGGCTGTAGACAAGTTCACCAAGTGGGTTGAAGCTAAGCCATCAAAAAGCTAGACGGTGCCACAGCCGCAAATTTTCTGTGGGGAATAATCTCTCGGTTCGGGGTGCCTCATAGCATTATCACCGATAACGGCACTAACTTGTCGCAAGGCGAAGTTGAGGAATACTGTTATAAGCATGGTATCCGCCTAGATCTTGCCTCAGTAGCACACCCGCAGGCAAACGGTCAAGTAGAGCGTACAAATGGTTTAGTCCTACAAGGCATCAAACCACGTCTCGAAGTACCATTGCACAGAGCGGCTGGGGCTTGGGTGGATGAGTTGCAGTCTGTCCTTTGGAGTTTACGCACAACTCCAAACAGATCAACCAAGTTCACTCCTTGGGTGGATGAGTTGCAGTCTGTCCTTTGGAGTCTCCAGCAAGTCCGGCAGGGCATCAAAGTTGACGGGATCGCCGTCCTCGCCAAGGTAGAACTTGGCGGCAAACGCTTTGCCCGCACCGACAATCTGGTTGACGATTTCGCCAACCTTCAAGATACGGGCAAGGCGCGGCGTCGTAGCCATGTCATCGCCTAAATTAGCCGGCACTGCACAATGCAAATGGTTACACACTGCAGTTCGAAATTTTCAAGAGTTCAAAGTATCAAAGAAGAATGAAGGGTAAGAGATTCACCCAAGACATGCTCGTGGATGGTGTTGACCTCATCCAGATGGTTCTCAAGCGTTTCCTGAGCTAGCTGGACCGCCTTCGACAGTTGTTCCTGCTGCTCTTTGGCGTTTTTGTTCACCTGGTTGAGGTTGTTGCTCATGGCTTCAAGTTCTCCCGTCAACTTGCTATCCTTGGCGGTATGGGCCAGCTCCCGCTCCTCCAGCTCCTTGGCGTGATCCGCCTTCAGCTTTGACACCAACTCAGCAAGATCTGCAGCTTCGTTTATCAAAGCTTGCATGTCAGTGGAGTTCTTGAGAATATCTTGCGCAGTGTTTAGTAATTCTACAAATAACGACAAAGACGACTAAAATACTTGTCGAAAAAGCAAAAAGAAGTCGGACGAAAAGAAGGCAAAGAAAATTTTGTCACCTTCATCCTTTTTGCGAGCCTCTTCCAAGCTCGCAATCTGGGCGTCCTTCATCTCCACGTCCTGCTGCAGTTGCTGGCATTCTTTGTTTTTCTTCTCTTGAGCACGTAACAGCTCAAGATTGGAAGTAAGAACGGCCTGCATGCACGAAAACAGCGTTGCGGTTAGCACTATGTCAACGAGACCACTTTGCCGGCTAAAAAATCTTTCAGCCGCCAAAGTGCTCGGGGGCTGCGACTATAGGTTAAATTACCTCAAGTTGACCGTGCAGGGTCTCGTGGAGATCATCCATGTGCGCGTACCATTTACGGGTACCTTCACGCATGGTCCTTAGCGTTTGTCGAGGGTCTTGTAACCCTTTGCCAGATTGAGAGCTGGGGTGGGAGGACGATCCGCCATGGCCAGCCGCCATCTCGTCATCCATCTCTTGCTTCATGGCAATAAATCGAGCGGCATCATTAGCCGAAGCTTCAGCTGTCTTGGAAAAAGTAGGTCCGACAACCGACTTTTTGCCCGCCATCTTCTCTGTAGCCGCCTCTGCGGTACCAGCAGATGTGTACGTTCCCTGGCATACAACCACGGGAACGCCAACTGTGGGCGTTGTCGGCGCAGCGGCTGGAGAAGAACGTGGTGGCTTGCCCCTACCGGCAGAAATCTTCAGGTTGGCGCGGAGCTTGGGCATGGCAGGCTTGCCCCTGTAAGCAGAAAAGCGCAAGTTTATCAGTACAAACTTATATCAAAATGGCTAAGTAAGGGAAAGCAAAAGCTTGCCTACCGCTTGAGCGGGATATTCTCCCCCAAGGTCTCATCCTCTGCATCAACAGAGGTGGCCGCCTTCTTCCTCTTCTCCAAATCCTCGGTGGAGCTGCCTACTTTGCGCTTCTTCGACTTGCTGGCACCGGCGTCGTACCAGTTAGGAGCCAAGTCGGCATCCCCCAAGGTTTGTAGCTGAAAAGGAAAAGGGCAAAACATTAATTCAGTACCCAGTGGATAAAGGTGTCAAATAAAAGACAAGTATCTCTGGCTTACCACTGGGGCTGGGTTATCGTGGGTGAACATGGCGACGCCTTCGGACGCCTTCACCGACAGAGGCTTCACAAGCTCTCTGAGCCGGTACTCTAGCACATCTTGGTCAAGGGTGCTGTTGCCGGCGTCATCCGCCTTGTACTCGCACATCTTCAGTGGGCGATGGCGGAGTGGCATTATCTTTCTTGACAGCCAGCAGATGACGGTGTCAACTCCGTCAAACAACGGAGCCTTCATCGTCTTCGTCAGAAACTCGATCCGCCTGACGGCAATTCGAAGCTCAGCCGACAAGCTGCTAAGGGGCACCTTTGCCGTCCAGCAGGCTTTGTGGGTTGGCGGACCGTTGACGAAAACAGGCATCCCCTGTGTCGTGCCGGGTGTCGGGATGTCCTTGCAGTAGAAGAAGGTGCTGGTCCAGTGCTTCACCGACTCGATGTATGGGATCTTTGGGTGCCAGTCGGGTTGGCGGCAGTTGAAGGTTACGCTACCGCAGCTTGCCAGATGGCCGCCTGGTATGGTTTGTCGGCGGCATAGGAAGAAGTATTGGAATAGCTCTATGGATGCAGCTATGCCTAAATACCCTTCGCACAAGGCCTGGAAGCCGGCTAGCACTAGAATGTTGTTGGGCGCTATGTTGTGCGGTTGGAGCCTGTAGAAGCTAAGCACCGCCAGAAAGAAGGCGGAAAGCGGCAGAGACATACCGCGGAGGCTGTGCGACGCCAACATGACGCGCTCGCCGTCTTGCGGGTCAGGGACTGGTTCGTCGCCTGGAACCCTCCAGGAGCACTCCGTCTTAGGCGGTATGTAGCCGCCATCCTCCAGCTCCTTCAGATAAGCTGACGTCATGACTGACGGCAGCCAATATCTGGAGCCAAGGTCCGCCGCCTCCTCTTCATCATCGGCGTCGTCGTCGGCGGCAGCTTCTGCTTCCGTCGTGGCCTCAACGCTGGTAGCCGCTAGGGATGGAAGCGGGAAGGTAGGTGTGGACGCTGCGGGTGCCGCCGGAGTTGGAGAAGAAGAAGAAACCCCACCCGCAGTCGCGGTGGGGACAGGAGAGGTCTCCGGAGCGCTCGCGGGAACCGCCGCCACCGCCGGCGCAGATCCAGATCCAAGCGCAGCCACCGAAGTCGCAGCCAGCGCCGCCGCCGCCGAATCTTGCTGAGAGGTGCTCGCCATTTGCCGCGGAGGCTCTGCTCGTGCTCGCCGGAGTTGAGTACGGGGGAGAGGAGCGCTCGAGAAGCTGAGGAGGCTGCGGTGAATGCGAATGGGGAAGAAGTTCGACCCCGTTGTGCCCTTTGGGTATTTATCTCCGCGCGTTAAGATCCGTGCGTGAGATTGGGGGAACACACGATCTCCGCCACGTGCCCACGATTTGCACGTCGTGGCAACGGTGTCTTCGGCCTTCTCCCCAATTCTCATGCGTAGTGAAGAAGTAATCATGACGCATGCCAAGTCCAAACTGTCGTGGACTGCATGACGTCATCCGTCAACATTTGACGGGACCGGTCAAATGACAAGACTGGTGCCGGGAAAATTCCTGACAGCGGTCAGGCCGTCTTTCCGATGATGGCGGCAAATCATCCGACTACTTTAGGCGGATCGCCGCTTATTTCAACTTTGGAATGTTTCAAGCTCTTCAGCCGCCTACAAGACAAGACGGACGTCGCCGACAAAAGAAGACGGCGCCTGAAGAACTCGAACCCTTCCAGGGGCTAATGTTGGGGATATACCTACTAGGGGTATCACCAGCATGGATCAATCCGGCTAGTCCCGGGTGGCCCGCAGTGGTGGCGAAGGCTTTTGCCTGCCGGGCTGCCCAGATAGCTGACGACCAAGGAAGGCGGATGCCGGCAAGGGGAGGCCCAAGACCGAATCCCAGGAAGCCACCAAGCCCAAGGCGGAAGGCGGTAGACTTGACGGATAGGTTTAGGACTCAGTATACTTGCCGGATACGTAATCACCTTGTAACCCTAGGTCCGGCCGCCTATATAAGCCAGACCACGGGAAGCCTTTAAGGCATACTCTCATACTTTGACACATCCCATAGCTCATTGTAACCTGTAACACGGCGATCTGCCTTATAGTGAGTTATAGCAGCACGTAGGGCTCCGCCACCGCCGTGGAGCCTGAAGCTAGGTAAACTGCCGTGTACAATCCCGACCTCGACGACGTCCACCTTCTTGCCCTACGTTCACCCTCGGCTAGCAGGACCCCATCTCCTATCCAAGATGCCGATACGACGACAGTGAAATTGTATTAGTCTATTATCTGTCGCCTTGTTCTGCAATAAGGAAGAGAAAATCAAAAGAAGAATGTTTACTGGAGAATACCGAAGATTAAAAGATTAGGATGGGAACATGATTCCTTTGTAATCTAAAAATTACAATGCTAGCCCAATAGAAATGACACAATGATGTAATAACACCAAATAGAACCTAAGCAAGCCATTAGTCTAGAATGCAGGTTGTACTTCTTGCTTTTGTAGACTATTAGTTTGGTACCATTAAGATAGTCCTAGATAGTATCCTGTAACTTTCAGACCATTAGTGATGCTCAAAATGCCTACATTGTATTCTCAAATACTCCAAGCAAATGAGCCCACAACCCTGCAGCTGAGAGATACGGTTCAAATGCCTACATTCTATATCTTCAGCACTGTAGGAAACGAACAATAAATATAAGCATTTAGGGTAATTATTATTTTAGAGAACATATAGAGGTAAATTAGGTCCAGTTGCACAGAAAATATTTTCTAATGTCTGTGACATAATGGTGCCAGAAATCTGTAAGCGATGACAACACGAATGATTTTGAAGCAGAAAATGCAATTCAGTTAACATCAGCATCTTATCCTAGCATCTAGAAAATGCAATTCACCATCGACACCAAATGCGCAAGGCGGCAGATAACTAGGCCTAGGGGGTCAGGCAGTGGAGGACGAGAGATACCTCGGGCGGGAGGCTGGAAGCAACAACTGCCTCGCCGCCGGTGTGCGGGAGAAGAAAAGGCGGGCGCTAGGGTTAGGGTTAGCCCCAGAGCTCGTGTAGAGGCGCAGGAGGCGGCGCTTGTGGAGGCTAGCGACTAGGGGAGGCGCCAGTGCTGATGCAGCGCCAGCGTGCAACGGCCAGGTACATGTGCAATTTCAGTTTCAATGCCAAGAAAAACATAGCAGCAACACTGTCGGCACGGCCGTGGCCCCGACACGGCTGCGACGCCAGCACCGACACGGCCATCGCGCCGACATCGGAATTCTCAATAACTTGAGAACAAGCAAGAAATTCATCTATATCATCTAAAACAGCAAGCAAACATGCAAATCATAACCAAGCGAGTATATCAAAGAGCAAGTACAAGTTACTTGCATGGAATAAATATAATCTGTTCATGCAAGTATACTATAGCAACTAACTCATGTCCAGAAGACACCCAATGTTCTTAATTCTTATACCTTCCATACAGCATAAACACAAAACTGGATCACCAGAGACTCGTCTATTTCAATTAAAATTAAAAAGCAGCAAACAAACAGGCTAAGAACTTGAAGATAACCATGTCTAATCAGCTAGATAAATCCATTTATGCCTGGCATGGGATAGGAGTGTAGGAATGACCATATGAACGACCAGTTCATCATAGCCACAAGCATTAGCTAGTCCGAAACACCACAGTTCCTCACAAGCACAATTTCATAGAGGGACAAAGAACACCAAAATCCACACAAACACAGCCTCATCACAGATCTTTTTGGCACGAGGGCCGGTCACAGAGAGGAGGATCATACCTTGCGCACGGACACGAACACCGTGGCGTGACGGGGCCGGGCCCGTGCTACCACGGCGGAGATGCACCACGAGACGACGACCACCAGCTTCACCACCGCACATTGACCCTCACAGCATCACCACCACCATCCCTGACCTCGGCCGAGGAGAGGAGCCGAGGCGAGTCGAGCTGGAGACCGAGCAGGAGCTCGAGAGGGAGCCGTGCTCGCGGAGGAGATCGAGCAGGAGGTCGAGCAGGGGCTCGAGGAGGCAGTAGTTGGAGACGAGGAGTCGTAGCAGGAGGCGCGGCAGCGTGAGTAGCGACGGCAACAGAGCCGAATCCCACGGCTAGGGTTAGCCGGGCGTGGGTGCGCGGACGCTGGAAGGCGTCGCGGCGGCGGGGAATCGGTGGAAAGCGTCTACTATGAGCAGAACCAGCAAGCGGCGGCGCCGGAGCCGGCCGGCAATGGCAGGAGCAGAGGGACGTGGCGGCGGCGACGGAATCACCAGAGAAGAAGAGAAGGGGAACGAGACAGCAGAGAGTCGTGTGGGGGAGAAAGAGGAGTGGGGTTTGAGTCGGTTTGACCCAAACCAGTTGGGCCTAGTGGGCCTCAGCCCAGTCCAAAGTTGGACCACAGCCTGTTTTACTCAAATACACATGTTAAAATTCATTAAGACTTGATTCGATAAAATGTTTAAAATTGAGTACGTAATATTTGGAATAAATAATCACTTAAAATTGAGAAAAATATAGGAAGTAATTATATGCTGCTAATCTTGATGCATATTTCAATATCTAGCATGTATTGAGTTTTAGGGGCAACTTGATAAAATGCCCCAAAAGATCCCATCTATTGGGGCACTTTGATAAATGCCCTAAAGACCCTATCTATTGGGGCCCTTTGATAAAATGCCCCAAAAGACCCTATATATTGGGGCACTTTTTCAAAGTGCCCTTAAAAGCCGATGCCTATTGGGGCATTTTCGAAAAATGCCTTTATAAGTTAACTTTTTAGGGCACTTTGATCAAACTGCCCTCTTTAAGCTATAATTTGAGGCATTTAAAAAAAATGCCCCTAGCAAAGTGCCCCAATATCCTTGCCGTCCACTAGTGTCACCGAAGAACATAACCGCCGCTACCAGTTGCCCAACACCCACCGCCAAGCTTATCCACCGTCCTCATTGTCCCAAGGAGACGCCTTCATGGAGGGAACGGTGTCGGAGCGCCGTCGTTGCCCAATCCGAAAGATTTGGGAATTTCACATGGCACAAGCGGGATGTGCAGGGACAAATGGGCCTCGATGCCGCCTTTGGGAAGGAAAACACCGCCCGCAGACGTCGTCGACGTTGTGGCCACCGCCGTTGGCCAAGGGTTTCTTCCCCGATGCAGAACCTCACCGTCGGAAGGGGAAATACGCGAGGATACAGGGCAAGTGAGGTGGGACGAGCGGCACAGAGAGGTTCAACAGCTTCATATTTTGCGCGACAAGAGCAATTAACAAGGCAGCTTTCGCGCCGCAACCCAACGCCGTCATCGCCTCGCCGCCCGCTTAACCGATAAGAACGGCCTGCCGCACCAAAACATGCTGCTGTCACCGGACAAGACGAAGTGGATCAACGACAACCTCGCCGCTACCTTCCTCGGGAGCCGCAGGGGTTGCGGCAAGAAGAGTGAGTGAGCGGAGGGGTTGGGCGGCCCTAGGGTTTCACCCTCGAGACGCCTCCAAAGGGGTGACGCGACTCGCCCTCGTGTTCGGCCTTTCATTGACTCATCTCAAAATCAATCACATTGTGAGTAATTTGGCCTCTTATTTGCCTCCCTGGCTTCGTCGATGTTTTGCTGATTTGTTCAACCGTGTTTTGAAAAATTCTCGTAGATTTAATTGCATACTACAGTAGCTTAATCGAACGAACGCAAAATATGCGGCACCAAACGCGCTTGGCTAGGCTGCGACACATGAGAGATGTGTTTGCATGGAACGGCGGGCGTAAACACACTAGCAAGTAGCAACCTCGTGTGATCCTGGTATCGTGGAGTGGGAGATGAGTGATATCTGATGCCTGAAGCAAGTACCTAGCTACTGGTAAGCAGTTGGTGAAACGCACGCATGCATCGTGATCAAGCCGTGCGGGAGGAGAGGACCTCGTTTGCTAACCGCTTGCTCTTGATCATTAGCTCCAACAGCCGTCTTGGCGCTAGCTAGCTAGAACGGTGCATGCGATGAGCTCCCATCGTGCGCCGGGACAATATGATTTGTCCTCCATTCAGGGAAGAACAGATTAAAGTGAAGTTTTTATTATGAAGAAATCATATGAATATCTTAATTTTTAGTGACAGTTTCATTTCTGGAAATACTTACGATGGGACCGAGAGTGTCCATTCATTAAGTGGAGTGTACAGATATGACCGTAAAATCAACAGTTCGTGGTTAGTCTCCATATAAAAGTATCCGGGTTACCACATAGCTCAATATCCATTAGCCGTTGAACTAAATGCAGCCATCTTGGTCATTTATTTCTGGTCAGGTCCCTTCTAAAATCTGTACATATTTAAAGGAGCCTATGCCATAACATTTGCCACCGAAACTTGTTTTCATTGTGCTATTTTATATAGCGATGGATGTTTATTGATCAGATTACGGTGAATTCCCTAACCAAGTGTGCTCGAAGAACTCCGTTTTCTATCCATTTCCTATTTGAAAATACGCTGTAGAGAAAAACTCATTCTTAACTCTCTTAAGCATTATCAAAAGAAGGAGTCACTTGGTTTTGCTTCTACTTGAGATAACGTTTTAGAGTGCAAAATACGTATTTTTAGACAGCTCTTGCCAAACCCCTTCGTTATGTAATTTTTTTATACAAACATTTACTGAGTAAGCATTTATTTTTTATATCTTAATCTCAACTCCTAGACCTACTTGATTTTTTGGTCGACGGATGATATTCCACCTCGTAGATGTATAATTCCTTGTAAGACCATCATACTTCCACAAGAAACGTGATCTATAAAAATTTACTCTCTCTTCCGTACCGCTTTAGGTATTTACAGAAAGGATAACATAAACATTAGCAAGCTGGTAGGAACTGAGTTAATTAGAACCACAATCTTTGTATGCTAATAATTTAGCCATCCAACATGCTATTTTTTCTCGAAATGGTCTTCAACCAGTTTCCATTCTCCGTTGTTAAATTTTTCTAAAATGGATCGGGACCCAGGTATATAAAAGGATGGAATCTGGATTCACAATAAAAAAAATTGTATATTGATCTTCTAATTCTTTAGCCTTACCAAAGCAAAAAAATCACTCTTGTAAAAATTAATCTTTAAACCAGTGAGTTGCTCAAAAATATAAAGCATTAGCTTCATGTTTAACGCTTTCTGAATATTATGTTTGATGAGAATAGTGTCATCGGCATATTCTAGAATGGATACACCTCCTTCTTATAAATGAGGTATGAATCCTTCTACTTGACCATTTTCTTTTGCTCTAGCAATTAAAATTGCTAACATCTCTGCCACGATATTAAACAAAATAGGAGAGAGAGTGTCTTCCTGTGGCGAGCCTTTTTGATTCTGAAAGTAATGACCGATATCACCATTAACTCTAATCCCCACACCCCCTTGCGCTAACAAATTGATTGCATTTAGGATGAAAACCTTTCATATGTAATGCTTGTTGTAAAAAAACTATCATTTTACCTTACCACAAGCTTTTGCAAAATAGATTTTCAGAAGAATACCATCCATATCTTATGAAGTTTAGGGATAGTTTCGACATTGTGCGCAATGTTACTCCCTCCGTTTACAATTAGTTTGCGTTCTGGGTTTAGTCAAAGTCAAACTTTGTGAAGTTTGACCAAATATATAGGAAAAAATATAAAAATATATAACAATTTTTAACATTATTAGATTCTTCATAAGATATATTTTCATATTATATATTTTATATTATAGATGTTGATATTTTTTCGTATATATTTGGTCAAACTTTGAAAAGTTTGACTTTGAAAAAACCCAGAACGCGAACTAAATAAAAACGGAGGGAGTATATATGCGATTGGTTCCAACTTTTCTTAAAATCTTATAACTCACGTTCAAGAGGCAAAATATGATGATATTGCTAAATTTGGACAGTGTTTTTGTTGGAAATATGCCTTAGAGGTAACAATATTTTTTCATTATTTCCAAGTTCATAATTAATGTTTATATTAATGTGCTATAATTGATATGGTTCTTTAATGTAAGATTCAGAGGAAAACTCATAAGCATGTGTTAAAATGTAAACGTATAGAAGTTACCGAGTCTCGCCTCTAAGATGAAATCATGTGTTGCATAATGACTATGTTTTTCTAATCATGGGCATTGTTAAACTAACCAGGATTTTAGAAATAATGAGAACAATTTTTTGGCGGAGCAATGGTGTTGGACAAACTCAACTATATGATATACTACGAAATCACACTCATAGAAGTGTTAACGTATGCTCACGTCATTAGACCATGAGAATATTGAGTGCCTTCATGTCATATGTTTTGCTTTGGGGGTTGTCAAACATTACACGTAACAGACGGATTATAACGGCAGTTTTCAGGTACTTCGAAAAGTATGTCTAAAGAATCCATACTTCAAGATTGAGATTTGCTTCTCCGACGATGGATAGATACTCTTTGGACCCTCTCTCTATTATGGTATCCATCACTCCTTGGCCAGACACAGCGTGATATGATCACAGGGATGCCAGAATATGGAAACGAGAAGAGGATAACTTGGCATTGTGATCAAAGATACCAAGTTGTTGCTTCTCAAGGATACCGATATAAGTCTCACCTCGTGTTTTATTATGTATCGCGAAGCAAAGGGAATCATGTACGAGAAAAAAGGTTCACTTGATATATTTGTGTATGTGTGGGAATCAATATGGATATCCATATTACACTATTAATTACTGATCAGAAGGTGTTCTATGTCATGTATATACACATTACCGAACCTGCGGGGTCATGCGCTGAAGGATCATAATTTGTTGAGTACTAGGAGTTGTAGGAGAATGAGAGAAATACAGTGGAATAGGTTTCGTGGAATTGAAAGTGTTTTGGAGAGAAACTAGAATAGTTTTGGAGAACCATGAAAGTTCTAGCATACCGTATGCTCCGGGGGGGTCTTGGAAGATTATGGAGCATTCCAGAACTAATCTTATGGAAGGAGCCATGGGCTGCCCACTTGGATAGGCCCAAGTGGGGGCAGCCACGCATGGGCCAAAAGCAGAAGGCCCAAGGTGGGGCGCCCCTCTTTCTTGGGGGTCAAGCAAGGGCGGCGGCTAGGGTTGGGGGCGCCATCCCCTCCCATTGTGCGTCGGCCCTAGAAGGGAGAAAAATCCTCCCCCCCCCCCCCCCAAAGAAAGCCACCCCTTCTCTATATAAGGAGATGAGAGGCAGCCCTCCACCCTACGCACTGTGTGCCAAAAGGATGCTCCTCTCTTCTCCCTCTCTCTTGAATTCTCCACCATATGCAGCAAGGCTGATCCACCATTCAGTTCTCTATTAGTTATTCATCCCGGAGAACGAAGCTCCGCTAGATCGGTGACTCCGTATGCGTGGATACCGGTGGAGGGATAGTGCTTTCGATCCTAGGACAGGAGGGACTATCCTCGTGCCTCCACCATAGAAGCCAAAACCTGACCTAAGAAGGAGTCCACCATAGATGTTCTAAATGGGATTGAATATGACCAAATTATATGTAATACAATTTATCTGTGATGTGGGTCCTAGTTCAACCTCTCGATCCGATCTTTTCCACACATTTGGTGGGCTGAGGAGAGATAGCACTAGCGGAACCCTATCTTCATAGTCAATGGCATCCGCAAAGTTAACCTATTCGAAATCGGCTGACATAGAGCCTTCAGATTAGATATATTTGTCCAAATTATAGAGATTGAAGCATCCGCTGATACAACCATGGTGATTTGTCAGGTTGATGATCCAATCGGTCATACCCACCAAAATCATCCATAGATTGACCTGTGGAAGACCGCGGTCTCTATGACGAAATCCCATCCGAGAAATCTAAAGCAAATCCATCCCTGGAGGATCGGGAAACAATCCCATGGAATGGAAGTGTGTACCATCTTCCTTAGCATCATCGATGAACTCTCCAACCATCGCATCACCACCGATAGAAGCATCTCCTGGAAGGGCGCCACCTCACACCCACCAAACGCATAGAGAGCGTTCATGGTGAGTAGGGCCTCCCTCCACGTTCTCGCTCTAGAGCATTCGCACATCGCTCGACGAGGTCCACTCTATTTCCAAGAGATCGCTCATGATTGCCCCAGAGCAGGCTCGAGCGAGAGCCCATCCCTCCTTAGAGTAGCATGTTCCAATATGTACTAGCTACCAAATAACATCTCATCTCAGCCTGACTCAACACATACAAGTCACCAAACACAAAACAAAAACTCAACCCAACAGGTATAAGGTCAGGTTGACCCAGTTGGGAAACCCGTGTTAGGGTGAACCAGGCTACCAAACACACACTAAGTTTAGACGAACCGTCTTGGTCATATGAAAGAATTCCTTCTAAATCTTGCCACTACTTGCTAGCGTGTGATTTCTATGGCACTTGTATATTATTATTAGTAATAAGCTAATTACAAAATCCCCCCCCTCGTGTCGCGCCCAGTCGACACCGGCGGCGATCCACGCGCCGCCGCCAGCCCCTCACCTCATGCGCCGCTGCGCCGCGGCAGTGGCGGCCTCCCCGCCGCCACACAACTGGTGGGTGGGGGTGGTATCTTCTCTCGCAAGGCGCTCGTCAGATCCGTCTGGGACGGGAATGGCGAGCCGCCGGCGCTGGCAGGCCGGAGCGACGGCTCCGGGGACGCCGGGCTTTGGCGTGGTGGCGGATCCGGGGCTCTCGCGCCCGGAGGGGACGGGCCCTGCCTGGCCGTGAGGGCAGCAGGCCGGGGTCGGCGGCGGTTGGGGCATTGGGAGCGGCGGTGCGGAGGCTCTGCCGGCCAGTTGGTCAGGGCGGGCAGTGCGGGCCGATGATGCGCAGCGTGGGCTCGGGCCGGGACTGATCCGGGTGGTGGTCGATCTGGTGGTGGTGATGCTTGGCTGATCCGGGTGAAAACTCGTCTCCGTTCGGTAGTCGGAGCCGTGATGGCGACTCATTGCGCGTTGTCCCCTTCTTGAAGGCATCACCGACGTGAAGCGTGCATCACCTCCACTATCTCCGTGGGAGACCCTTGATCCATGGATCGGATGGTGTCAGCCCTTCGGCGTCATCTCCCCCTTGGGGGCATCATTCTTGGAGGTGCGCACCAGTCGAGGGACCAGTCGTTGGATGTGGGGTGCTTTCGGCGCGTTGCGAGTTGTGTGGCAACGATGACAGTGGTGAGCGAAGCCGAGTCGCGGCATGTCCTTCATCACCGATAGTCCGTGCTGCTTCCCGTCGTTAAGCGGTGAAGTCGAAGCTGCGTGTCGAGGGGCGGCAAGCTGGCAACGATGACACTATTTCTTCAGTGGCCTCGCGGATTCTGTCGATGCAAGGTGTGCATCTTTCTCCTGTGAAGCTATTCGTCGAAGTCGGAGCTGCCTCTTCCTCGACGCTTTGGGTCAACTGTTTGGCATAGGCCGACATGGTTTTCGGCATCGGCTACGGCGAGGGCTTCGTGATGTAGGTTGGTCCCGATTTTCACGGATTTGGGCGGAGGGATCGATGAACACGAAGAACAAGTGATGAACACAAGAATACAAAGAGGGGAAAACTCTCAAATCAAAGATAACTAGCAAGTAGCAACTCAGCAAGATTCAACTGGTAACAAGCCCCAAGGGTAGCCCCCAGTTCTCCTCTCCCAAGCACACCTTACTCTTAGGATTGTTTGTCCAATTGGTCAATCCAAACCAACCCAATAGAATCACCCTAGGATGAAAGATTGGCAAGTAGCAAACTACAAGAGGAAGCCTTGGTATCCACGAAGGTATCTTCTCCACAAAGGGAGGCCTTGGTTCATCTCCACAAGGGGAGGCATTGATTCATCTCCATAGGAGGAAAGAGACAATTTGAGAAGAAGGAGCAAGGCTCTACTCTAATCCCAAATCATAGTCTAACCCTAACCCTAGAGGGGAGGCAGCTATTTATAGTCTAGATGAGAAAAATGGATGAGTGGCTAGGATTACATGGCTCAAGGGCCATCTCAGCACACAGGCTCGCGCAGGTCCGGTAGTACCGGCCGGGTCGGTAGTACCGGAATTAATTCCGGTAGTACCGCTTAAGGTGGCATCGGATCCAGTAGCGTCTGGCGACTCGGCGGTAGTACCGCCCGCGATGGTCCGGTAGTACCGGCCGACACTTTTTCAAGATTTCCAGCTTCTTTTCCCCGCTCTTCTTCTTCTTCTTCTTGGCCATCTTCTTGGGTCTTCTCCTGGTCATCTTCTCCATCATCTTGGACCTTCTCTTGCTCATCTCCTCTACTCCATTGTGGGTCGTCATCAAGGTGGTTCCTGAGTATGCACAAAGTATCCGAATGAAGTAGCAAACCATTCAAAGGAGTCTCGAGATCACACATAGATAGGAGTGAGGTCACCTTATCATGGAGAGCCTTGACTCTTGATCTTGTCATTGTGCCATTTGGTGTTGTGTGCCTAGGTTGCACTACATCATCTCCCCCCCCTCCTTGGAAAAGAGTCGTCCTCGACTCTTCGTTCTCATCATCACATGGGTTTCCAAGGTAAGGTGAGATGTCGGCGACGTTGAAGGTGTCATGGACGCCGTACTTGGACTTGGATATGTCGATCTTGTATGCATTGTCGTTGATGCGCTTGAGAACCTTGAAAGGACCATCTCCTCTTGGCGCGAGCTTAGACTTTTTCTCATCGGGGAAGCGGTCCTTGCGTAGATGTAGCCAAACAAGGTCTCCTTCTTCAAAGATCATGGGGCGCTTGTTCTTATTCATCTTCGTAGCATGCTCTTTGTTGTGCTTCTGAAGCGTGGCCCTTGTGTCTTCATGTAGTTTCCTCATGTAAGCGGCGCGCTTGTCGAAATCCATGTTAACTTGTTCTCGGAGTGGAAGTGGTAGCATGTCTAGCGCGGTGTAGGGGTTGGAGCCATAGACGACCTCGAAGGGTGTTCTCTTTGTTGCGCGGTGTATTGCTCGATTGTAGGCGAACTCGGCGTGTGGGATGCACTCTTCCCAATTCTTCAAGTTGGGCTTGATCAACACACGAAGGAGTGTGGATAAGCTTCGGTTCACCACTTCGGTCTGACCATCGGTTCTGGGGTGGTATGCGGTGGAGAATAGTTGCTTGATTCCCATCTTGGCCATCAAAGTCTTCCAAAAGTAGCTCACGAACTTGACGTCACGATCCGACACAATGGTCTTGGGCACTCCATGAAGACGGACGATTTCCCTGAAAAACAAAGTAGCTATATGTGAAGCATCGTCGGTCTTGTTGCATGGTATAAAGTGTGCCATTTTAGAGAATCGATCAATGACGACAAAGATGGAATCCTTGTTTGTTTTAGTGCGTGGGAGTCCTAAGACAAAATCCATAGCAATGTCGGACCATGGGTGATGTGGAATTGGCAAAGGTGTGTATAAGCCATGAGAGTTTAGAGTAGACTTAGCTTTGAGACATGTTGAACATCGTCGCACCAAGCGGTCCACATCCCGGTACATCCTTGGCCAATAGTAGTTTGTGGAGAGCATTGCAAAGGTCTTGTCACGTCCGAAGTGTCCCATTAAGACGCCTCCATGCGATTCCTTCAAAAGGACCAAACCAAGCGAAAACTCGGGTATGCATAGTTTGTTAGCCTTAAACAAGAAACCTTGGTGCAAATAGAAATCACCAATTCCTTTGTGCTCCGAACATTGAGCGAAAATGTCTCCAAAGAAAGCATCGGTAGCATACAACTCCTTTATCTCATCCAAACCCAAGACACTAATGTCAAGACGTGTAAGTAGGTTGGCCTTGCGGGATAGTGCATCCGCGACCACATTGTCTTTACCTTTCTTGTATTTGATTACAAAGGTAAAAGACTCAATGAACTCAACCCACTTAGCATGTCTTTTGTTCAAATTTGTTTGACTTCTCAAATATTTCAAGGATTCATGGTCGCAATGAATGACAAATTCCTTAGGACGAAGGTAATGTTGCCACACATCCAAAACACGAACCAAAGCAAATAACTCCTTGTCGTAAATAGGGTAATTCAAACGAGCTCCATCTAGTTTCTCACTATGGTATGCAATGGGTCTACCATTTTGCATAAGCACTCCACCAATGCCCAATCCACTTGCATCGCATTCAATCTCAAATGTCTTAGAGAAATCCGGAAGGGCAAGGAGTGGTGCTTCGGTTAATAACCGTTTGAGCTCATTGAAAGCAAAATCATGTGCATTGCCCCAAATGAAAGGTACATTTTTCTTTGTAAGTTCATGGAGGGGGCAAGCAATTGTGGAAAAATCCTTGATGAAACGGCGGTAAAATCCGGCAAAACCAAGAAAACGTCTTAACTCTTCAAGTGACATCGGAAAAGGCCAAGTCCGAATTGCTTGTATCTTTGCTTCATCAACTTCGACTCCATCCAAAAAAACAACAAAACCCAAGAAAACAAGCTTGTTGGTGGCAAATGTGCACTTAGAAAGATTGGCATAAAGCTTTTCATTGCGAAGAACCAACAAAACTTGAGCAACATGAGAAGTGTGCTCTTCCAAAGATTTGCTATAAATAAGGATGTCGTCAAAGTATACCACAACAAATTTGCCAATAAAAGGACGCAAAACATGATTCATGAGACGCATAAAAGTAGAAGGTGCATTGGAAAGACCAAATGGCATGACAAGCCATTCATAAAGACCAAGCTTTGTTTTAAATGCGGTCTTCCATTCATCACCTTCACACATTCTTATTTGGTGTATCCACTTTTAAGATCAATTTTGGAGAATATAGCGGAACCACAAAGCTCATCAAGCATATCATCAAGTCGAGGGATAGGATGGCGATACCGAACGGTGATGGCGTTGATGGGACGACAATCCATGCAAAGGCGAAGAGTGTTGTCGTGCTTGGGTACCAAGATGACGGGCACGGCGCACGGACTCAAGCTCTCGCGGATATGTCCCATGGCAAGAAGTTCTTGTATTTGCCGCTCAATCTCCTTTGTCTCCTCGGGGTTGGTGCGGTAAGGAGCGCGGTTTGGTAGCGGTGCGCCGGGAACAAGGTCGATGCGATGCTCGATTCCGCGTAGAGGAGGTAGTCCCGGTGGCACTTCTTGAGGGAAAACATCTTCAAAGTCCTTCAAAAGAGACAACAAAGAAGGAGGAAGGTTTGTGAAAGTGTTAGTCATAGAAACTTCACCCTTGCATATGAGCACATAGTGGAGGGTGGATGGGTTCTCTCTCAACTCCCTCATCTCTCTCTTGGTGGCAAATAGTGTAAGTTTTGTGGAAACTCTCTTTGAAGTGTCACTCTCATTTGGCTTGTGGCTCTCACTCACTTTATGGTGGGTCTCTCGCTCACCACTCATCTCACTTAACGAACGATCTTGTTGTGCCCGTGCAATAGTCTTGGCGTTGTCGGCGATGACTTGACTTGGTGTCATGGGACGAAGGACGAAGGTCTTGTCGTTGTTCTTGAAGCTATAGTAATTTGTCCTTCCATCATGCATAGCACCCTTATCAAATTGCCAAGGACGTCCAAGAAGTAAGTGACAAACGGTCATAGGCACAACATCACAATCTACGGTATCTTCATAGGCTCCAATCTTGAAGGACACTTGCACCATGTGTTGAATCTTGACGGCTCCGGTATCACTCAACCATTGCACATGGTAAGGATGTGGGTGCTTCTTGAACTTCAAGTTGAGCTTATCACAAAGTTCCTTGCTTGCCAAGTTGTGGCAACTTCCACCATCTATGATGACCTTGATGGACTTTCCATTGATTCCCGCTCTTGTTTGAAACAAATTGCATCTTTGGTCTTCTTTCACTTGAACATTGGTGGTTAAAGCTCTTGCCACAACCAAGGAGGGATTGTTATCGCCATCACAATATATCTCACTTGATTCCTCTTGAGCACTTTGCATTGTGGCGACTTGTTCAAAACATTGTACTCATCTTCACTCATAGATTCATACTCTCCCATGTCATTGATGATCATGACCTTCTTGTTGGTGCACTCATAGGATTTGTGCCCTTGTCCTCCGCACTTGTAGCATTGTAGGAGTCTTGTTCCGGACGAAGATCCTTGAGGCGCCTTGGTAGCGGGAGGTACTTTCTTGAAAGGTTGAGACGCTTGATGTGTCGATGTAGAGACTCTTGGAGGACCTCGTGTGTTTGCTTGAGGAAGAGCTTGTGAAGGTGTAGGTGTTGTCGAAGACGGCTTGTTGGCGAAGTGATGTAGTACGGGACTACTAGGGTGGCCCAATCTTCACGGATTGACGAACGAGTGGACGAACTCACGCAAGAACACGAAGAACACGAGGAAGAACACCAAGAACACAAGAACACACACGATACAAGAACCGTTTCCCTTACCGGTCGGTCCAACCGGCCCAATAGAATCCACACGAAGGTGGGAGATCGGCAAGTAGATACAAGAAGGGATCTTGGATGGTTGTTTCTCCAACGGTCAACCGGACCGCTCCAATAAAGTCACCCGAAGATGAAAGATTGTCAAGTAGTCAAACTACAAGTAGAGGTCTTGAATCCACGAAGGGATCTTCTCCACAAGAGGAGGAACCATCCCCACAAGGGGAGGAAGGAGACAGTCTTGAGGTAGGGAGCCTAGCTCTACTCTAATCTCAAAACATAGTCTATCTAGATCTGAAGGGGGTAGGTGCCTATATATAGGTTTGACCACAAAGGGGGTAGGTGGGGAGAGGATAAGGGCCTCACACCCATGCTGGTCTGGCTCCGCAGCGGTAGTACCGCTACGCCTGGCGGTAGTACTGCTGGGGGCTTCCTGAAGCGCCTGGCGTCCCGCAGCGGTGGTACCGCTGCGCCTGGCGGTAGTACCGCTGGGTGGCGGTAGTACCGCTGCGGTGCCGCTGGAGATGCCGCCGAGACCTCCAGAGAGCCAATTTGGGCGGTACCGCTAGCGGTAGTACCGCTGCGGTGGTAGTACCGCTATGCCTGGCGGTAGTACCGCCCCTGGCGCTGTTTGGCTCCTCTTCCTTCTCCTCTTCCAAGCCACTGTCTTGTCGGACTCCATTCCTCGTGCGCCTTGGCCATCTTCCCGTGGAGTCATACTCGTCATGACTAGCAATACAAAGTGACGATGGTCAAGTAGTATACCATTCCAAGGTGTCATATCTAGGTTCACATAGAGGAACGAGTTCACCTTTGATGTCCATGGTGACTTGTGGAGTGTTGGAGTACTTGACATGGTGATGGTCGTATGTCGGGCTGCATCATCTCCCCCCTTTAAAAAGAGTCGTCCTCGACTCTTGCTCATCATCATCATGGCAAGGAGGTAGATGCGTAGAGCTTGTCGTGTGGTTCACCATGTAGTCGATGGAAATGATGTGGCACCTCTTCAACGTCCCTTCGCCTTTCAAGTAACCTACAAGACTCACAAGGAAGACGAAACAACACTCAAAGAGTAGCCAATTCTTGAAAGTCATCGCATGAGCGCTTATGTAGAAGGAAGTCACCTTAGCAAGATGCCGATGTGCTCTTCTTGCAAGAACTTCCGTCATAGGAATGTGTGGTTGAAACAACTCATGGAGGCTCATCCAAAGGTACGACCTACACATCAAAGACCAAGCAAACCATGTGTGTGCAAGATAGAGGAGCATATCATCAATGACATGTCCATTCATGTTCATTACACCATTAGCACAACACAAATATGTGAAAGTTATAGCATATGCAAGGTCAATGTGCAAGCAATTTCTCGAAACATCCTCAAAATGTGGGAACACAAAAACTCCATGAAAATGTGAGAAGGCAATGATAGCTATCTCATTTTGAAACATATGCTCATTATTGCACACAAGGCATTTGAAAGAACAATTTGTTGCAACCCCAAATTGGTAGAAACCAATAAACTCACGACAAGACATGCACAAAATGTCATTATGGTTGCAAACAAGCCATTGGAAAGAACATTTGTTCATCATATTTGTGGCAACACATAAATCATCCATGTGAAAGATCAAGGAAACATGCTTGTCAAAGGGAAAACCAAAACACCATCATGATTGCAAACAAACCATAAGCAAGAGAAATTGTTCAACTTGTTTGATGCAAAACATGAGAAAGATTTGAGAGTTGGATTGGATCCACTACTCACATGTATGCTCTCAAGAGCTCGTATTGTCAACTCATGCTCAATTGAGTTGACATTATCATGCGTTTACCGGCACACACAAGACACCATATAAAGAAATTATGTGCACGGTATATGAACACATCATCCATCATGAAGTGTCTCTTCATTTGCACATCACCAAACACATCAAAATCAATGGGAAAATATGATGTATGTGAGTGGTCAATATGCAAAGTGAAGGATGGAACAAGGTCCATAAGAGAAAACGAAACATCTCTAGAATGTGAGAAAGCTATGGGGGCAATCTCATTATCAATCATTTCAACATTATTGCAAGCAACACATGTGAAAGAGAAATTGTTCAACATGTTGCATGCCACAATGGGAGAAAAATGGAAACATTCATAACAAGGCATGCTCATGGCAAAATCATCACAAATAAGTAATTCCACATGATCAACATTGGTTTCAAACAAGGTATCACAAGGGAATAAGAACGAATCATATGTGATATCAATAGAATCATCCATAGCATGCAAACAATCATAGTTCATCATGTCCACTAGCGGGATCATGGTCACATCAACACCCATACCTTGATAGTCCCGCTCATGTGAAGTAGGTGTTGAAGTAGTAGGGGCTTCCATGTAGCCGACTTGTCCATCTTGAAGTAGACATGGGGTGGCATCATCATCATCCTCCATGTACATCTTCTCCATTTGAGGCACCGTCATGTCGAGGTGTGGCGTCTCATCATCCATGGGACCTAGCACACAATGAGAAAACACACTAGAGGAAAGTGGTAAGTTGTTAGAAATCAAAATGGCCTCACAAGACCTATCAACTACCTCTCTCAACTCAAGTGGTGTATCACTCATTCCCTCAAAGTGAAAGCACTCAAACTCACATACGGTGGAGGCACTCAACTCACTCTCACTCTCAGTCAAGTGGGCTAAGTGGCTCTCATTCTCACATGGGATTGGTACCATCACATAACTCGAACTCATGAGGGTAGGCTCAATGTTCTCAACTCCAAACGCCTCCAAAGTTGAAGGGAAACTCCCATGCTCAACCTCCTCAACCATCACGCCTCCAAAGGTCAATGCCATAGTGTAGGCATCATCACTCGACTCCTTTGCGGAAGGGAAAATCCCATGCTCCGCTTCATCACTTGACTCCATTGCCGAAGGGAACATCCCATGCTCGGCATCATCATCACTTGACCCATGGTCATAGGTGATAGCATTCTCCATGCTCGCCTCCATGGTCGAAGGGAAAATCCCATGCTCGACCGTCTTCTCGCCATCTTGGTCTTCATTTGTGCACTCCCACATCATGTGACCTCTTCTATTGCATAGTGGGCATAAGAGATTGGGACATTCTCGTGGATCATGGTCTTGGCCTTGGCAATTGTCACATATAAGGTCTTCTTCTTGCCATATGGGGACCAATGTGGTGGTGGCACTTGGTGTAGATACCATATCATGAGAAGTGCTTGAGAAGGGCGCCAATGGTGTTGTTGCCTCACGTTTGTGACCATGTTTCTTCCGGCGTCGACGTATGAAATTCTCGAAGAAGTTGTCGATGTCGGCCATGATCTCGTCAAAGATGGGATTTGTAGCTCTTGTTGGCGCACTTGGAGTGGTAGCACTAGGGGCACCATAGGATGCGCCTTTGTCGCCATCTTGTTTTCATGTCGACGTTGGCGTTCTTGAGTTGTAGGGTGTCGCCGAAAGTCATTTGGATGCTTCTCCTCATGTTGACGTCGGCGTGCTTGTTGCCTTGACGACCTTTCCTTGGAGCTTCCACTAGAGCTTGGTGACATGTTGTGGTCCACCTTGGCATCTTTCTTGTGGCGCCTTGATGAGCTAGATGAAGGATGTAGGCTCTTGGCAAACTTGTCCATGGCATCCTTGAGATTTTGGAGCTGGACCTTGTCGATGCACTTCTTGGGACGCCGTCTTGTTGTCGATGTAGAGTGGCGAGGCTTGGCGCTCTTGGCGTTGTCCTTCTCATGGCGCATGCTAGAAGTTGATGGAGAATGTCGAAGCTTGGCACTCTTGGTGATGTCCTTGTCATTGCGCCTTTGTGAAGTTGATGGAGATTTGGGACACTTGGCACATTTTGCAATGGCCGTCTCATGGCGCCTTTTTGAAGTAGATGGAGCTCCAAAGGATGAGTGCATGGTGGTCTTGTAGGAGCACCGTGGAGCTCCAATGGATGAGTGCATGGTGGGCTCGTAGGAGCACCGTCTTGAGCTTGAACCATAGTAGGTTGTGCCATGACGCTTGGTGGTGCCGCACTTGAACATGGTGGTGATGGGAGTCCTCTCCTCTTGCATGTTGTCGAAGTCGGTACCATATGTTGAGGCATGTGAAGACACTTGCGCCTCATTGTCGTTGGAGCTTGTGTAGTCGGAGTCGTGGTAGATGCGTATGTACTTGGAGTCGATACCATATGATGAAGGTTGCTCGACGTCATGGTACCGCTCCTTGTCGTGAACGCTCGAATAGTCGGAGTCGTAGTCGGAGTAGTTGTAGCGGAAGTCTTGGTGATGATTCATCATGTCATGGGGGTCATTGTCGTTGTAGTAGTCGTAGTAGTCCCCCATGTCCTCAAAGTTTGAGGCATCATAGTCCATGTGATTCATCATGTAGTCGTTATCATCTTGGACTCCATAGTCGTATTCGCTCTCCCTAGACATGTCAACTCACAAGACAAGTGTATATATGTGGAGTGGAAAGGAACTAGAACACAACCTCTCACCTTGTAGATAGTATTGGACGTCGTGGACAACCAAGCGAAATGATCACAAAGTAAAATGCTTGTGTTCAAGTATCCAAAGCAAACTCCCAAAACACACACGGCTTAAAAGTTGGTAGGAAGGTATGGTAGGTGGAAAGCAAATTGAACCAACCGGAAACCAAGATATTGTCAAAACAAGTAGAGAACCACGATGATCACAAAGCAAATACAAGTCAATCTCAAAGATAGGAATGTAGTTCAAGGAAACACACGCGCGGAGAGATAAATGGGACTCATGCAACCAAGAAGTGAGCTAAAGAACCAAATGATCCTAGCGAAAACTATAAGCTCGTGTTGCACAAGTACAAGGAGAGCTACTAGCTCGATTGCAAATTATTGGTGGGCTACAAGATTTGCACAACAATGCACCACCTACTAGATGTTCATCGAGCTTGCGCTTTCCTACTAGATATGGCAAGTGGTGTTTCTTCTTTTCTTTTCTCTTCTTCTGATTTGGCACTTTTTGCTTCTTGTCTCTCTTTGCTCTTTTAATTCTTTTCTATTTTTGCACACCCACTTCTTTTTGATGCCAACAACAAGATATAAGATATACGAACTAGCGCACAACTTTTGCTCGGAAACTACACGGTGCAAATGTGCAAAGCCCAAGAAATCATCAAGAGCTAGCCTCAATAGGACATGGTAATCGCAAAGATATAGTGTGGCTCACAAAGGAATGGCAAGGGGTAAAGATTGGCGATGTTATACCTTTCGTCGACGTTCTTCACCCGTTGTTGTAGAAGTGTCGTGCTTGCCCATAGAATTTGGTGGTGGTGGATGATGGATCTTCCGCAATGGTGACGAAGGCCTTGATCGTAGCTTCGAAACGAGCCAAAGAACACCAAAAACGGAGTTCGGAATCAAAAGATATGGCCAAAACAATTTTCTGAAAATTTCAGTTTTCTGCAGGTACCGCTGGGAGGGGCGGTAGTACCGCTAGAGGTACCGCTGGGAGCAACAGAAAGCGATTTTTGGCGGTACCGCTGGCGGTAGTGCTGGTAGGGGCGGTAGTACCGCTACGGAACTCAGATTTTGCCCGAGCACGCGAAATTTTCGCGATTTTGGCGGAAAAACGACCCGAAAATGGCCAAATCGGAGGGGCAAATGATGGAATTAGGCCTTGGGAACGCAAAGGAAGCAAGATCAACTAGTATAGCAATAGATCTATGGATCAAAACTTGCAAAAACGCACAAGATTCACAGATCGATCCAAAAGCAATTTGGGGCTATTTTTGGTGGAAATTTTCGAATTTCTCAAAATCAAAGAAAAATTTGGGGCATTTGTGGGGGAAACAAAGTCAAATCCGTGGCAACCATGCTCTGATACCATATGATGTAGTACGGGACTACTAGGGTGGCCCAATCTTCACGGATTGACGAACGAGTGGACGAACTCACGCAAGAACACGAAGAACACGAGGAAGAACACCAAGAACACACACGATACAAGAACCGTTTCCCTTACCGGTCGGTCCAACCGGCCCAATAGAATCCACACGAAGGTGGGAGATCGGCAAGTAGATACAAGAAGGGATCTTGGATGGTTGTTTCTCCAACGGTCAACCGGACCGCTCCAATAAAGTCACCCGAAGATGAAAGATTGGCAAGTAGTCAAACTACAAGTAGAGGTATTGAATCCACGAAGGGATCTTCTCCACAAGAGGAGGAACCATCCCCACAAGGGGAGGAAGGAGACAGTCTTGAGGTGGGGAGCCTAGCTCTACTCTAATCTCAAAACATAGTCTATCTAGATCTGAAGGGGGTAGGTGCCTATATATAGGTTTGACCACAAAGGGGGTAGGTGGGGAGAGGATAAGGGCCTCCCACCCATGCTGGTCTGGCTCCACAGCGGTAGTACGGCTACGCCTGGCGGTAGTACCGCTGGGGGCTTCCTGAAGCGCCTGGCGTCCCACAGTGGTGGTACCGCTGCGCCTGGCGGTAGTACCCTGGGTGGCGGTAGTATCGCTGCGGTGCCGTTGGAGATGCCGCCGGGACCTCCAGAGAGCCAATCTGGGCGGTACCGCTGGCGGTAGTACCGCTGTGGTGTTGTCGTGGGTTTGTCACGTCAGGTGTCATGGATGACTTCGTAGGTGTGGGATTACGCGAGTCAAGCATCTCCGAGCTTGGGATCGCAGGAACAAAGATCAACACAGATTTACCCAGGTTCGGCCCCCTCAATGTGAGGTAAAAGACCTACTTCCTGCCTACCCTAGATTGGTATTGATATGATAATCGAGGTGTTACAATGGAGGCGATCCGATCTGGTACTCGCCGTATGAGCTAGGGTTTAAGGGCTTGACCTCTCTAAGTCCTGCGAGTCCTCTTTATATACACAGAGGCTCGTCAGGTTACAAGAGTTCTACACGAAGCCTGATTATCTTTCTTGTCTTCCAAGGCAAGTTTGCACCGACCTTCTGGAGCTTTCCTTTCGAGTCACGATGCGAGATTGGCCCATCTTTCACGTGGCCCAACAATGATAGCGCAACCTTAAGTCGCTGTTTGTTAAATTCGAATAAGTCGCGGGTTAATCATTCCCCCGACATTAGCCCCCAAGCGTGGCCTGAACTTCATAGGATTTCTTGATCTTGAATGTTTAGGCCGCGCTTTTCCTTATTTCGCACTTATAATTGTGCTGGATTGGCCTTGACTCGCACCTGGAAGATCATCTGACTTCGTGAGCTTCTTTGTTAGAGTAGCCTGATAGCTTCAAAACTTGATGACGATCCATCTTCAAATTTTTGATGATAATATGATGTAGCCCCCAAGGATTAATCGTCTCAATCCTCTTCTCAGAGTTTTGAAGGTCGTCACCTGTAACTTGATATCATGAATAAAACAATTGTTAAGATACAAGTAATTGTAATTGGTGTTGCCGTACTATAAGCAGTACATCGACCTCTCGTTAGGCCATCTGAATCCTTAAGTGGGCACTCGCGCGACTCAGTATTTCCTAGGAACATGTGTGTTCAGGGTCGAGAGCGGCCATGATAGGCAATCAAGCTCGATTGACGCCACACCCCAGTACTTTGGCCACATAATGCGAGTAGCAATCCAACTTAAGGTAAATTTGATAATTGCCAATAAGTTGGCTGTTTCAGGGTAACAAAGCCCCAAGAAACATAATGATATGGCCATGATAGGCTAAGCTATGATAAGCTTTGATTATGATGACACATAAGGTCGCGCCTTGGTGGCAACCGAGTGTTATACATAGGGTTGGATCGCGCGTAGGTGGCGATCCATGGTGATACATGGGGTCGGTCGCGCCTAGGTGGCGACCAGAAATGATACAAAGTTTACGGCCGCGCCTAGGTGGCAGCCGGTTTCTGATACAAGGGTCGATCGCGCCTGGGTGGCGATCAGATGTTGCATAGGTCGCGCCTAGGTGGCGACCAAAGTTGAAGTTCTAGCCCTGAGTGGCTGTGATGATACTCAGCTATAAAGCTGGAAAGGATGATGCTTGGCTCTAATTAGCCTTTTCTTATGTATAGTACGGTCGCAGGTGTGCGACGTTCCAAGGGCGAGGTGCCTCGAGACGATCCTCGAAATCATGGCGTTCGCTGCTTTCTTCCCTTACATCCAGCAGATAGTACGACCCATTGTTTAGCTTCTTGCTGATGATGTAGGGTCCTTCCCATGGAGAGGACAGCTTATGCATTCCCTTGTGATCTTGTTTAAGTCGCAGTACTAGGTCGCCTTCTTGAAAGGTGCGGGTTTTGATGCGTCTGGCATGATAGCGTCGCAAGTCTTGTTGATATACCGCTGACCTTGATGCTGCCAAGTCTCTAACCTCGTCTAATGTGTCCACCGAGTCTTGCCGAGCTATCTCATTATCTGTCTCGATGTAAGCCGCAACTCTTGGTGAATCATGTATGATATCGCTGGGCATGACTGCTTCTGCTCCATAGACCATGAAATATGGTGTAAACCTGTGGATCTGTTAGGGGTTGTTCTTAAGCTCCACAGTACTGCTGGCAATTCCTCCACCCAACATCCTGGAGATGCTTCGACCTTTTCAATAAGGCGCGGCTTAATTCCATGGAGAATTTCCTGGTTAGCTCGCTCAGCTTGTCCATTGCTCTGCGGGTGTGCTACTGACGTGAGGTCCAATCTTATCCCATTGTCTGCGCAAAATATCTGTGTAGCTCCTTCAGAGGTGTTGCTCCCGTTGTCTGTAATGATACTATGGGGGTACCCAAAGCGGAATATGACCTTCTTCAAGAACTTGACTGCTGTTTCAGCCTCGCAATCTCCCACAGGTTCTGCTTCTATCCACTTTGTGAATTTGTCCACCATGACCAGGAGGTGAGTTTTTCCGTTTGAAGACCGTCTGAAGGGCCCTACCATGTCAAAACCCCATACGGCAAAAGGCCATGTGATGGGTATTGTGCGAAGTGCTTGAGCTGGCATATGATCTTGCCTAGCGTATCTTTGACATCCGTCGCACACTCTGACAATTTGCTCTGCATCTGCTAATGCTGTTAACCAGAAGAATCCATGTCGGAACGCCTTTGCCACCAAAGATCTTGACGAAGCATGATGGCCACAATCGCCTGAATGAATTTCGTGCAAGATTTTTCGTCCCTCTTCTGGTGAGACACATCTTTGGAATGCTCCTGACACGCTGCGCTTGTATAATTCGTTGTTGATGATTGTATAGGCCTTTGATCGCCGTATGATTTTGCGCGCCTCAATCTCATCGTCTGGCAGCACTCCGCGACTTAAATATGCCATGTATGGCTCTGTCCATCCTGGCTGTTCATGCAGGGCTGCGACTAAAGTTGAATCGTCCTCTGGCTCTGCAATGTCAATCTCTGCTGGAGGTTTGACTGATGGATTGTGCAGTTCATCCAGGAAAACATTGGGTGGGACTGACTGTCTATTGGATCCAAGTCGAGACAGGGCATCTGCAGCTTCGTTTTGTCTCCGATCAATATGTTCAACTTGGTATCCAGTGAATGTCCAGCAATTCTGTCCACCTCTCTTCTGTATGCAGCCATATTCGCATCCTTGCTGTCCCACGTTCCAGAGACCTGCTGTGCCACCAAGTCTGAATCGCCAAAACAGCGTATGCGACTGATGTTCATCTCCTTTGCTATACGTAGACCATGAAGCAGTGCCTCATACTCTGCCACGTTATTTGTGCAGTTGAAGTGTATCTGTAGCACATACCGCAGCTTGTCCCCTTGGGGATGTTAGAACAACTCCAGCCCCCGAGCCTTGCAACTGTCTTGACCCATCAAAATGCATGGTCCAGTATTTGGTTTCTGCCATGCTAGGAGCGACTTGGATTTCTGTCCAATCGTTGATAAAATCTGCGAGGGCTTGCGACTTAATTGATGTGCGCGGCTCGTAACTGATGTGATGTGGTCCCAACTCGATCGCCCACTTAGCGACTCTTCCAGTAGCTTCTCGATTACGGATGATATCTGCCAACGGTGCTGAACTAACCACAGTTATTGGATGTTCTTGGAAGTAGTGCTTCAGCTTGCGACTCGCCATGAACACTCCAAACACCAACTTCTGCCACTGGGGTAACGCTGTTTGGAAGCTGTGAGGACTTCGCTCACGTAATATACTGGTCTCTGGACAGGGTATTCCTTTCCGGGTTCTTGTCTCTCCACAACCATGACAGCGCTCACAGCGCGGGAATTTGCCGCTATGTATAGTAGCATGGGCTCTTTATCCTTTGGAGCCGCCAGAACTGGAGCATTTGTCAATTGATGTTTCAAGGCTGTTAGAGCTTCGTCGGCCTCTGCATCCCAAACGAAGGTGTCTGATTTTTTCAACAGTCTGTACAAAGGTAGTGCTTTCTCTCCCAATCTTGATATAAAGCGACTCAAAGCTGCGACGCAACCGGTAAGTCGCTGCACATCTTTTATCTTTTCTGGTTTTTGGAGATCCATCACGGCCTTTATCTTGTCAGGGTTGGCCTCAATGCCTCTTTCTGATACTATGAACCCAATAGCTTTCCTGCTGGTACTCCAAAGACGCACTTTGTGGGGTTGAGCTTCATGTTGTATTTTCTGAGATTTGTGAATGTCTCTGCCAGGTCACTAATAAGATCCTGGCCAACTTGCGACTTAACCACAATATCATCCACGTAGGCGTGAACGTTGCGACCTATTTGCTCATGTAGACAATTCTGAATGCATCTTTGGTAAGTCGCACCTGCGTTCTTCAACCCAAAGGGCATGCTGACATAACAAAAAGCTCCAAAGGGTGTGATGAAGGACGTCTTTTCTTGGTCCTCCCTCTTCATCTTGATTTGATGGTAGCCTGAATAGGCATCCAAAAAGCATAACAGCTCGCACCCAGCAGTTGAATCAATCACTTGGTCGATTCGCGGCAAAGCAAATGGATCCTTTGGACAAGCTTTGTTAAGACTGGTGTAATCAACGCACATTCGCCACGTACCGTTCTTTTTCATAACCAAGACTGGGTTTGCCACCCACTCCGGATGGTATACCTCCGTGATGAATCCTGCAGCCAGTAGGCGAGCTATTTCCTCCCTATTGCCTTTCTTCTATCATCGTGGAAACGCCGTAGTGGCTGCTTCACTGGTTTAGCCGCAGGGTTCACTTTGAGGCTATGTTCTGCTAATTCTCTTGGTACCCCTGGCATATCTGACGGTTTCCATGCGAAGATGTCCTTATTTTCCTGAAGGAAAGCGACGAGAGCCTTCTCCTGCTCTTCTTCCATGTGTGCTCCAATGCTGGTTTGCTTGGATGAGTCGCCAGGAACAAGATTTATCTGCTTGGTGTCCTGGGCCGCTTTGAATTTCATTGGTGGCTCGGCAGATGGCGTGGTAACTACGCTCATGTCATTTGGGTCCACCTGCGACTTATAACCTTTTAGCTCTTCCGCGGCACAGGCAGATTCTGCGAAGGCCGCATCTCCTTCTTCACATTCTATCGCTTTTTCTCTATCTCCGTACACTGTGATGACCCCTTTTGGTCCTGGTATCTTCAACTGTAGGTACACGTAGCATGGCCTGGCCATAAACTTAGCAAAAGCTCTTCTTCCAAACAAGGCGTGATATGGGCTTTGGAATTTTACCACTTCGAAACATAGGAACTCGCTTCTGAAGTTCTCTTCTGTCCCAAAAGTTACCCCTAGGGTTATTTTCCCCGCTGGCTGTGCGGACCTTCCTGGGACAATGCCGTGAAACACGGTTGACGTGGGCTGCAGGCTGGAATCCTTGAGTCCTAGACGCTGGAACGTATCGTAGTACAAGATATTAATGCTGCTTCCTCCATCCATAAGCACTTTGGTCAGCTTGTATCCTGCTACGTACGGTGCCACAACCAGCGCCAACTTGCCAGGTTCCCGTACTTGTGGCGGGTGATCGTCGCGACTCCAAGTTACTGTGTGCTCGGACCACCTTAGCCAATTGGGCGTTGCTGGTATCACGGCGTTCACCTGTTGACTCCTGCGACTCAATTTCTCTTCCCTTTTGGAGGTGTCGATAACTATTGTGTGATACTGCCCCGTTTGCCTGGGGTGGTTCGTGTGTGCTGCCCAACATTTGCGTCATGAGCCGTACCAGGGTTTCCTTCGTGGGAATTTCCCCTGTTGTGCTGGCTTTCTTCTTTCCACTTCTTGTAATAGTGCATTGTGCCTTGGTATGGTCCGCTGGCCGTCCATCACCTGTTGCATGAAGGTCGCACGGCCGATTAAAAACTTCTTCCATATTGATTGGACGGGAGCCGTATCCTCGGCCCCTTCCTCGCTGGCCTCTGAATCCTCCACGCGTATTGGCGACGAGCCCTGAGTGACCATCTTCGTTTTTGCGTTTGTTTTGATTCGCGTTGTTGTGGCTTGTTTGCTGCTGCTGGGGCTTGTTGGAGTTTTTCTTTCCTTTGGCAGCAACCTCCTCTTCTTCTCCGTCTGACGCGTCTCTGGTTTTATCCGAGCCGGCATATTTGTTAGCCGCAGCCATTACCTCGCTGAGGCTCTTGACTTTATCTTTCATGCGACCCAGCTTATGAATCAGCGGCTCGAACTTGCAGTTTTTCTCCATTACCAGGACGGCTGAGCTTGGTGGTATATTATCTGAGGAGTGTATTATTTCTGCCACCCTTTTCATCCAATGGCGACTTGACTCGCCTTCCTTCTGGACACAACGCTCGAGATCTTCTATATTGCAGAGTCGTTTGCAAGTTCCTTGGAAGTTCTTAACGAAGCATCCTTCAGTTCCTCCCAAGTATTTATAGAGTTGGGAGGCAAATTTTGCAGCCATATGTGCGCTGCACCTTCTAGCATCATGTTGAGGTACCTTGCACATATTTCCTCTGAGGCGTTCAAAATGCTCATCCCCATCTCGTAATTGTTCAGCCAGGTGGTTGGATCCATGCTGGCGTTGTAGTTTGCCACCTTGCGTGGCCCTTTGAAATCTTCAGGAAAAGGTTCCGATCTGATCCTTTCAGTAAAACATGCTGGGCCCTTGAGCCGCGAGGACAGGGTTGTGGAGTGCCCGTTGGATTGTTGACTTCTGCGGGCCGCGTTTGCATCACTGGCATATTCGCCTGCGCTTCTGCGACTTGCTCCTGCTGCCTCTGTGCGACTCCTGATATGTTCTCTGGTGGCCTGCTTTGGACGCTTCTTTCTGCTGCAATCCTGTGATTGGCTGGTACGAGGGGCAGCTGTGCTTCGGCTTCCGCCCTATTGGCTTGTTGCAGGACTGCTGTACTTAGCATCTGAATCGCGCGCCGCGCCTCAGCATTGACCGGGTCATCGCCTGTTGGTACCATCTGAGTCAAGATATTAGCCGCAGCATACATATTATCGACAGGGTTTTGGTAATGGCCCTGCGGGGTGTGAAACCTCCTTGGTTGTTGCTGGGTCTCTTGATTTGTTGGTCCCCATCCTTCCGCAACTGTCTGGATTCCCGCTCCCGCGGCTGGAGTAAGCGGGATTTCCACTGTTGGTTGAGTCGCGCGCAGTTGTGTTTGCGAGTCAACCTGTCGTTGAGTCGCAGCCAGCGCGGCTACTCTTTGCCGCTCCTGTTGGATTCCTTGGTTTATCTGATCGAGCCTGCGGCGCTCTTCTTCCATCCTTCGAACCTCATACAGGAGCTCGGCCCTGGCGGCCTCAATTTCTGTTGCACGGAGGGCGGCGTTTGTGGCTGACACAGGGACAAGAAGTGGGTTGCTTGGGGGTGCCGATGCCTCGGCTTCTCCAGCAGTTCCTGATGCACCTGCTCCTCCGGTCGTGTAAACCGCGACTTGCGCCGTCTCTCGATCTGGTGATAATGCGATTTCTGGTGGGCAACCCCAGCAACTTTCTTCAAAGGCAGGTACAATGGACCCAAACTCTTGCGAGTCCATGCTTTCCATGGATTCTTCCCCATCATCGGCGACTTCTTCTACTGAGTCGCCTTCTTGGACCGAGCTAATGGACCTGCCACCGATGAAGCCAACGAAGATGTTGATGGATCCAAACGGGATGACGTGGCCGGTCTCCAAGTAATCTGCTTCCGGCCCCCAGCTTGAATCGTCAATGAGAGGTGTGCCATCAACCGCAATGATACGACCAATGGCGAGATCTTCAGCTCCTTTCATGGATCCTGCGCGGAACGTGACGCTCTTGACCGCAGGCCCCACGGCGGGCGCCAACTGTCGTGGGTTTGTGATACGTCTCCAACGTATCCATAATTTCTGCTGTTCCATGCTTATATTATACCATTTGCTACATGTTTTATATACACTTCGTATCACTTTTATGCATTTTCT
This sequence comes from Poa pratensis, assembly GCA_947311845.1. Lineage (NCBI taxonomy): Eukaryota > Viridiplantae > Streptophyta > Magnoliopsida > Poales > Poaceae > Poa > Poa pratensis. The sequence continues at coordinate 48,113,434 of CAMZMU010000069.1, forward strand.
GGGACTAACCTATTAACAAGATGCCACAGTGCCAGTTCCCTGTTTTCTGCTGTTTTTGGTTTCAGAAAGTTACTTCTGGAAATATTCTCGGAATTGCACGAAACAAAAGGCCAGGTCCCTATTTTTCCAGCACCATCACGGAGTCCGAAGGAGAGACGAAGAAGAGCCACGAGGTGGCCAAACCACACCCAGGCGCGGCTGTGGGCCCAGCCGCGCCACCATGTGGTTTGGGCCCCTCGGGGGTCCGCCGACATCGCCCCTTCGCCTATTTATTCCCCGAGACGCGAAAACCCTAAAACACCGAGCCATTCATCCAGAACATATTCGCTGCCGCCGCCGTCGTCAACCCTAACTCGGGGGTTTCTGAAGCTCTTCCCGGCACCCTGCCGGAGAGGGGAATCATCACCGGAGGGCTCTACATCGCCATGCCCGCCTCCGGAGTGATGCGTGAGTAGTTCATCCTTGGACTATGGGTCCATAGCAGTAGCTAGAAGGTTGTCTTCTCCACTTGTGCCATCATGTTTAGATCTTGTGAGCTGCCTATCATGATCAAGATCATCTTATTGTAATGCTACATGTTGTGTTTGCTGGGATCTGACTTATATTGATACCTATGTGGAGCTGAATATTATATTATCATGTCTATGTCATTTGTGATCTTGCATGCTCTCCGTTACTTGTTGAAGCCTTGGCCAAGTGAATACTTGTGACTCCAAGAGGAGGTATTTATGCATGATAGTTGGGTTCAACCTCTATTTAACCTGGGATAGTGACAGCAAGTTCTAAGGTTGTAGATGTGTTGTTGCCACTAGGGGTAAAACAGCAATGCTTTATTCAAGGATGAATGTATTGTTTACATTACGCACATTACTTAATGCAATTGTCTGTTGCTTGCAACTTAATACTGGAAGGGGTACGGATGTTAACCGGAAAGTGGACTATTTAGGCATAGATGCATGCTGGATAGCGGTCTATGTACTTTGTCGTAATGCCCAAATGAATCTCATAGTAGACACCACAACTCACACATGCATGTTATATGCACTTATCAATTGCCAATTGCCCAGCTGTAATTTGTTTACCCAGCATGTTAGTTATCTTATTGTAGAGACACCACTAGTGAACTGTGGACCCCGGTCCATTCTTTTACATCTGAAATACAATCTACTGCAATCATTGTTCTCTACTGTTTTATGCAAACAAACATCATCTTCCATTCGATACGTTTAACCCTTTGTTTTCAGCAAGCCGGTGAGATTGACAACCTCACTGTTAAGTTGGGGCAAAGTAGTTTGATTGTGTTGTGCACGTTCCACGTTGGCACCGGAATCCCTGGTGTTGCGCCGCACTACACTCCTCCACCAACACCTTCGAAGCAAACCTCGTTTTCCTACTGGTCCGATTAAACCTTGGTTTCATACTGAGGGAAAACTTACTGCTGCACTCATCATACCTTCCTCTTGGGGTTCCAACTGACGTGTGACGTACAAGCATTGTTTCTGGCACTATTAACCTAGAGCCACCAACACGTTTTCTGGCGCCGTTGCCGGGGAAAACAGAATTGCTTCTGCAAGGGGAGTGTCTCACACCCAATCTCTTTACTTTGTTATTTGTTGTGGCGCCCCGACCCGACTGCTATACAGTGATGCTGTGTGTCACCGGTTAAGCGATACAACCGGAGGTTACGGGTTTACCAATCCCCGGCCAAAACCTTTGGCAGGCGTTGCTGGGTACACCTCACTCCAGACAACGCAACACCCCGATTGATGCCTCAACACAGGCACAACTATCAAAGCATAATAGTAAGATCAAGACTTGTGGAACAACTGGCACATCACAGACTCTACGACACAAATCATATAGTTCAACTCTTATAATAGAGAAAGATAGCAAAAGACAACCAGAGGTCACAGACCCAACATTACATCAAGCGGAAGCGAATTAAGTTGTCTAACAACAAGATCCAAAAATAGGGCCTAAGAGGCCTACAGATAAACATCACAGCGCCAGCTATTCCGAGATGTCCCAAGCTGCCACCTGGGAACCCCAGACTACTCGTCGACGTCCACAAAGAACCCACCTTCGAGGTCGGTGAAGTCCTCCTCTGAAACAAAAGCAAAGACGTTGAGTTCGACGAACTCGCAAGATTAAGAGCTAATATATGCTCGATGATTAGCTTTCAAGGTTTTAGGCTGTTTTGCATAAAGCTGATTTTATTTATGAAAACATAACTCAAAGGCATCGACTAATCAGAATATTTTAAAAGAGGGGTAAGAAGTAACTCTTTTCTTGGATCACTTACTCACCATCACCATCATCACCAATTACACCTGTTCATCAAGGCACCTCCCCGAATCTCCCTCGAGGAAGTCAACCTTACATTCGTGGAATTGGTACCTCTAGTACCCAAGTTTTAATCATTCCGTTTAAGTTATTCTATGATCATCGTCCATTCCCAAGTCGTCCATAACCGCGGACACGGCTTTTCGAAAAGATTTAACCCTGCAGGGGTGTACAAATGTTTGCCACGCGTACCGTCCGGCCCATTACCTAGCTTTTAGCTCTCTTCCTTGGAGAACCGGCTGGGTGGGAGCGGTGTCGACTTCTCCCCGTTAAGGACTTTCCAGGATCATCAGTGCCGGTAGGACAGGTTTGGTGTCTCCTCCAACCCCCTGTCCCGCGGACACTTATTTTCCTAACACAACCATCCTCATGACAGTTCACCACCATCACGCACGCGCAAATGGAAAACCAAACTAGAGGACCCTGGCCAGCCCCGCTCGAGTTATTTAGTCTATGAGGGTTCCTGCACTGCGAATGCATAGGCCTCACGCATGGTTGCACGCTCAGTCTTGGTTCAGGATGTACAGAACTCGCACCTAGGCGGCGAGAACGAGACAACCCACCACATCCCATGTGGCCTCTCATCCCCACCTTTAAGCATTTTGTTATCCATCACCACATTTCTCCACCATCATCATCGCGGTCACAAGTCAACACCTGTTTCCAGCATGTACCACCATAGTACCACTAGGCATCCCACTAAGCATGGCTAAGCATATACATAGCAAGTATAATTATCTCGGGCCAACACTTCAAACCTGTGGTTAATAGGAAGGATACAGGTAATGTCAACAGGATTATAATGCAACTAGTAGGATACTCTAATCCAGGCAAAAGACATTTAGAACCGCATGCAATATTATAGTGGAGAAAATAATTGCGGAAAATAGGATAAGATATGCTCAGAGGGGGGATTACGCTTGCCTTGTTCAGGGTGCTGGTAGTATTGCTCGGCGGGGTATTGAGGTGGGACCCCGTCTGCTTGATCTATCGAAGCACAAAACACGGGAGAAAGCAATCAACCACCACACATGTTGAACAAATGCAATGCGCAAACAAGAATGATGTCATGACGGTTTATGCAATGATAGCATCATTTAGTTCATCTAACAACATTAAATGGAGGGCCAAATAATTAGGGCAATTATTTGGACGCAACCCCATATTTAGCTTAATGACCGCATTGTTCATAAATTATCACATTACTACGAAGTGGCTCAAATATGCATGAACAGGCATGAATAGATAGGTTTTGTTCTCCGATCGTTTCGGTACCTCATTTGTGGCTTTCCGAGTACCGACGAATAAAATAGTGAATCAAAGAATTAAATGAATTTAATTCTTTTATTCAAGTTTGGAAAAACATTAAATAAAACTTTGTGATCATGAACTTATGTTAGCATGTTTTGATGGCATTTGAAGCACTGATCATTTTGGTATTTCATTTGCTAAATTTGAAGCTATACTTCAATATTTATCAATTGTTTTCTTTTAACAAAATAGGAAAAACTGTTTTTACTGTGCAGGCGGTCCACAGCCCGGCTGGGCCGGCTAGCAGGCCGGCCATGGGCCAGAGGAGCCCGGTTAGCAGCCCGGCCAAAGCCGGTTTGGAAACCGGGAGGGAAACAGAGGGGGTCGGCCTTTAGGCCGGTTGGGCCGGTTAAGAGGCCGGGCTTCGGCCCGAGCACAGCGGCCTCCAGGCCGGTCGTGCCGGTCTCGCGACCGGGCGAGCGCGGGAAGAAAGAACGGCACGGTGGCGCCGTGCGGCGCGACGCCGGCGAGTCCAAGGCGAAGAGAAGGGAGAGGGGTGAGGAGATGGTGCCAAAGCACGTGAGGGCTCACCCTGAACGTTTTTGGAGGAAGCGGCGAGGTCGGGGGCTCGGCGACGGCGGCGAATCGCGGCGGCGGAGCCGCGGACGGAGGAGAGGAAGTCGGGGACGGCCGCTCAATCTCTAGCCTCCCGCCCGATTCCACCGGAGAGGAGGGAGAGGAAGACACGGCGGAGGCTTCTGTCAGCTTCGATCTGTTCCTCGCGTGCTCCAACGACGGCTACGAGCTCCGAGGGGCGGCGGCCATGGCGCGGTGGTTCCGCTCGGGAAGAAAAAGAAAAGGGGAGACGAGGCAAGTGGGGATGGGGAGCAGAGGGGGTCCGGGGATGCTCTTCTTCTCTCCCTGCAGTCCAGGGGAACAGGGGAGGGCACGGCGCGAGCCAGTGGTGCGGCGCGAGCAAGGAAGCTCTCACGGTCGCTACAGAGGAAAGAGATGACCGATTTACAAACAGGTCCTCGGCAGTTTTATTTCTCTCACGGATTGGTCCTCCTGTTTCTTTTTAGAAATTCCAGCAGCTTTGGGGGATTTTAAAAGAGCACTAAAACACATCCAGAAAATAGGACAAAATTTGGGGAGGCTCTTTATATTATTCCGAAGCTCCCTAATTTTTACATATTATTTGAAGACCATTTAGTAGGGAAATAAAATAGCAATTGCTTGTAGGCAATTTTGAGAAGTCCCAAAATAATAGTCCTTTAGAAGTTTGAAGCAAGACAAAAATAGAGATTTAAGTTCTTGGAACTTCCTTGACAATTATACACGGTCAAGGTACTTTTGTTTTGCAAGTTGAGTGTCTCCCTTGTTGTGGAGCTTGTGGTAGCAAGTTGAGCACCTTGGTTTTCAAATTGTCCAAAACAACTAGTGTGTGGTTTAGCAATTTCAAAAGGATGCAAAGATGATGCATGTATGCCAAAATGCAATTGAGAACACAAAAGTGAAAATTTTATACAGATTTTCAGGTTTTCAACTCTGGGCTGTTACAACTCTACCCTCCTTACAGGAATCTCGTCCCGAGATTCTAAGATTGCGAAAAGAAGTCGGGATACTCCTCACGAAGACTAGACTCTCGTTCCCAAGTTGCTTCTTCTTCGGAGTGGTGAGACCACTGGATTTTGAGGAACTTGGTAGTCTTGTTGGGGTCCTCCTTTCGGCTTCATCCAGAACACGGATAGGGTGCTCACGATAGGTGAGATCTTCCTGGAGATCTAACTCTTCATGATGACTCCATGGATAGGATCTTTGAAACACCGGCGAAGTTGGGAGACATGGAACACATCATGTACCTTTGGAAATTTTACCGGTAATTCCAATTGATACGAAAGATCTCCTCGCTTGGCTAGAATGGTGAAAGGACCCACATAGCGAGGGGCCAATTTTCCCTTTATTCCGAAGCGGCGAACGCCACGGGGGAGAGACACGGAGATAAGCTTTATCACCAATTTCATAGTGAATTTCCTGATGATGCTTATCATAGTAGCTCTCTGCCTAGACTGAGCAATCTTCAGATTCTCTCTTATGATTCGAACCTTCTCCTCAGCTTCAGTTTATATCTGGACCAAAGAGTGCTCTCTCTCCGGTCTCAGACCAATTTAGAGGAGTGCGGCATTTTCTTCCATAGAGAACCTCAAATGGAGCCATGCCCAGACTAGCTTGATAGCTGTTGTGTTGAGAGAACTCCGCGAAAGGGAGATACTTTTCCCAATTCGTGCCAAAAGAGATTACACATGCCCTGAGCATGTCTTCCAGGACTTGGTTTACCCTTTCGGTCTGGCCATCAGTCTGGGGATGGTAGGCGGTACTGAAATTGAGACGGGACCCCATGGCATTTTGGAAACTCTGCCAGAACTTGGAGACAAAAATACTTCCACGGTCAGAGATGATCCTCAAAGGGACCCCGTGCAAAGGACGATACGAGCCAAATATAGATCAGCTAGTTGACTAGCATGTATCATCACGGACTGGTAGGAAGTGAGCAACCTTGGAGAGACGATCAATGATTACCCAGATTGCAATTGTTGCCCTTAGGAGACCGGGGAAATCCGGTGATGAAGTCCATACCAATTTCATCCCATTTCCACTCGGGAACTGCAATAGGGCGGAGAGTACCGGCAGGTCTTTGATGTTCTGCTTTTACCCGACGACAAGTGTCGCATTCAGCAACAAACTTGGCGATTTCCCGCTTCATACGGGTCCACCAGAATTGTGGTCGGAGGTCTTGGTACATTTTGGTACTTCCGGGATGGATAGAGAGAGGTGTATCATGAGCCTCTTGGAGAATCAGCTGCCTCAATTTTGGTTTCTTTGGCACTACCAAGCGGTCACCAAAATAAACCACTCCGGATTTGTTGACAGAAAAGCACTTGGCCTTCCCGCTAGCAATGTTCTCCTTGATTTTCAGAATTCCCTTGTCACGCTTCTGAGCATCCTTAATCTGGTCCACAAGGGTAGATTTGATCTCCAGATTTGCAAGGTAGCCAGAAGGAACAATTTCCAGGTTTCAAACGGGCAAACTCCTCATAGAGGGCAGGTTGGGCCTCTTCAATCATTAGATTGTTGCAATAGGACTTCCGACTTAGCGCGTCAGCCACGACGTTTGCTTTGCCGGGTTGATAGTTCAGACTCACATTGTAGTCCGTGATTAACTCCAACCAACGCCTTTGCCTGAGATTTAAATCCGGCTGGGTGAAGAGGTACTTTAGACTCTTGTGATCGAGAAAATTTCGCAACGGTTACCAAACAGGTATGGTCCATTGCTTCAGAGCATAAACCACAGCGGCAAGCTCTAGATCATGAGTTGGGTAGTTGAGCTCATGCGGCTTCAATTGGCGAGAAGAATAAGCCACCACATGGGCCATCTTGCATCAGTACACAACCCAAACCTTGTAGAGAGGCGTCACAGAAGACGACGAAATCCTTGCTTGTGTCCGGCAGGACGAGCACAGGAGCGGACGTGAGCTTGGCTTTCAGGGCTTGGAAGCTCTCTTCAGCTTCGGCAGACCATACGAACTTTCTATCCTTCTTGAGAAGGTCAGTCAATGCCTTGGCTATTTTGGAGAAAGCTTCGATGAAGGCGGTAGTAACCCGCCAATCCGAGAAAGCTACGAATGTCCTTGACTGACATTGGAGTTTTCCAGTCTAGAATAGCTTGAATTGTCGGGGATGACTTCCCACCATTGGCAGATATTACATGTCCAAGGAAGACAAGTTTATCCAAAAACTCACACTTGGAGAACTTGGCATAGAGACGGTGTTCACGAAGCCGTGTCAGAACCAAACGAAGATGTTCCTCATGCTCTTCATTGGTCTTGGAATAGATGAGGATGTCATCAATGTAAATGACAACAAACTTATCCAGGTAATCCATGAAGATGGAGTTCATGAGCCCATAAAGGTAGCGGGAGCATTTGTGAGACCGAAGGACATGACGGTATACTCATATGAGCCATAACGAGTAACAAATGCCGTCTTTGGAATATCCTCCTTTCTGTTTTTATCTGATGGTAGCCTGACCTCAGATCCATCTTGAGAATACCGTTGCACCAGCCAATTGATCCAACAGATCATTGATGCGAGGAATAGGATACTTGTTCTTGATTGTCACCGCATTCAACGGTCGATAGTCAGAGGACTAGACGAGGCACGGTAGAATCCCTCTTCTTGACAAAGAGTACCGGACAACCCCATGGTGAACTGCTAGGCTGGATGAACTCCTTTGCTAGCAGCAGATCAATTTGCTCTTTCAACAGAGCCAACTCTTCCACCGGCATACGTATGGCTTCTTGGAATTGGAGCAGTACGGGAAGTAGCTCTATAACAAACTCCACACTTCGGTCAGGAGGCATGCCCGGCAATTCTTCCGGGGAACACATCCGGGAAGTCACACACCACGTGTATGTCCATGGATTTCCGGAGGGGATTCGCCTTCATAAAGCAAAGAAGGATCTCAGGTGAGCGGGGTACGACGGCGGACGGAGGTATGATGTTGCAGGCCAATACTCCACAATGTCACCGGAGGGAGCGGTCACGGTAATGGTCTTGGCGGCACAGTCGAGATTAGCCTGGTATTTGGTTAGCCAGTTCATGCCAATATGAATCAATGCCTTTGGACTTCAGTGCTACCAAGGCATAAGGGAACGACAAGGAACCTATATTAATCTGGACCTCAGGAGTAACACCATCGGTTTGCCATTTGGAGCAGGAGTGGAAATTGACAAGGGTGGCTCATTTTCTCAAACGGTATTTTGTGGTCCTTTGCGAAAGCTATGGATATGAATGAATGCGTTGCTCCAGATCAAACAGAGTTGTAGCTGTATTGCCGTTGATTCGTAACTCACCCATGAGAAACGCCGGGGTCCTCTTCAGCTTTTCAATGGAGACGTGGTTCAGGCGACCACGCACAACAGGTCCAGCCTTGCCAGTTGGGGTGGCAGGGGCTCGTGCAGGAGTTATCGCGAGAGGTGCCTTCTGGGGGCACTCCCTGGAGTAGTGACCAGCCTGGCCACAGGTGTAGCAAGTGACTCCAGGTGGAGCAGGTAGCATAGGACGGTA